>JARJCX010000184.1:0-304651 GCA_029282285.1 Mycena rebaudengoi | reverse complement strand
AAAAAAATAGAATTGTGCCTTGTCCTATGGATTCTATTTGTTTCAAAAAAACCCCACAGGATAAGAATTGGGCACCCCTAGTTTCGCTCCAAATGAGATTCCATCACTAATTCCGGAGAGTCCTTTCACAAAACCGCATTTTTCGACGTAATTTGGGAGTTCAATTAGAGTTTAGCCTATTTTGTGACGGTCTATAAACTTTGATGTTTTTTTCTGGCAGGAAATAGGGGTGCTCAATTCTTAGCCCGTGAACCCGTCCCACGGATTTATGAGTACTTATGTAACTAGGTGTCGGCATAGCCCGACTGTAACCTTGCTTATTTTTGGGATTAAGTGTTTCGGAAACTTTCGGTGCAACTCTGTTTGAATTGATTGCGGAAAAGTATGGCGGGTACTCTGCATGTAGCACTTTTTCTTTCAGCTTAGAGTAATAATAATAATCAATATTTCTTTTCCGCTCGCTTACAGTTCAAGACACTGCAATGATTATTCCGCTGTCATTTGAGAAACAGGGGCAAAAAATACCTAGTTGGAACTGAACCAAGAACCGCGAACACTTCAGGGATGGTGTAAGAAATTCGGATGGCGACTGCATTGAACATTCTCTCTTGGCGGCAGAATTTTATTTATGAACTTGTGTCACAAACTTAGCAATTTCAAGAAGCTGCTACTTTTTCACCCAAAAGTAACGGGCATTGGACACTACGTGAGGCGACGAACCAGTACAACAATGTGGCAAGTTGTTGTGAACAGGACGTGAAGGGAAATAATTAAGCACATTCTCCTCCAAAGCAATGTCAAAATTGTGTTCATTCTTCCTTCACAGATATTTTTTAACAGCTCAATACTCTCATTTTCTTAATAAGTACGAGTTCTGCCGGCTCGGCACAGCCCTACTACCCAAGTTATTTGTTCCAAACAAATAGAATCGAAACTCCGCCTGGTATTTATGCCGTTTCCAGAGCTACACTAGCTCTCAGCAGAGTTCCAACAGAACTTATAAATATGAAGATGCTCTAACAGGGGAATGACTATTTTTCTGAGCGGTATTTGAGAGTGAATCCATGAAACTATACGGGCAAAGCTGTCCATACCTCCAGACCTATTCCTCCTACGTGTTGAAACTATCAGATCATTACCAAAGTATTCTAGAGGTTCCCAATAATTTTAGGGCCAGATATATACACCGAAATGGCTGCGACCTTGTTGTAAAATGTATTTTTGGATAGCGGAATTTCAATTCTATTTGGGAACAAAAATCCACAGGACGGGCTCATGGGCTAAGTATTGGGAACCCCGCCATAGCGAGGGTGATGTCCCCATTCACAAACCAAAACTTGTTTTGAAAGCTTTGTGTCTTACCGTGGTCAACTTTGTCCGCCCAAACGGCTTATGTAATCCGGCAACCTCCGATCGATCGTTTCCTGTGCGTAAAATGGCAGCGCGCGAGGGCCCGAGCGAAGCACAGACCGATGTGCTGGGCACTGCTGAAATTTTTGGTTTGTGCCTCGCTGCTTGCCGGCCATCCCACCAGTCACAAAACAGTCCCATCATGATGGGAAACGGTCCAGATCACTTACCGAATCGGAATCGGATCACGCATGATCACGCATGGGACCCTTGCCGAAGCTCGGTACCACGCAGTGGGCCTCGGGCAGCGTCAGCACCATGCAGTGGGCCTTGCGGCAAGCAAAGCGCCGCAGGCAAAGATTAGCGCAGCGTAGGGGGTCTGGGGGCAACCCCCAGCTGGCCCGGCACCGGCCGCCAATCCCCTCAAAAAATACAGAATAAACGTGAGGAAAAAAAACCTGTGTGCTAAAACACAAAAAGGCCCCTGCAGCAAAGGGCCCCGTTCCAACGGAATGGCCAGCGCCAGCGAAAAAGCGGGGTCTGGGGGGCCTCCCCCAGTGTGCCGAACATGCCGATGCCTAAAAATGCAGTTTCTTGATGGAGAAAACCTAGGCTCAGAGAGGCCGTTTCCGTCATTTAAAACCCTTGGAATGACCTCCTAAGAATTGAGCACCCTAATAATAGACAGCAGGGAACTGATCAATGCAATTTGAATGCCAAAATTGAAAATTTGTGTCTGAAGCAAATATAATGTCAGGGATATTCGTTATAATGGAAGCAACACTTATTAGATTCTCCTTTGTGCAGCTCAATAGGCCTGAGAATACTTTAATACATTGGGCAGCGTAGTAAACATGCCGAGGCATGTTGAACTTGTTTTGATCCCATCAATTATTGTTTTCATGCGCACACCGCCATAACAGGCATTCAATATTCAGCACAGGCCGAAACATTCCAAGCAGATTTATACAGGTATTCCATTTTTTTCGGCCTGGCAGATGGAATACAAAGAGCCCCTTTTAATTATAAAGACGCGGTGTTGCCCAATTGGAGGGGTTTCTCGGAAACCGTGTTTCCACATAGACTCCCCCCGGCGGGCCACAGCGGGAATGTGCCTTGAATGCTAGATACCTGGTGATTCAGCCTGAGGATTAGTGAGCAAAGCCTGGCTTATGCATCACCTTAATCAGCGGCGAATAACGTGAGTAATACTTGAATTAGTAAATACATGCCTCATTGCACGTGCGTCATCACCGCGCGAACCGGCTACCGGCTGAAGATTAGTTGAAGTTGTAGCCTCAATGAAGAGAGTATGGACCCATTCAAGAAAACAGGCATAGTGCAGTGCTTATCTTGTGGAGTAGTGTTCGTTTTCTAGAATTCTCAAAAGCAGGTTGAGCAGAAAGGCAAAACATGGTATTGTGAAAGCCTTGGCATCACACAATCAAATTCCCATCCCACGCAAAGTCAAAGTCATCAAATACTGACTTTTTTCCAAAAAGTGGCCTAGGAAAATGACTAAAAACGATTACCTAAACAAGTTTAGGACTCGTAACATCCAGGTCCTTCATCTCAAAGGCTCGTTGACCTGGACCGTGAACCTGCGGCAGCGTGTACTTTGGGACGCTGTGGGGGGAGGTGTGGGTACACTGTGGCATCATTGTGGGTTCCGACTCCCAAAATGGCGACCACGTTCGGAGACTCCATTGAATCGGCCTGCCGATGCCGCCGTTGAAAAAAAATCAAGTGGCTTTAATGCCCTTCCCGGCGATTTTTTTTGGCCCCTTCCATAGTTGATCGCATACAGGCGGTGTGTCCACTGCAAAGTGCCGAATCTCTTCGTGGGGAAGGCCAATGTTACTGGATTGGGCTGAGCACAGAAACATGCTATGGGTAAGTCATGGTCAAACATGCCCACAGGTCCCCCACAGTTTCACTTCCATTGAACGGTGTTCTGACTGAGAACTGTATCCAATCAATGTGTTGGTTGGTGGTGGGGCATTGTGACTACTGTGAGAATAAATGGAAGCCTTGTTACTTCGGACTTCGAACTAGGACATTCGGACTTCGGACTATGATGTAAGAATAAACGACGATAAATAATGTCATACCATCTACATACAGCCGTACTGAGGTATTTATACCTCAGTACGGCTGTATGTAGATGGTTCCGGAATTAGGACCAAGTTTGAGAATCGTATGTCTGTCCGTCTGTCCGTCAAGATCAACCATGTCAATCAGCGATCAGCTTATAAATGATCATTGGGGGAGCTTGCGACCCCATTTATCCAGGTGAGACGGAAATTGCTAGTGGCTGTGCAATGCACGGGCTTTGGCCCTGTTTGTTTGATGGTGCCCCCGTGGGATACTTGTCCGTCAACATTTGCCCCTTAGCCGGAACTTCGATATTCGATGCCGAGACATTGGCGTCTTTAGTGAGAGTGTTTCAGGTTCTGTCTCTGAAGAACTTCCCGACATCATGGAAGCCGGAACCCGAGGCACCTTTTTGGAATTTTCACAGTCTAAGAGAATAACTTATAAGTAAGTTATAAGGGAAGAACTCTATATGGATTCAAAATCCTGATGATACTTGAAGTACGCTGATATTCTCAACTCGGATCAGGCAAGCTTCCCCCAACTGTAGCGGGCACCGGCATACAAAAATACATATTCAACTTTTATTACACCCGATTACGACTCTCGACTTTCTTTCAGAGCGTCCCCCAAGTCGATTTCGCGGCCGCACCATGGACTCAAGCTCCTCAGCGGCGAGAGAAATATGGGAAACCTCAACGCTCTGGTAAGCTTCCATGGTTGGCGGCATACTGCAGCGCCACGCTCGAATTCTTTATTCCATTTTTCGCGGTCCCTGCCCTCGCCTTCCTTTTCGACTTTTCGCGCACCCGGCATCCTCTACGTCTTGACGGCGTACGGGATCGCCCTCGCAATCTTCCCTCTACATTTTGGAATCCCAGCGCTCTGGATCTCCACTTCAACACGCGTGCAGCGCTTGCTCCGAGCTTCTTAATGGACCTTTCTCCTTCCCGCCATCGCACCGATGCGCTGTGTTGCCCCCTTTTTTAAAATGGAGTTTTCACAGTCTCGCCGTCAGCCTCGCCAACCTCTGCGCGTTGGCGGCGGCAGTGCCGCTGAAACGTGCTCAGGGCTTGGCGTCCCAAATCCCTGAATCGTCAGCGAACTGCGCCGCTTGCTCTCGGCGAGCTTCCATCATGACTTCGTGCCGTTGGATTATTCGCGCCCCCCGCCGGATCCCCGACGCGTTTACGCATCCCACACTGTCTTGACGCGCGCTGCCGCTTTCGGAATTATGTTCGTTTTTTGGCGTCCCCACGAGCTGGCTTCCTCATGCAGCGCCGCCTTGGACTTTGGTGTTCTTTTTTTCACATCTGATGCTGTCCCCTATCCCCCCCCCCCCCCCCCACCTTCTCGACGCGCGCCGCTGGCCTTGACTTTTTATTCAAGTTTTCGTCTCCCCACAGCTGGCTTCACAGCGTTTTGGCTGGCCGCAGCACTGTTTCCTCGCTTCCGATGCCCCGCGTTCCCCCTCGTCGTCATTAATTAGCCTGCGGCGCACGCGCTGCCCTTAAGTTTTTTTATTCAATTCTTCGCAGCCTCGCGGCGGAGCCTCTGTGTCTCGATGTCTCAGCGGCGTGCAGTGCCATTCAACTGGCAGTCTTGCTGGCGACGGCGGTGATTCCTGTAAACTCACCCGAATTTTACCCCATTATCATTGGTTGCACAGGCTTGCCACAACAACTCTGCATACAATACAGAGACTACGTGTACATTGCCTGCTGTCTGAGCTGTTTATGATTAAGTCGACCCAAATGAGAACCGTAAAAAGTTGTGGAGGAACCAAGTCGGCCCGGAGGGCTATGCTATAAGAGACTTGAAACTAGGTGCAATAAAAGAACCTCCAAGAGCCAGTGTTGAAGCGTGTTATATTGGTTGTAAAATCCTCTTTCCGGATTGCGAAGCTTGGTGGGGCTGGACCACATTTGTAAAATCTGTGGAAAGAACAGTTTGTGTATTTTAAAATTTGACCTGAACCGAAAACGACTTCAGACGAGGGCTTAGAGCGGCAAGACAAGCGTGCGGCAAAAGTAATTGATAAATACTATTCATTAAGCAGTATGAACGGCCCAGCATCTGTAATTAGGCGTTGGAAAACAAACTGTCCAGAAATAATTTCAAACGACCCTGATCATCGCAGGCCTAAAGGAAACCGGACATTGTCAATGTTAAACATTCTCGCTAGGTCCTGGAGAGCATCCAGGAGGTTGTGATCGTCAGCAGACAAACCAAGAACAGTCTGGGCGTCGGCGGTCATATGATTATCGACGTCGAATGGTGTCCCAATAACTGGGCACACGGTGCCGGGCTCGGGCAAGGTACCTTTAAGGAAGTATTGCCGGATATGCTTTTGAGTGCAAACTGAAGGGGCTGAGACCGAGCAGTGCTAGAGGCATGTGTAAGGGGAGTAAGAGACCGAGCGAAGCCACGTACACCGGCTGAATCCTGCGTCAACACAACGGATCCCGCGAAGCCTTTGGACATTCTTTTGGCACTACAATTCCAATTATCTTAGAAATATTCCGGTGCGTTTCATTTGGACGGCGTACTCGTTAAGCGGAGTCACCGGATCTTCGTAGGTTGATCTTTCAATATTTACGGGAAAATAAACTGTAGGAAACCCACCAGCAGTATTTCCGACAAGGAGAAGAGGAAAACTGGTGTTCGCAACGAAAGGACCTGGAGTGAACTAAGAATCATTAAGTCCCGCCAAAAGAAAAAAGGCATCCAACCTTTGAAATGGTCCTTGGGAAAGTCCGGCCAGGCTCTGTGAACGATGACAGCGAGACCTAAGGGGAAAGGTGGAAATGCTTACGTGCAGGCCATTCGGTGGAGTGCCCAAATGTCAGCCCACGTAGAGATTTTTCCCAGTTCCACATAGTGCCTCTGGGCCGCCTCAAATGTCGACGGAAATTTTTTCGCGTCATTGCAATATACACCGACTCCCGCCTCCATAAGGGCTTCGAATCTGTACTCCGACGGATCACACCCGCACTCGAACGAAGGTTTTTCTTTCATCTTGAACATCGCCGTCGCGTTTCCCTCCGTGAGATCTGCAAGCGCACGTGCAAGTGGTGAGAATTGTGCATACGGGTTATATAGAGCTGAGAAGATGACGCTTCGAACAAAGGCGTAGTCCACAAGGCCGTAGGACATATTGGTCCGTACAGGAATAGGCCGTGTGCGCAGAGACGCATAGATGCGGTCCATTTTTGTGTTGATGTCTTCTGGTCGGTGCGTAGAAGGGACAGCCGTCGGGACCAGCGGCAACGCACCCGTCATAAAAGGACTGCCAAGCCTTATCGGTGTCAACAAGGATATTGGCCCATTCCTCTAATGTACCAATCATCAAGTGTCCGTAAAACGCTCGAAATGTGGATCTGGCCTAGGTTCATAATAATCAGTCGAGTCAGCGACACCATCGATCACAATCCGTTCAACATTGTTCTAGTATAGAAAGTAAAGAAAATTGGCGGCTGAAGGGTTGCAAAAACTTACCGGAAACATGGCTGCAAATGTTGCCCCCAAAATCGTTCCATATCTAATAAATAAATCAAAACTGGTTGCGGTGGTTTTGAAATTTGGACGCACGAAAATCCCCAGAACTGCAGCTTTTCTCTGCCATGCGCTTGGACGATACGCAGCATGTCGCGCACAGTATTTTCAGTGTTGATGTATCGCAGGCTTCCTGCATCCCGTTCACCCGCCAGCTGCCCGACAACGAGGGCTTGCGCGTAGGCTCGAGAGAGCGCATCATTGGAGGAGTTCAACGACCGGGACATTGCGCTGTTGGCCGTATAGATCTCGCGCTCCGCACGGGTCTCGAAGAACGACACGCGAGGTGTGGAGCGGGCTATGCCTATCCAAGTAATGGAGACACGTCTATATTCACACAAGCAAAGCTTGCTCACCACGCGGGTCGAACCCGATTATGTCAAACTCAGGCCCGACGATAGTCGAGAGCTGTTTTCCCAAGTTGAGACCGAAATCAACCCCACTTCCTCCCGGGCCACCGGGGTTTATTAAGATGGGCCCGCGGTAGCTTGAGGAATTATGCGGCACGACGGAGTGGAGACAGACCATCGCAATTGCGGCTGATTCGGAATGTGGATTGGAGTAGTTGAGAGGAACCTGGCGTAAAACAGTAGATAGCCTCCGAACTACTGCTTAACCAACGTACCTTTAGTCGTGCACAGTGACGGTCCTCATAATACCTCGTCCATACAAGTTTCTTCCGTGGGTACAATCTGTCGTTGCTAGAGATTACTATAAATTCCAGGAGATGTGCCGGAACATACCGTCTCCCACAAAAACGTGTCGCTCAGTGCAAAGTTCTGGCTGGATAGCCCATCTTGGACGTGCAATGAACTCAGCACTGCGGAGGTCGAGTCGTGTACTAAGACATATAAAGTGGCAATAGCGAAGGCCATGACCAGCGGAATGCTAGCGCGAACGAGTTTTCTTGGAAAGGACGGCATGCACGATATGCTTTCGTCGAGGTTCTGGTCAAGCCCTGGTTACATTTTGATGGAGTGGTGCCTAGTGGTGCCCGATTTTTTGCTTCTATTTTGCTCCACAAGACGTCATAGATGTACATTTTCTTTTCGGGTCAGTCCGTTCATTCCACTGGTAGGTCCGCTCTACGTTACGATGAGGTTTGGTTGCTATTTAATAGCATAAGGAAGCCCAGCGGTGGGTGAGAAATAAATATGCATCCGTAAATCTGTGGTATGCTGTTCAGAGTGTAAAAATAATCAGAGCCCATATTATTGTAGAATGGTCCCCAAAACATTTATGAGATCCACTTTCACCCATACTTAAGGGCGGTGAACCCGCATATTTAAAAGTGACAGCATCCCAAGTTTTATAACACTTGCCAACAAAATATTGATTTGGCTGCTCAGCCCATATTAATTCAGGTAACAGCATCCCAAGTTTTATCACACTCGCCAACAAGTTATTGATTTGGTCGCTCAGCCCATATTATTAAGGTAACAGCATCCCAAGTTTTATAACCTAGGCCCCATCTAATTTATTGTCTATGCTTTTCCATTGCCTTCGGCGATGACGAGACATGCCCGCCCACTGTTTACGGCAGGAGTCGGTGGAGGCGGCATTGTGTCGGTCGTCCGCCGCGCACCGGAACACCGCACCGGTGTTTGGTTCTGATTGGCTATAGCCTCACCTCGGCCCATTTGAACACCCACTTGCTTAAAAAAACGACGAAGACTCTTAGATTGCGCGTAATTGAGGGTTAACGAAAAGAACAGGTATTCTAGACAGTATAGTCTCGTTCACAGGGATCTATGATAAGCAATTATCGCATCGGCCACGGCAGGAACGGGATGGGGCTGTGGCTCGACGAGGAACTCGCAACCAGCGAGTTATCCTAGATCACAGATCAATTAGAAAAGCACATTTTCGAAGAAAAAAAATGTAAACTCGCCTGCATGAACTCGTAGGCAAGCTCAGGGGATCCCAGGAGTTGATCCTGCTGCGCGATATTCAAGCACGACAGCTGGTGGCCTTCGCCACTGTACATCGGCTCGGTTGTCGTCTGAGCGTAGAACTCCTTCTAAGCCCACAATTCAAAGCAGGCTGAGCACTCGGCGCCGGTACCGGCGCAGGCGGTTCCGCCCGCGTCAGGAATGGCTGCGCATGCGCAGCCTTGCCGATGTTGAGCGTGCTTTCACTTTGACAGCGTACGACCGGTCGGCCGACGGGGGCAGTGCTGGTGGCGGGGGCGAGTACATGGCTGGACGGCTCTCGATTGATGGCGTCCGCGGGGGGCACGGCCTGCGGCGCGTCTAGGACGGGGAGCAAAGGGCTGGGTACGGCGAGCGCGACGGGCAGGGTGAGCGCTGCGAGCTCAGCGATGTGCTCCTCCACGACGGCGTCGTCAATGCGTTGATGGGTGTTCCAGACTGCGATAATATACCGACATCAATATCAGGCTCCATGAGGATTCTTTTACCACTCACATATCGCCAGTTCTAAGGAAGCATCACATCAGCTCATTACAATAAGTACGAAAAGAACGACGCACCGTCTGTCGGACTAATCCCAATCGCCTCCATGAAGCGCGCCGGGTCCCCACCGCGCCGCTTCTGCTTCTCCTTGTAGAACACCACTGTGCAACAACGTCGTCAACCACACGATACTAAACATCATACGCCGCATAATTTAGGAATAAATGGAAAAGAGCGCACACTTCTTCCGAATCAACACCTCCGATCCTTGCCGCCCACTTTCTTGCGCTCCATCAGCTCCGGCAACGCGTCGAAAAGCTCTTGCGCCTTTGCGCGGTTCCCCAGCGAGAGGTAGCAGCTTGCCAGGCATCAATGAGGGTAGCAGATTGAGAGCGTAAAGGCGACGCACCGGCAGTGACTCCTGAAGATGGCAACTCTTGTCAATATCAGGTCGAGAAGAAGATGGAGTGTTGTCTGCGCGGGCATGACACTCCAGAATAACAGAACAGCAGCCTGGTGACGCATGCCTGCGCTCGCTACATCAAGAACAGGCACACCCGCAATCCCGACGTCATCAGAGACGGCAATCCAAGGCGACTCCGAGGGCACGCTCATAGCGGCCGATCTCTCTGGCGGGAAGGCCCGACAGTTTCGCCCATGCGCGGTTGCAGTAGCATTTGTCCTGCGTGAACTTGGACGCGAGTATGAATGTGGAGGTGACGGGTTCAGGAATGCTCGAGAACTTGGATGCGCGCATGCAGTGGTATCGACACCCAGTAATTGCTATAAGTCAGAGACCAGAGGAGAACGAGAAGATGCGGAGGTGAAGTGAGCTGTCGAACACTGGGAGGATATGCACTAATTCTGGACCAGAACATGCTAAAGGTATCCAATGAATATTTACAATATTATTCAAGTTTGTGGTCCTGGAATATTCAAGACGACTTTTAAATGTTTCTTGAATAATTGGGGGCAGAATATGCTAGAGATTTTTAAAGTTCCTTTCAGTTTTGTTGAGGATACCTTCAGTGTAATCTTACTCAAACCTTTCAAATATCCTGGCAGGGAATACCTGAGAGATCATTTAAATAAATCACCCATGTTTCGTGGCAGAAAAAATGAAAGGTATTTAAAAGATGTCTCAAGTATGTTTAGATGGTGTTCAGAGTGTGTTCTAGATATCTTTCAGTTTAACAGCCCCGAAAAAATGGAAGATTTTTAAAATTTCTTTTGCATATGTTTTCGATAATCTTCAAGATAACTTTCACATGTGCAGCCCTGAAAAACAAGAAGAAAATTAAAATAGGTTCAGGATACACACCAGAATAACTTCTACATATGTTCTCTGTTCACAGGTCAAGAATATCCTAAACACACGTAAGAAACTGTGAAGAAATATTTAAAATGTGTTCAGAAGATTCTCCTGCTGGACTTGAGGAAGGTTTTTAAAATGTTTCCCCAATGTTTCCAGGGAAGCCTTTAGCATAATTTTTGTGTTCATAGAGGAGGCTCTGTGCCTGAACACACAAGGGATATGGAGTTCAAATTTAAAATGTTTTGCACATAACTTGCACCAGAACATGCAAAAGGTATTTAATATAGATTCAGAATGACGTCTTGAATGTCTTTTCAAATATTCCTAAAGTGCGTGCCACCAGAATATTCATTGGGCATTTAAAATGATTCTAAGGTCCGCCATGCTCAATCACATTGATCGCGACACCCCACACAAACTTGGGCGACCCTGGCCTCAGCGTGGACTGACCCCCAATCTGATTATGAAGCATGCATGACCCATGGCCTACCTTCACCAGTGCCGACACCTGACACAACCTTGGGGAAACCCCAGCCTCAGCGTGGGCAACACCCTCCTGAGGAAGAGGCGGACTGGCATGCACCCGATCCCATTTACCAATCCCATCAAATGGAGAGGGAAAGCAAAAGACATAGTTGTAGAGCATGTCGTACCAGATGGAGAAGATGACACCGAAGATATCGTGGACAACAAAGACCTCGAAGACCTCCTCATTCTGGAGATCTGGAGAACAGCACCATGCATGTGGACTCCCCATGTCGGACATGTTTCTTGGGGCAACTTCGTTGATGCCCAGTGAGCTTGGTGCCAACGAGTTTTTTTGCGGCGGTGATGTGGAACAGGAACCACGAGCATGAGGAGGCAACTCGGCATTCATGGTAGTCGACCACAACTTGAATTTAGGATTCATGGACCGTAAATTTGGCGGAGCACATTCAGCCTTGGTTGAAGCTGCGTGTTGTAACCTGCATACATCACAGTGTTGTCTGCCCATCACAGTTCTGTCACAGCAGTGTTGTGACCGCTGGCAGCGCAATTGCTTTTTGGCCATGAAGTGGTATTGGGGTAAGCTGTCCCCAGCACTATTCCATGTCTCGTACAGATCATGCCAGATGGGGTGCAAATGAATGTGGTCCCAAACTGGATTATGGGTGAGTTTGAGGACATGCAATTCAGAGTCATCCCCTGTGTCCGAGAAGGCAGGGTCCATGAGCGTGTTTGTGCAATTTGCCGAAGCTCCGCCGAGATTTTTGAGCCAAGCTCGAGACTCCACAATGTTCGGCAGACCACATTCAGCCTTGGTCGAAGCTTTGTGCCACTCACCAAAGCTCTGCCGAATTTTTGGGCCACACTAGAAGCTCCACGAGATTTGGTGGAGCAGATTCAGTGTTGGGCAAATCTCTGTGCCACTTGCCGAAGCTCTGCCGAGATTTTTGAGCCACGCTAGAGACTCCACAATGTTCAGTGGAGCACATTCAGCCTTGGTCGAAGCTCTGTGCCACCCGCCGAAGCTCCGCCAAGAGTTTTTAGCCAATCTGGAGACTCCACAATGTTCAGCAGGGCACATTCAGCCTTGGTCGAAGCTTTGTGCCACTCACCGAAGCTCCACCACCTCTGCCGGAGATGTCTGGGTCAAGCTCCAGAATTGTACCCACTCCAGCATCTTGGGCTGGGATTTTTGAGTCAAGCTAGAGACTTCACAATGTTCAGCGGAAACCCTTCAGTGTTGGTTGAAGCTCTCTGCCACCCGCCGGAGCTCCGCCGCATTTTTGGGCCACGCTGGAAGCTCCACAATATTTGGCGGAGCATATTCAGCCTTGGTCGAAGCTCTGTGCCACTCGCCGAAGCTCCGCCGAGATTTGTGAGCCAAGCTTCCGCCGCTCCACCGAGAGCTTTGAGCCAAGCTGGAGACTCCACAATGCTCGGCAGAGGACATTCAGCCTTGGTCGAAGCCCGGCCTCTCACCGAAGCTCCACCACCTCCGCTGAAGATGTCTGGCTCAAGTTCCAGAATTGTACCCACCCCAGCAATCTTCGGCTTAAATTTTTGAGTCAAACTGGAGACTCCACAATGTTGGGCGGAACACATTCAGCCTTGGGCGAAGCTCTGTGCTTCTCGCCGAAGCTCCACCACCTCCACCGGAGATCTCTGGCTCAAGTTCCAGAAGTGTACCCCCCTCCAACATCTTTGGCTGCGATTTTTGAGTCAAGCTGGAGACTCCACAGTGTTTGGTGGAGAACATTCAGCCTTGGTGGAAGCTCTGCCACCTGCCGAAGCTCCGCCGAGAGTTTTGAGCCAGACTTCACTAATAGGAATAATACTCATATGGGCACAATAAGGTGAATGACTGTATTGCAAACCTAATAGAAATAATACTACGACACTAGTAAGTAAGAGAATAAATAAATAGTAAGGAGGGGACAAACCTCAAACAGGCATAATAAGGAGTCTCCAGCTTGGGTCAAAAATCTCGGCGGTGCTTTGGTGAGTGGCACAGAGCTTCAACCAAGGCTGAATGTGCTCCGCCAAACATTGTGGAGTCTCCAGCTTGGCTCAAAACTCTCGGTGGGGCTTCAGCGAGTGGCACATAGCTTCGACCAAGGCTGAATGTTTCCACCGAACATTGTGAAGTCTCCAGCTTGACTCAAAAATCACAGCTGAAGAAGCTGGAGTGGGTAAAATTCTGGAACTTGAGCCAGACATCTCTGGCCGAGGTGGTGGAGCTTCAGCAAGGGGCACAAAGCTTCGACCAAGGCTGAATGTGCTCTGCCAAACATTGTAGAGTCTTGAGCTTGGCTCAAAAATCTCGGTGGAGCTTCGGCGAGTGGCACAGAGCTTTGACCGAGGCTGAATGTGCTTGGTCAAACATTGTGGAGTCTCCAACGTGGCTCAAAATCTCTGAGGAGCTTCGGCAAGTGGCACAAAGCCTCGACCAAGGCTGAATGTGGTCCACCGAACATTGTGGAGTCTTGAGCTTGGCTCAAAAATCTCGGTGGAGCTTCGGCAAGTGGCACAGAGCTTTGACCAACACTGAATGTTTTCTGCTGAACATTGTGAAGTCTCCAGCTTGACTCAAAAATTGCAGCCAAAGATGCTGGAGTGGGTACAATTCTGGAACTTGAGCCAGACATCTCCGGCGGAGGTGGTGAAGCTTCAGCGAGTGGCACAAAGCTTCGACCAAGGCTGAATGCGCTCTGCTGAACATTGTAGAATCTTGAGCTTGGCTCACAAATATCGGTGGAGCTTCGGCGAGTGGCACAGAGCTTCGACCAAGGCTGAATATGCTCCGCCAAATATTGTGGAGCTTCCAGCGTGGCCCAAAAATGCGGCGGAGCTCCGGTGGGTGGCAGAGAGCTTCGACCAACACTGAAGGTTTTCCGCTGAACAATGTGAAGTCTCCAGCTTGACTCAAAAATCCCAGCCCAAGATGCTGGAGTGGGTACAATTCTGGAGCTTGACCCAGACATCTCCGGCAGAGGTGGTGGAGCTTTGGTGAGCGGCACAAAGGTTCGACCAAGGCTGAATGTGCCCTGCCAAACATTGTGGAGTCTCCAGATTGGCTAAAAACTCTTGGCGGAGCTTCGGCGGGTGGCACAGAGCTTCGACCAAGGCTGAATGTGCTCCACTGAACATTGTGGAGTCTCCAGCGTGGCTCAAAAATCTCGGCAGAGCTTCGGCAAGTGGCACAGAGCTTTGCCCAACACTGAATCTGCTCCACCAAATCTCGTGGAGCTTCCAGTGTGGCCCAAAAATTCGACCAAGGCTGAATGTGCTCCACTGAACATTGTGGAGTCTCCAGCGTGGCTCAAAAGTCTCGGCAGAGCTTCGGCAAGTGGCACAGAGCTTTGCCCAACACTGAATCTGCTCCACCAAATCTTGTGGAGCTTCCAGTGTGGCCCAAAAATCCGGCAGAGCTTCGGCAAGTGGCACAAAGCTTCGACCAAGGCTGAATGTGGTCCGCCGAACATTGTGGAGTCTCAAGCTTTGCTCAAAAATCTCAGCGGAGCTTCGGCAAGTGGCACAGAGCTTCGATCAAGGCTGAATGTGCTCTGCCGAACATTGTGGAGTCTGCAGCGGGCCCCAAAATCCTGGCGGACCTTTGGCGAGTGGCACAGAGCTTTGACCAAGCCTGAATGTGCTCCGTGAACACTGTGGAGTTTCCAGCGTGGCCCAAAAATCCAGCGGAGCTTCGGCGAGTCCCACAAAGCTTCAACCAGGGCTGAATGGGGTCCACCAAACATTGTGGAATCTCCACCTTGGGTCAAAAATCTCAGCAGAGCTTTAGCAAATTGCAGAAATGCGCTAATGGACCCTGCCTTCTCGGACACAGGGGACGACTATTGCATGTCCTAAAACTCCACAATGTTCAGCGGACAACCTTCAGTGTTGGTCGAAGCTCTCTGCCACCCGTCGGAGCTCCGCCGCATTTTTGGGCCACGCTGGAAGCTCCCCAATATTTGGTGGAGCAGATTCAGCCTTGGTCGAAGCTCTGTGCCACTCACCGAAGCTCTGCCGAGATTTGTGAGCCAAGCTCAAGATTCTACAATGTTCGGCAGAGCACATTCAGCCTTGGTCGAAGCTTTGTGCCACTTGCCGAAGCTCCACCACCTCCGCCGCTCCACCGAGAGTTTTGAGCCAAGCTGGAGACTCCATAATGTTCGGCAGAGCACATTCAGCCTTGGTTGAAGCTCTGTGCCACTCGCCGAAGCTCCACCGAGATTTTTGACCCAAGCTGGAGAGTGCACAATGTTTGGCAGAGCACATTCAGCCTTAGTTAAGGCTTTGTGCCACTCGCCGAAGCTCCACATAGATTTTTGAGCCAGGCTGGAGACTTCACAATGTTTGGCAGAGCACATTCAGCCTTGGTCGAAGCTTTGTGTGGCTCCCTGAAGCTCTGCCGAGATTTTTGAGCCTGCTGGAGACTCCACAATGCTCGGCAGAGGACATTCAGCCTTGGGCGAAGCTCGGCCTCTTGCCGAAGCTCCACCAGCTCCGCTGAAGATGTCTGGCTCAAGTTCCAGAATTGTACCCACTCCAGCAATCTTTGGCTCAAATTTTTGAGTCAAACTGGAGACTCCACTATGTTGGGCGGAACACATTCAGCCTTGGTCGAAGCTCTGTGCTTCTCTCCAAAGCTCCACCACCTCCACAGGAGATGTCTGGCTCAAGTTCCAGAAGTGTACCCACTCCAACATCTTTGGGTTCTGCGAGATTTTCAGCAGACGCAACATGCTGAATCTTGATATCCCCAGCGGCCATGTGCTCATGGAGGTAGTGTTCACGGATATCAATGTGCTTCACATGTGCATGGCCCTTCGCTTCGCGCATAAGTGCAGAGGCCCCTCGCCGAAGCTCCACCACCTCGGCCGGAGATATCTGGCTCAAGTTCCAGAATTGTACCCACTCCAGCTTTTTCAGCTGCGATTTTTGAGTCCAGCTGGAGACTTCACACTGTTCAGTGGAAACATTCAGCCTTGCGCGAAGCTCTGTGCCACTCGCTGAAGCCCCACCGAGAGTTTTGAGCCAAGCTGGAGACTCCACAATGTTCAGCGGAGCACATTCAGCCTTGGTTGAAGCTCTGTGCCACTCGCTGAAGCCCCACCGAGAGTTTTGAGCCAAGCTGGAGACTCCACAATGTTCGGCGGAGCACATTCAGCCTTGGTCAAAGCTTTGTGCGACTCGCCGAAGGTCCACCGCCTTTGCCAGAGATGTCTGGCTGAAGTTCCAGAATTTTACCCACTCCAGCATCTTCAGCTGCAATTTTTGAGTCAAGCTGGAGACTCCACAATGTTTGGCGGCGAACATTCAGCCTTGGTCGAAGCTTGTGTCACTTGCTGAAGCTGCACTGAGATTTTTGAGCCAAGCTGGAGACTCCACAATATTCGGCGGAGCACATTCAGCCTTGGTCAAAGCTCTGTGCCACTTGCCAAAGCTCCACCACCTCCACCAGAGATGTCTGGTTCAAGTTCCAGAATTGTACGCACTCCATCATCTTCGGCTGGGAGTTTTGAATCAAGCTGGAGACTCCAAAATGTTCAGCAGAGCACATTCAGCTTTGGTGGAAGCTCTGTGCTTCTCGTCGAAGCTCTGCCGAGATTTTTGACCCAAGCTGGAGACTGCACAATGTTTGACGGAGCACATTCAGCCGAGGTTAAACCTCTGTGCTACTCACTGAAGCTCACCTGACATTTTTAAGCCACACTGGAGACTCCACAAGCCAAAGATGCTGGAGTGGGTACAATTCTGGAACTTGAGCCAGACATATCCAGCGGAGGTGTTGGAGCTTCTGCGAGAAGCACAGAGCTTTAACCAAGGCTGAATATGCTCCGACAAACATTGTAGAGTCTCCAGCGTGACTCGAAATCTCAGTGGAGCTTCAGCGAGAAGCACAGAACGTCGACCAAGGCTGAATGTGCTCCGCGGAACATTGTGCAGTCTCCAGCTTGCATCAAACATCTTGGCGGAGCGTAGGCGAGTGGCACAAAGCTTTAACCAAGGCTCAATGTGCTCCACCAAACATTGTGCAGTCTCCAGCTTGGGTCAAAAATATCGGCAGGGCTTCGGCAAGTGGCACAGGCTTGCAACCAAGGGTGAATGTGCCAAACATTGTGGAGTCTTCAGCTTGACTCAAAAATTGCCGCCGAAGATGCTGGAGTGGGTACAATCCTGGAACTTGAGCCAGACATCTCGGGCGGAGGTGTTGGAGCTTCAGCGAGAAGCACAGTGCTTCGACCAAGGTTGAATGTGGCCTTAGTTAAAGCTTTGTGCCACTCGCCAAAGCTCCACCACCTCCACCAGAGATGTCTGGCTCAAGTTCCATAATTGTACCCACTCCAGCTTCTGCATCTGCAAGGGTGAATGTGCCAAACATTGTGGAGTCTTCTTCAGCTTGACTCAAAAATTGCAGCCGAAGATGCTGGAGTGGGTACAATCCTGGAACTTGAGCCAGACATCTCGGGCGGAGGTGTTGGAGCTTCGGCGAGAAGCACAGTGCTTCGACCAAGGTTGAATGTGGCCTTGGTTAAAGCCTTGTGCCACTCGCCGAAGCTCCACCACCTCCACCAGAGATGTCTGGCTCAAGTTCCAGAATTGTACCCACTCCAGCTTCTGTATCTGCGATTTTTGAGCCAAGCTGGAGACTTCACAATGTTCGGCGGAAAACATTCAGTGTTGGTCGAAGCTCTGTACCACTTGCTAAAGCTCCACTGAGAGTTTTGTGCCAAGCTGAAGACTCCATAATGTTTGGCAGAGCACATTCAGCCTTGCTTGAAGCTCTGTGCCACTCGCCAAAGCTCCGCGGAGATTTTTTTGACTCAAGCTGGAGACTGCACAATGTTTGGCAGAGCACATTCAGCCTTGGTCCAAGCTCTGTGCATCTCGCCGAAGCTCCACCGAGAGTTTTGAGCCAAGCTGGGGACTTGACGGTGTTCGGCGGAGCACATTTAGCCTTGGTCGAAGCTCGGTGCTACCTGCCGAAGCTCCACCCCGATTGTGAGCCAGGTGGGAGACTCCACAATGTCCGGCGGAGCACATTCAGCCTTGGTCGAAGCTCGGTGCTACCTGCCAAAGCTCTGCCGAAAGCTTGAGCCAAGCTGAAGACTTGACGATGTTCGGCGGAGCACATTCAGCCTTGGTTGAAGCTCAGTGCTACCTGCCAAAGCTCCGCTGAGAGTTTTGAGCCAAGCTGGGGACTCGATGGTGTTCAGTGGAGCACATTCTGCCTTGGTCGAAGCTCGGTGCTACCTGCCGAAGCTCTGCCGAGACTTTGAGCAGTGAGCCAGCCTCGACGATGTTTGGCGGAGCACATTCAGCCTTAGTGTAAGCTCTGTGCATCTCACCGAAGCTCTGCCATAATTGTTGAGCCAAGCTCGAGACCCCACACAATGTTTGGCAGAGCACATTCAGACTTGGTTAAAGCTTTGTGCCACTCGCCGAAGCTCTGCCAAGATTTGTGAACCACGCTGGAGACTCCACAATGTTTGGTGGAGCACATTCAGCCTTGGTTGGAGCTCTGTGCCACTCGCCGAAGCACCGCTGAGATTTTGACCCAAGCTGGAGACTGCACAATGTTTGGCAGAGCACATTCAGCCTTGCTCGAGGCTCTGTGCTACTCGCCGAAGCTCCGCCGAGATTTTTGAGCCAAGCTGGAGACTCCACAATGTTCGGCCAAGCACATGCAGCCTTGGTTAAAGCTTTATGTCACTCGCTGAAGCTCCGCCGAGATTTTTGAGCCACGCTGGAGACTCCTTATTGTGCCCATTTGAGGTTTGTCCCTTCCTTGCCATTTATTTATTCTCTTACTTACTGGTGTCGTAGTATTATTCTTATTAGGTTTGCAATACAGTTGTTCACCTTATTGTGCCCGTCAGAGTATTATTCCTATTAGTGGAGTCTGGCTCAAAGCTCTTGCCAGAGCTTCAGCAGGTGGCACAGAGCTTCCACCAAGGCTGAATGTTCTCCACCAAATGCTGTGGAGGCTCCAGCTTGACTCCAAAATCGTAGCCAAAGATGTTGGAGTGGGGACACTTCTGGAACTTGAGCCAGACATCTCCTGCAGAGGTGGTGGAGCTTCGGAGAGAAGCACAGGGCTTCGACCAAGGCTGAATGTGTTCCACCGAACATTGTGGAGTCTCCAGTTTGACCTCAAAAATTCAAGCCGAAGATTGCCGGGGTGGGTACAATTCTGGAACTTGAGCCAGACATCTTCAGCGGAGTTTGTGGAGCTTCGGCGAGATGCAGAGCTTCGAACAAGGCTGAATGTCCTCTGCTGAGCATTGTGGAGTCTCCAGCAGGCTCAAAAATCTCGGCAGAGCTTTGGCGAGCCACACAAAGCTTCGACCAAGGCTGAATGTGCTCTGCCAAACATTGTGAAGTCTCCAGCCTGGCTCAAAAATCTCGGTGGAGCTTCGGTGAGTGGCACAGAGCTTCAACCAAGGCTGAATGTGCTCTGCTGAACATTATGGAGTCTCCAGCTTGGCTCAAAACTCTCGAGTGGCACAAAGCTTCGACTGAGGGTGAATGTGCCCTGCCAAACATTGTGGAGTCTCCAGCTTGGGTCAAAAGTCTCAGCGAATCTTCAGCGAGTGGCACAGAGCTCCAACCAAGGCTGAAGGTGCTCCACCGAACATTGTGGGAGTATCCAGCATGGCTCAAAAATCTCAGCAGGGCTTTGACCAACACTGAATCTGCTCCACCAAATCTTGTGGAGCTTCCAGCATGGCCCAAAAATTCGGCAGAGCTTCGGTGAGTGGCACAAAGCTTCGACCAAGGCTAAATGTGGTCCACTGAACATTGTGGAGTCTTCAGCAGGCCCAAAAATCTCGGCGGACCTTTGGTGAGTGGCACAGAGCCTTGACCAAGCCTGAATGTGCTCCGCGAACACTGTGGAGTCTCCAGCGTGGCCCACAAATCCAGCAGAGCTTCCACAAGTCCCACAAAGCTTCGACCAAAGCTGAATGTGGTCCACCAAACATTGTGGAGTCTCCACCTTGGGTCAAAAATCTCGGCAGAGCTCTGGCAAATTGCACAAATGCGCTGATGGACCCTGCCTTCTCGGACCCAGGGGACGACTCTGAATTGCATGTCCTCAAACTCACCCATGATCCAGTTTGGGAGCTTGACTCAAAAAATCCCAGCCAAAGATGCTGGAGTGAGTACAATTCTGGAACTTGAGCCAGACATCTCTGGCAGAGGTGGTGGAGCTTTGGTGAGGGGCACAAAGCTTCGACCATGGTGGAATATGCTACGCCAAACATCGTGGAGTCTCCAGCATGGGTCAAAATCTCGGTGGAGCTTCGGCGAGTGGCACAAACCTTTAACCAAGGCTGAATGTGCTCTACCAAACATTGGGCAGTCTCCCGCTTGGGTCAAAAAGCTTGGTGGAGCTTCAGCGAGTAGCACAAAGCTCTCCACCAACCATTGTGCAGTCTCCAGCTTGGGTCAAAATTCTCGGTGGAGCTTCGGCAAGTGGCACAGGCCTTTGAGCAGGGTTGAATATGCTCCACTGAATGTTGTGAAATCTCCAGCTCGACTCAAAATCCCAGCCAAAGATGCAGGAGTGGGTACAATTCTGGAACCTGAGCCAGACATCCCCGGCGGAGGTGTTGGAGCTTCAGCGAGAAGCACAGAGCTTTGACCAAGGCTGAATGTGCTGCACCAAACATTGTGCAGTCTCCAGCTTGGGCCAAAATTCTGGTGGAGCTTCGGCAAGATGCACAAAGCTTCAAGCAAGGCTGAATGTGCTCCACCCAACATTGTGCAGTCTCCAGCTTGGGTCAAAAATCTCGGCGGAGCTTCAGCAAGTGGCACAGAGCTTTGACCAAGGCTGAATGTCCTCTGCCAAATATTGTGGAGTCTCCAGCGTGGTTCAAAACCTTGGTGGAGCTTCGGCAGGATGCACAGAGCTTTGACCAAGGCTGAATGTCCTCTGCCATGAACATTGTGGAGTCTCCAGCAGGCTCAAAATCTCGGTGAAGCTTCGGCGAGCCACACGAAGCTTGGACCAAGGCTGAATGTGCTCCGCTGAACATTGTGAAGTCTCCAGCATGGCTCAAAAATCTCGGTAGAGCTTCAGCAACTGGCAGAAAAGCTTTAACCAAGGCCAAGTTCCAGAATTGTACCCACTCCAGCATCTTCAGCTGCAATTTTTGACTCAAGCTGGAGACTCCACAATGTTTGGAACATTCACCCTTGGTCGAAGGCCTGTGCCACTTGCCGAAGCCCTGCCGATATTTTTGACCCAAGCTGGAGACTGCACAATGTTTGGTGGAGCACATTGAGCCTTGGTTAAAGCTTTGTGCCACTCGCCTACGCTCTGCCAAGATGTTTGATGCAAGCTGGAGACTGCACAATGTTCCATGGAGCAAATTCAGCCTTGGTCGACGCTCTGTGCTTCTCGCTGAAGCTCCACTGAGATTTTCACCCATGCTGGAGACTCCACAATGTTTGGCAGAGCATATTCAGCCTTGGTTAAAGCTCTGTGCTTCTTGCAGAAGCTCCACACCTCTGCCGGAGATGTCTGGCTCAAGTTCCAGAATTGTACCCACTCCAGCATCTTTGGCTCGTGGAGTCTCTAGCATGGCTCAAAAATGTCAGGGGAGCTTCGGTGCGTAGCACAGAGGTTTAACCTAGGCTGAATGTGCTCCACCAAACATTGTGCAGTCTCCAGCTTGGGTCAAAAATCTCGGCGGAGCTTTGGTGAGTGGCACAGAGCTTCCACCAACGCTGAATGTGCTCCACTGAACATCATTGAGTCTCCAGCTTGGCTCAAAACTCTCGGCAGAGCTTTGGCAGGTGGCACAGAGCTTCCACCAAGGCTGAATGTGCTTTGTCGAACATTGTGCAGTCTCCAGCTTGATTCAAAAATCGCAGCTGAAGATGCTGGAGTGGGTACAATTCCGGAACTTGAGCCAGACATCTCTGGCAGAGGTGTTGGAGCTTCAGCAAGAAGCACAGAGCTTTGACCAAGGCTGAATGTGCTCCACTGAACATTGTGGAGTCTCTAGCATGGCTCAAAAATCTCAGTGGAGCTCCAGCGAGAAGCACAGAGCTTCGACCAAGGCTGAATGTGCTCCGCTGAACATTGTGCAGTCTCTAGCTTGGGTCAAAAAATCTCGGCAGAGCTTCGGCGAGTGGAATGATTCTAAGGTCCGCCATGCTCCATCACATTGATCATGACTCCCCACACAAACTTGGGCGACCCCGGCCTCAGCTAGTGCTGTCGCGGCTCGGCTCGGCTCGGCTAGCCGATGGAGCCGAGCCAAAAATAAGCCAGCCGCAGCCAGCCGATCACTAGCGGCTCCGAGTGGCTCAGCTTCGGCTGGAGCCGGCTTGAGCGCAGCTCAGCCATGGCTTCAGGCCATTTTTCAAATGCGCCAACAGGCCGCTTCCCTCTGGTCTTTTGAATACTCTGCATGTTCTGTGATGCTCTCCTACTGCAGAGAACAACTCTTGGGTGTTTCCCATGGCAACCCGCGTACCACGAGAAAGTCAGTACGATAAATTATAAATAGACTATAAGTGATAAATCGGTTCGCTTGGCCTCAATTCCTGCTCGATTCCCTTCGGAGGTGGCTCAAATTAAAGCTATAGATATATAGTAGTAGGATATAAAAAAGCCTTGAGGGAAAACGAGTGAAGACTGAGCAAGACCGTGCCCCGAGCGCAAAAAATCTGTTCACAGGCGCGAGGCTCAAGGCCTAGCGTGGTCGGGCGGCTAAATCAAATTCTCGTTGGACACCAGGAATATGAGAGAAGTAAAAAGCACACACCTCGGCTACGAACATCTCATCACGGGAGCTTGCGAGCTCATCCGAGACACACCGCTCACCCTCCGGTGCGTGCACATATGTGCACTATCCTGCCGTGCGGAATGGCTGATACAGCGTCGTGCAGCGCATTGCTGCCAGAGACTTATTGATTTCCCACGGCCGTGGATGCAGCAGTGTTTGCTGGCACTGCTCTGCTTGGATGTCAGAGCTTGATGCAGGAGTGGCACGCACGGAAGGCTTGAGAAGGATGCGGAATATCCGGGCGATGTTCATGCACAGGAGATGTGCGATGGAAGGTCTGCAGGTCGTTGTGAGCATAGAGGAAGAAAACAGGAATATTCAGACGCACACGATAGATCCTCAATCTCCACAGCATCACAAGCGCGGTTTTGCTGGGAAAAAACGGAAAGCTGGTAGGTTGAGACATCGAAAAGACCCAAAAGAAGCCACTGGGCATCGCGCGATGTCCCGCGCCGTATTTTAGCATTCTCGTCATGCTGCGAAGGCCAGGAGCTTGTGCCCGAATTCAGAAGCCAAAAAAGGTCACTGAATGTCCCACGGTGGAAGGGGATGGAGGATGGGGAGGAAGGATGGCGTAGACAAGTATCCAGAGGACTTAAAACAGCCTTGGGGTCCTTTCTGGCACATGCGGCGGGATGAGAGACAAGATCTTGAGCGGAGACAGCAGATCGGATAACCTTACGGCACATCCGATGATAATGTTGATTTCGTCGAGTACCGAGGTTGTTGTGGGGTGCAAAAAGTGCCAGAAGGTAGTAGGAGTGGTTAAAAACCCGTGCGGCCACAAATGCTCCCTGAGCCGCGGCTGAGCCTCAGCTAAGCCGCAAGCCGCCCAAGCCAGCCGTCTATAAATGGCTCGGTTCGGCTTAGGCAGTGATGGCTCCGGAGCCATCAAAAGCCGAGCCGAGCTAGCCGTAGCCGAGCCGCGGCAACACTAGCCTCAGCATGGACTGACCCCCACCTTGGGGAAACTCCGGCCTCAGAGAGCTTCGGCGAGAAGCACAGTGCTTCGACCAAGGCTGAATGTGCTCGGCTGAACATTGTGCAGTCTCCAGATTGACTCAAAATCCCAGCCGAAGATGCTGGAGTGGGTACAATTCTGGATCTTGAGCCAGATATCTCTGGAAGCTCCACCCTGCTCAATCACATTGATCACGACACCCCACACAAACTTGGGCGACCCCGGCTTCAGTGTGGACTGACCCCCAATCTGATTATGAGGCACACATGCCCCATGGCCTGCCTTCACCAGTGCCAATGCCCCACACAACCTTGGGAAAACCCTGGCCTCAGCGTGGGCAACACCATTCCGAAGAAGCGGCGGATTGGCAGGCACCCGATACCGTTTATCAATCCCGTCAAATGGAGAGGAAAAGCAAAAGACGTAGTTGTAGAGCATGTCGTACCAGACGGAGAAGATGACACTGAAGACATCGCAGACAACAAAGACCTCAAAGACTTCCTCGTTCCAGAGAACAGCACCATGTGTGTGGACTCCCCATGTCGGACATGTTTTTTGGGGCGACTTCATCAATGCCCAGTGAGCTTGGTGTAAACAAGTTTTTTTTGCGGTGGTGATGTGGAACAGGAACCACAAGTGTGAGGAGGCAACTCAGCATGCATGGTGGTTGACCGCAACTTGAATTGTCATTCATGGACCACAAATTCGGCGGTGCACATTCAGCCTTGGTTGAAGCTGCATGTTGTAACCTGCATATATCCTAGTGTTGTCTGCCCATCAGAGTTCTGTCACAGCAGTGTTGTGACCACTGGCAGTGTGACTGTATGATGCCATGAAGTGGTATTGGGGTAAGCCATCCCCAACACGATTCCAGGACTCCTACCGATTGTGCCAGATAGGGCGCAAATTAATGCGGTGCCAAACTGGACTCTGGGTGAGTTGTGTCTGAGAAGGCAGGGTCCATGAGCGCATTTGTGCAATTCGCTGAAGCTCTGCCAAGGTTTTTAATCCAAGGTGGAGACTCCACAATGTTTGGCGGACCACATTCAGCCTTGGTCACAGCTTTGTGCCACTTGCTGAAGCTCTGCCCAGATTTTTGAGCCAACCTGGAGACTCCACAATGGTTGGCGGAGCACATTCAGCCTTGGTCGAAGCTCTGCATCTCGCCGAAGCTCCACCAGATTTTTGGGCCATGCTGGAAACTCCACAATATTCAGCAGAGTATGTTCAGCCTTGGTCAAAGCTTTGTGCAATTCACCGAAGCTCCGCCGCAATTTTTGACCCAAGCTAGAGACTGCACAATGTTTGGCAGAGCACATTCAGCCTTGGTTAAAGCTTTGTGCAACTTGCTGAAGCTCTGCCCAGATTTCTCACCCACGCTGGAGACTCCACAATGTTTGTCTGAGCACATTCGGCCTTGGTTGAAGCTCTGTGCTTCTCGCTGAAGCTCCAACACCTCCACCCAGAGATGTCTGGCTCAAGTTCCGGAATTGTACCCACTCCAGCATCTTCAGCTGCGATTTTTGAGTCAAGCTGGAGACTGCACAATGTTCGACAAAGCACATTCAGCCTTGGTGGAAGCTCTGTGCCACCTGCCAAAGCTCTGCCGAGAGTTTTGAGCCAAGCTGGAGACTCGACGATGTTCAGTGGAGCACATTCAGCCTTGGTGGAAGCTCTGTACCACTCACCAAAGCTCCGCCGAGATTTTTGACCCAAGCTGGAGACTGCACAATGTTCAGCGGAGCACATTCAGCCATGCTGGAGACTCCAGAATATTTGGCGGAGCACAGTCAGCCTTGGTCGAAGCTTTGTGCCACTCGCCGAGGCTCTGCTGGATTTTTGGGCCACATTGGAGACTCCACAATGTTCGCGGAGCACATTCAGCCTTGGTCTGTGCCACTTGCCGAGGCTCTGCCGAGATTCTTTGACCCAAGCAGGAGACTGCACAATGTTCAGCAGAGCACATTCAGCCTTGGTCAAAGCTCTGTGCTTCTGGCCGAAGCTCCACCAAGATCTTTGAGCCCCCCTGGAGACTCCACAATGTTCAGTAGAGCACATTCAGCCTTGGTGGAAGCTCTGTGGCACTCGCCAAAGCCCCACCGAAAGCTTTGAGCCAAGCTGGAGACTCCACCATGTTTGGCAGAGCACATTCAGCCTTAGTTGGAGCTCTGTGCCACTCACCGAAGCTCCACCGAGACTTTTGAGCCAAGCTGGAGACGCCACAATGTTCGGCAGGGCACATTCAGCCTTGATCGAAGCTTTGTGCAACTCGCCGAAGCTCCACCACCTCTGCTGGAGATGTCTGGGTCAAGTTCCAGAATTGTACCCACTCCAGCATCTTCAGCTGCGATTTTTGAGTCAAGCTGGAAACTTCACAATGTTCGGCGGAAAACATTCATCGTTGGTCGAAGCTCTGTGCCACTCACTGAAGCTCCACCAAGAGTTTTGAGCCAAGCTGGAGACTCCACAATCTTCAGTGGAGCACATTCAGCCTTGGTCGAAGCTTTGTGTCACTCGTCAAAGCTCCATCACCTCCATGGGAGATGTCTGGGTCAAGTTCCAGAATTGTACTAGAATTGTACCAACTCCAGCACTCTTTGGCTAGAGTTTTTGAGTCAAGCTGGAGACTCCACAATGTTCAGCGGAGCACATTAAGCCTTGGTTGAAGCTTTGTACCACTTGCCAAAGCCACACCGAGATTTTTGGGCCAAGCTGGAGACTCCACAATGTTCAGCGGAGCATATTCAGCCTTGCTTGAAGCTCTCTGCCACTCGCCGAAGCTCCACCACCTCCACCAGAGATGTCTGGCTCAAGTAGCCTTGGTTAACGCTTTGTGCCACTCGCCTACGCTCCGCCAAGATGTTTGATGCAAGCTGGAGACTGCACAATGTTCCGCGGAGCACATTCAGCCTTGGTTGACGCTCTGTGCTTCTCGCTGAAGCTCCACTGAGATTTGGAGCCACGCTGGAGACTCCACAATGTTTGTCGGAGCATATTCAGCCTTGGTTAAAGCTCTGTGCTTCTCGCAGAAGCTCCAACACCTCCGCCAGAGATGTCTTGCTCAAGTTCCAGAATTGTACCCACTCCAGCATCTTTGGCTCGTGCAGTCTCCAGCGTGGCTCAAAAATGTCAGGGAAGCTTCGGTGAGTAGCACAGAGGTTTAACCTAGGCTGAATGTGCTCTGCCAAACATTGTGCAGTCTCCAGCTTGGGTCAAAAATCTCGGCAGAGCTTCAATGAGAAGCACAGAGCTTTGGCCAAGGCTGAATGTGCTCTGCCGAATATTGTGGAGTCTCCAGCATGGCCCAAAAATCCGGCGGAGCCTCGGTGAGTGGCACAAAGCTTCGACCAAGGCTGAATGTGCTCTGCCAAACATTGTGGAGTGGAGTCTCCAGCTTGGCTCAAAACTCTTGGCGGAGCTTCGGCGGGTGGCACAGAGCTTCCACCAAGGCTGAATGTGCTCCGCCGAACATTGTGGAGTCTCCAGCTTGGGTCAAAAGTATGGTAATGATGGCGGCCCGAGGGATCCCACTTCGGCTCAGCTGCCTCTTTAGGAAATCTACTGTTTGCCAATATGGATTGGATTGACCGGTGCCACAGTGCAGTCCACATTGACCGGTATTACAGCATGAGCCACGAATTTCTTATCTGGATTGACTTTTGAGCTGACTTTGGTTCTGGCATTAACCCTAGTAAACCCTAGAATATGCTCTGCTGGATATTGTGAAGTCTCCAGCTTGACTTAAAAATCCCAGCCAAAGATGCTGGAGTGGGTACAATTCTGGAACTTGAGCCAGACATCTCCGGCGGAGGTGTTGGAGCTTCGGCGAGAAGCACAGAGCTTTCACCAAGGCTGAATGTGCTCTGCTGAACATTGTGCAGTCTCCAGCTTGCATCAAACATCTCAGCAGAGCTTCGGCGAGTGGCACAAAGCTTTAACCAAGGCTGAATGTGCTCCACCAAACATTGTGCAGTCTCCAGCTTGCGTCAAACATCTCGGTGGAGCTTCGGCAAGTGGCACAGGCCTTCAACCAAGGCTGAATGTGCCAAACATTGTGGAGTCTCCAGCTTGACTCAAAAATCACAGCTGAAGATGCTGGAGTGGGTATAATTCTGGAACTTGACCCAGACATCTCCAGCAGAGGTGTTGGAGCTTCGGCAAGAAGCACAGCGCTTCGACCAAGTTGAATGTGCTCCGCCAAACATTGTGGAGTCTCCAGCTTGGGTCAAAAATATTGGCGGGGCTTCGGCAAGTGGCACAGGCCTTTGACCAAGGCCGAATATGCTTCACTGAATATTGTGGAGTCTCCAGCTTGACTCAAAAATCCAGCCAAAGATGCTGGAGTGGATACAATTCTGGAACATGAGCCGGACGTCTCTGGCGGAGGTAGTGGAGCATCGGCGAGAAGCACAGTGCTTCGACCAAGGCTGTATGTGGTCCACCGAACATTGTGGAGTCTCCAGCGTGGCTCACAAATCTCAGTGGATATTTGGTGAGTGGCACAAAGCTTTAACCAAGGCTGAATGTGCTCTGCCAAACATTGTGCAGTCTTCAGCTTGGGTCAAAAATCTCGGCGGAGCTTCGGCGAATTGCACAAAGCTTCGACCAAGGATGAATATGCTCAGCCGAATATTGTGAAGTCTCCAGCTTGAATCAAAAATCCCAGGCAAAGAGGCTGGAGTGGGTACAATTCTGGAACTTGAGCCAGACATCTCTGGCGGAGGTGTTGGAGCTTTGGCGAGAAGCACAGAGCTTTAACCAAGGCTGAATGTGCTCCGCTGAACATTGTGGGGTCTCCAGCTTGGCTCAAATATCACAGCCGAAGATTCTGGAGTCTGGAACTTGGGTCAGACATCTCCGGCGAGGGGCACAAAGCTCCAACCAATGCTGAATTCTGCTCCGCCAAACATTGTGGGGTCCCTAGCTTGGCTCAAATATCTCAGCCGAAGATTCTGAAGTCTGGAACTTGAGCCAGACATCTCCGGTCAGTGGGTTACATTGTAAATACACACTTTTCGCTGAACCTTGATATACATGAATTGTTCAAGTCTATCTTCGTGCAAAATTTACTGTTCAACCTCCCCCCTCGCCCTCCAATCACTTGTGCGAAGGCTCAGCCGAGCACTGCTTGCACAGCCACCCTAGCTGCCATCCACTGTCTGCCCCATGCGTCGTCAACTCAGCAGCGGTGCCCAAGATTCACCCATTCTTCCCACCACGTCGCTCCTCAACTTTCCGTCGTCTATGCTCCCTTTCTTCTCTCTGTGCACCCTCCCTACCTGCTTGTTGCATACGTCCAGCACTCTGGCAGGCCCATTATCCCATCAATGATGACCACACACCTTGGGCATCCTGTCAAGTCTCTTTAAGACCTCGTCTCACACCATCTCAAGACTCTGCCTCAAGTCATCACATCCTCGCCTCAAAGCTGAAATCACAAGTCTCGCAGATGCCCTGTTCTAGCTCAAGACGAGAAGTCGCCACAAGTTCAAGAAACTTTCTGTTCCAAGTCGAAGATGCTGGTAGCCTCAAGCATCCTCCATGCACAACATGTCAAGAATCCGACTGCAGCAGGGCTGACACCTTTTCTACTCGCCCTAGTCCGGTTTTCTCTGACATCTACTTCATTAGTTAGTTTGAATACACCATGTTTTGACACATCTTGGATTGTATACCTGAAATTGGCTAAGAAGGGCCTGAATGGCCCGGGGAAGTCAATCAGCCTTGCACAATTATATCTGAATTGTCATGATTTACGGTGCTTTGCAAGAACTCAGGGTACCCATATAAGGTCTCATGCCAAACTTATCTGACTGATGAGGTTTGGGGCTCTTGTGAACTTTACAATGCCATATAAGGCCTCACAAAGATTTTCCCGACTTAGAAGCAACCCAGAATGTTGACAGCTATATATGGGACACATAATATTATCCTCTTGCATTTCGCGATCATGTGATGCTACAGCTTGGCTGCGACAAGGTGTCATTCAACTGTCCTTCTTCGGACACCCAACCTTGTTTGAGACAACTATCTGAGAGAATTTATGACTCTTTTGATTGTTATGATAAAGACAGGAATTTAAATGTGGGTGTGGGATGTCCTCGGATTTGTTGTCTACAGTGTTGAATGGTGCATTTTGTACATTTCCTGCTGCTGCCACAAATAATAAAATTAAATGTGCAGAGTAATGCAATAGAAATGACAAAAGGAGTTCCCTGAAAAATTCTAAAAATAGAATGAGCTATTCCTATCAGACTCACATCCAGGACGGAGTTCATTCGACCTAGGTAAAATGGTGGGGGAAAAGTTTACATTTTTACAAGCCTTTTCAAATGTATCAAAAGATTTAGATTTATTTTAAATGAAAAAGTATAAAAATAGGGCAACTTTTCGCGATGCTTTCAGCAACTAAGAAATTATTGTTCTTGACAATGGGTACTGCAAGCCAGGAATAGATGCTCTGCCGAATATGGTGAAGTCTCCAGCTTGACTCAAACATCCCAGCCAAAGATGCTAGATTGGTTTCTGAGCCAGACATCTCTGGCGGAGGTGGTGGAGCTTTGGCAAGAAGTGCAGAGCTTTGACCAAGGCTGAATGTGCTCCACCAAACATTGTGAAGTCTCCAGCTTGACTCAAAAATCACAGCCGGAGATGCTGGAGTGGGTACAATTCTGGAACTTGAGCCAGACATCTCCAGCAGAGGTGGTGAAGATTAGGTGAGAAGCGCAGGGCTTTGACCAAGGCTGAATGTGCTCCACTGAAAATTGTGGAGTCTCGAGCTTGGCTCAAAAATCTCCGTGGAGCTTCGGCAAGTGGGGCAAAGTTTCAACCAACATGGAATGTGCTCCACCGAACATCGTGGAGTCTCCAGCTTGGCTCAAAACTCTCGGCGGAGCTTCGGCAGGCGGCACAGAGCTTCCACCAAGGCTGAATGTGCTCCAGCAAACATCGTCGAGTCTCCAGCTTGGCTCAAAACTCTTGGTGGAGCTTCGGTGGGTGGCACAGAGCTTCCACCAAGGCTGAATGTGCTCTGCCGAATATTGTGGACCTTCCAGCTTGGCCCAAAAATCCGGCGTAGAGTTTCCAGCTTGGCTCAAAAATCTCGCCGGAACTTCGGTGAGTGGCACAGAGCTTCCACCAAGTCTGAATGTGCTCCAGCTAACATCATCAAGTCTCCAGCTTGGCTCAAAACTCTTGGTGGAGCAAGCTCCGTGCCACCCACCGAAGCTCCGCCAAGAGTTTTTAGCCAGTCTGGAGACTCCACAATGTTTCCACTCACTGAAGCTCCACCCAGATTTTTGAGCCAGGCTGGAGACTTCACAATGTTTGGCAGAGCACATTCAGCCTTGGTCGAAGCTTTGTGTGGCTCGCCGAAGCTCCGCCGAGATTTTTGAGCCTGCTGGAGACTTCACAATGCTCGGCAGAGGACATTCAGCCTTGGTCGAAGCTCTGCCTCTCGCCGAAGCTCCACCACCTCCGCTGAAGATGTCTGGCTCAAGTTCCAGAATTGTACCCACCCCAGCAATCTTCGGCTCGAATTTTGGAGTCAAACTGGAGACTCCACAATGTTTGGCAGAACACATTCGGCCTTGGTTGAAGCTCTGTGCTTCTCGCCCAACCTCCACCACCTCCGCAGGAGATGTCTGGCTCAAGTTCCAGAAGTGTACCCACTCCAACATCTTTGGCTGCAATTTTTGAGTCAAGCTGGAGACTCCACAGTGTTTGGTGGAGAACATTCAGCCTTGGTGGAAGCTCTGTGCCACCTGCCGAAGCTCCGCCGAGAGTTTTGAGCCAGACTCCACTAATAGGAATAATACTCAGACGGGCACAATAAGGTGAACGACTGTATTGCAAACCTAATAGGAATAATACTATGACACCAGTAAGTAAGAGAATAAATAAATAGCAAGGAAGGCACAAACCTCAAACAGGCACAATAAGGAGTCTCCAGTGTGGCTCAAAAATCGTGGCGGAGCTTCGGTGAGTGGCATAAAGCTTTAACCAAGGCTGAATGTGCTTGGCCGAACATTGTGGAGTCTCCAGCTTGGTTCAAAAATCTCGGCGGAGTGTCGGCAAGTAGCACAGAGCTTCGAGCAAGGCTGAATGTGCTCCGCCAAACATTGTGCAGTCTCCAGCTTGGGTCAAAAATCTCGGCGGTGCTTTGGCGAGTGCCACAGAGCTTCGACCAAGGCTGAATGTGCTCTGCAGAACATTGTGGAGCTTCCAGTGTGGCCCAAGAATCCAGTGGAGCTTCGGCAAGTGGCACAGAGCTTTGACCAACACTGAATGTTTTCTGCCAAACATTGTGAAGTCTCCAGCTTGACTCAAAAATTGCAGCGAAAGATGCTGGAGTAGGTACAATTCTGGAACTTGAGCCAGACATCTCCGGTGGAGGTGGTGGAGCTTCTGCAAGAAGCACAGAGCTTCGACCAAGGCTGAATGTGCTTGGCCGAACATTGTGGAGTCTCCAGCATGGCCCAAAAATCCGGCAGAGCCTCAGCGAGTGGCACAAAGCTTCGCCCAAGGCTGAATGTGGTCCGCTGAACATTGTGGAGTCTCGAGCTTGGCTCAAAAATCTCAGCGGAGCTTCGGCGAGTGGCACAGAGCTTCGATGAAGGCTGAATGTGCTCCACCGAACATTGTGCAATCTCCAGCTTGGGTTAAAAACATTGGCAGGGCTTCGGCAAGTGGCACAGGCCTTCGACCAGTGCTGAATATGCTTCACCGAACATTGTGAAGTCTCCAGCTTGACTCAAAAATCCCAGCCGAAGATGCTGGAGTGGGTACAATTCTGGAACTTGACCCAGACATCTCCGGCGGAGGTGGCGGAGCTTCGGCGAGTGGCACAAAGCTTTGACCCAAGCTGAATGTGCTCTGCCAAACATTGTGCAGTCTCCAACTTGGGTCAAAAATCTCGGCAGAGCTTCGGCGAGTGGCATAGAGCTTCGACCAAGGCTGAATATGCTCTGCTGAATATTGTGGAGCTTCTAGCGTGGCCTAAAAATCCGACAAAGCTTGGGCGAGATGCATAGAGCTTTAACCAAAGCTGAATATGCTCTGCCAAATATCGTGGAGCTTCCAGCATGGGCCAAAAATCCGGCAGAGCTTCGACCAAGGCTGAATGTGCACTCCCAAACATTGTGCAATCTCCAGCTTTGGTCAAAAATCTCGACGGAGCTTCAGCGAATTGCACAAAGCTTCAACCAAGGCTGAATGTGCTACACCAACCATTTTGGAGTCTCCGGTGTGGCTTAAAAATCTCGGTGGAGCTTCGGCGACAAGCACAGAGCTTCAACCAAGCCGGAATGTGCTCTGCGAAGATTGTGGAGTCTCCAGCGTGGCCCAAAAATCCGGCGGAGCTTCGGCGAGTGGCACAAAGCTTCGACCAAGGCTGAATGTGGTCCGCCAAACATTGTGGAGTCTCCACCTTGGGTCAAAAATCTCGGCAGAGCCTGCTCATGGACCCTGCCTTCTCCAACACAGGGGACGACTCTGAATTGCATGTCCTCAAACTCAGCCATAATCCAGTTTGGGACCACATTGATTTGCGCCCCATCTGGCATGATCTGCACAAGACCTGGAATAGTGTGGGGGATGGCTTACCCCAATACCACTTCATGGCATTGTACAAAAAGCAGTCCCCTGCCAGCAGTCACAACACTGTGATGTATGCAGGTTACAACACGCAGCTTCAACCACGGCTAAATGTGCTCCGCCGAATTTGCGGTCCATGAATCCCAAATTCAAGTTGTGGTCGACCACCATGAATGCCGAGTTGCCTCCTGACGCTCGTGGTTCCTGTTCCACATCACCACCACAAAAAAAGTTGTTGACACTAAGCTCACTGGGCATCAACGAAGTCGCCCCAAGAAACATGTCTGACATGGGGAGTTCACACGCATGGTGCTGTTCTCCAGAACAAGGAGGACTTCGAGGTCTTTGTTGTCTACGATACCTTCGGTGTCATCTTCTCTGTCTGTTACGACATGCTGGTAAACGGTATCGGGTGCATGCCAATCCGCCTCTTCCTCGGGAGGGTGTTGCCTATGCTGAGGCCAGGGTTTCCCCAAGGTTGTGTGGGGCGTCGGTGCTGGTGAAGGCAGGCCGTGGGGCATGCGTGCCTCATAATCAGATTGGGGGTCAGTCCACGCTGAGGCCGGGGTCGCCCAAGTTTGTGTGGGGTGTTGCGATCAATGTGATTGAGCATGGCGGACCTTAGAATCATTCCACTTGCTGAAGCTCCGCTGAGATTTTTGAGCCACGCTGGAGACTGCACAATGTTCGGCAGAGCACATTCAGGCTCGGTCAAAGCTCTGTGCCACTCGCCAGAAGTCCGCCGAGATTTTTGAGCCCGCTGGAGACTCCACAATGTTCGGCGGAGCACATTCAGCCTTGGTCGAAGCTCTGTGCCGCTTGCCAAAGCTCTGCCGAGATTTTTGAGCCAAGCTCAAGACTCCACAATGTTCAGCGGACCACATTCAGCCTTGGTCGAAGCTTTGTGCCACTCGCCGAAGCTCCGCCGCAATTTTCGACGCAAGCTGCAGACTGCGCAATGTTGGGTGGAGCACATGCAGCCTTGGTTAAAGCTTTGTGCCAGAGGCCGGGGTCGCCCAAGTTTGTGTGGGGTGTTGCGATCAATGTGATTGAGCATGGCGGACCTTAGAATCATTCCACTTGCCGAAGCTCCGCCATGATTTTTGAGCCAAGCCGGAGACTCCACAATGTTTGGCAGAGCATATTCCACCTTGGTCGACTTCTCGCTGAAGCTCCACCACCTCCACCAGAGATGTCTGGCTCAAGTTCCATAATTGTGCCCATTCCAGCATCGCTGGCTGTGATTCTAGAGTCAAGCTGGAGACTCCACAATGTTTGGCGGAGCACATTCAGCCTTGGTCAAAGCTCTGTGCCACTCACCAAAGCTCCACAACCGCCGCCAGAGATGTTTGGCTCAAGTTCCAGAATTGTACCCACTCCAGCATCTTCGGCTGGGATTTTTGAGTCAAGTTGGACTCCACAATGTTCAGCGGAGCACATTCAGCCTTGGTCGAAGCCCTGCACTTCTCACCTAAGCTCCACCACCTCCGTCGGAGATGTCTGGCTCAAGTTCCAGAATTGTACCCACTCCAGCATCTTCAGCTGCGATTTTTGAGTCAAGCTGGAGACTTCACAATGTTTGGTGGAGCACATTTAGCCTTGGTCAAAGCTCTGTGCTTCTCGCCAAAGCTCCACCGCCTCTGCCAGAGATGTCTGACTCAGAAACCAATCTAGCATCTTTGGCCGGGATGTTTGAGTCAAGCTGGAGACTTCACCATATTCAGCGGAGCATTTATTCCTGGCTTGCAGTACACATTGTCAAGAATACTTCCCTGATAGTGTACCACAGCTAGTTCAGGTTACAGGGAATGCGAAGGGCAGTGGAAGGCCGCTATCTGGACACCAAAAACAAATTGAAGAATGAGGACAGGCAAGGAAAGGATGAAGAGGGGGTAGCACATGTAGTTGCTGGTATGACGTGTGGCAGCTGGTAAGCCAGCCAGCTCTGGCACTCTGGGGTAAATGTGCACGCACGCATTGTGGGGCTGCCACATGCGCTGTGTCCACCCCAGCGTATATGATGATACGGCCACAACCCCCAGATTCACCACACGTGCTCACCACGCCCAGCATTCCCCACATTTACACATTTCGGATGCCATTCTCGCATCTCGCATCACGGACGGCGCAACTCCAACGACATCTGGCAGATGGGAGCACCTTCGTCCATAACAGGATCGACCGCCGGAGCGCACAGCACTTCCAACATGCTCATGCCGACATATCACACATGTTTCACTCCTTCTCAGCCTCAGGAAATCGTATCCATATGGACTTTGGACGGAGTAGGAAGGTAGCAGCTCGTCGGGCATCGCGTCCCAACAACCTTTGGGCCCAAAAAGCCAACCTCCTCCGACGAGCACCATAACTCGGTGGGATGAAATGCGGCGCAAGCACACCGCCGTGGGGCTAGAACATTATGGAACACCGAGGGAGCGGACTGTGGATGGCAGAGTATAAAAGGATCTGGGTCTCAAAGCAGTAGACAGTCCACTTTGGAGCGGTTTTTCCCCCACTAGTTTCTAGTGTAAACCGATTCCCCCCAATATACTGTTGACCCACACAGGCTCCGCCACGATTTTTGACCCAAGCTGGAGACTGCACAATGTTTGGTGGAGCACATTCAGCCTTGGTTAAAGCTTTGTGCCACTCGCTGAATCTCCACTGAGATTTTTGAGCCATGCTGGAGACTCCACAATGTTCGGCGGAGCAAATTCAGCCTTGGTCAAAGCTCTGTGCCGCTCGCCAAAGCTCCACCACCTCCGCCAGAGATGTCTGCCTCAAGTTCCAGAATTGTACCCACTCCAGCATCTTTGGTTGGGATTTTTGAGTCAAGCTGGAGACTCCACGATGTTCAGCGGAGCACATTCCACCTTGGTTGAAACTTTGTGCCACTCGCCAAAGCTCCGCCGAAGTTTTGAGCCAAGCTGGAGACTGCACTATGTTTGGCAGAGCACATTCAGCCTTGGCCGAAGCTTTGTGTGGCTCGCCAAAGCTCCGCCGAGATTTTTGAGCCTGCTGGAGACTCCACATTGTTCGGCGGAGCACATTCAGCCTTGCTTGAAGCTCCACCACCTTCGCCAGACATGTCTGGCTCAAGTTCCAGAATTGTACCCACTCGTGCCGAGATTTTTGAGCCAAGCTGGAGACTCCACAATGTTCAGTGGAGCACATTCAGCCGCTCCACCACCTCCACCAGAGATGTCTGGCTCAAGTTCCAGAATTGTACCCACTCCAGCATCTTCGGCTGGGATTTTTGAATCAAGCTGGAGACTCCAAAATGTTCGGCAGAGCACATTCAGCCTTGGTGGAAGGTCTGTGCTTCTCGTCGAAGCTCTGCCGAGATTTTTGACCCAGGCTGGAGACTGCACAATGTTTGGCTGAGCACATTCAGCCTTGGTTAAACCTCTGTGTCACTCACCGAAGCTTCCCTGACATTTTTGAGCCATGCTGGAGACTCCATGAGTGAAAGATGCTGGAGTGGGTACAATTCTGGAACTCGACCCAGACATCTCGGGCAGAGGTGTTGGAGCTTCGGCGAGACACACAGCACTTCGACCAAGGTTGAATGTGGTCCACCGAACATTGTGGAGTCTCCAGCATGGTCAAAAATCTCGGTGGAGCTTCGACGAGAAGCACAGCGCTTCGTCCAAGGTTGAATGTGGTCCGCCGAACATTGTGGAGTCTCCAGCACAGTCAAAAATCTTGGTGGAGCTTCGACCAAGGCTGAATGTGCTGCGTGAACATTGTGGAGTCTCCAGCATGGCCCGAAAATCCGGCGGAGCCTTGGTGAGTGGCACAAAGCTTCAACCAAGGCTGAATGCGCTCTGCCAAACATTGTGGAGTCTCCAGCTTGGCTCAAAACTCTTGGCGGAGCTTTGGTGGGTAGCACAGAGCTTCCCCCAAGGCTGAATGTCCTCCACCGAACATTGTGGAGTCTCCAGCTTGGGTCAAAAGCATGGTGACGATGGCGGCCCAAGGGATCCTGTGGTCAAAATATTTGTCGCGGATGCGATGGGGCAGAGGAGTCTTGTCGTAGTGCACTCGGGTGCAACGAAGCACTGCTTCACGAGGCACGCAGACTTTGTGGAGTATTTCCTGGTGTTGCGTGAGGGCACTGCAGCTGAGGGGTCAAAGTTTTAGATTCTCGCAACAGGTCTGGTGTGCAAACAATTCACATACCAGGGGCAGACAAAGGAGATCACCTTTGAAGCTATCCATATCCCCGACATCACCTCAAATCTCCTCTCACTCTCAAAACTCAACGCAAAGGGGTATTCGGTTGAATTTGGGTGCGGAAAGGCAACCTTCCAGAAGCCCGATGGTGCCTCTGAATGGCATGTATGTCTTGGAGTTCAATGAGGTCCCAGGGACGGCAGCATAGGTGGCGAAGCTGAGAGATGTGCCTGTTATGAAAGGGTTGTGGCACTGGTGGCTCGGTCATATTGGCACCTCAGGCCTGGCTGCACTGCTATCAGGGAAGCACGTCAACGGCCTCCATGTGCGCGAGGGCGGCACGGATGGCTTATGTGAAGACTGCATCTCTGGTAAGCATGCACGTCGACCATTGGATGGCATTCACAAGCCGGAGAAAGAAGTGGGGGACTGCACGTACATGGATTTGTGGGTTCAGCACAAGTGATCGGCATCGGTGGTGTGCATTGGCTAATGCACCTCGTTGAAGGATGCTGTGCTGCCCCATGGGTATTTTTTCTACCCCACAAGACCACGGTAAATACCTTGGTGAAATTCAAGCTCTACGTGGTGGAGGTCGAGACGCAGACGGGGAAGAAGATCAAGAGAGTGTGGGTGGATGGTGGACACGAGCAGATGAATGAATTGTGGGATGACTTTTGCAGTGAGAAGGGGATCATCATTGAGGTAACGACCCCGCATTCTTCGTCGCAGAATGGGCTAGGGGAGCGTGGGATAAGGATGACTGTCTAATTTGGGCGGTGCTTGTTGGCGGACTCAGGTTTCACGAAGAGCATGTGGCCGCTGGTGTTTGAGGTATCGGCATACTTGCAGTGGTTCCACCCAAAGTGTCGAGCTGGCAGTAAGACACCATGGGAGATGTATTATGGAAGCAAGCCTGACATCTCTCACCGTCGCGTTTTCGGTGTGGTCGCGTATGCCAAGATTATACCCATTGAAGCCATGGGGGGCAAGCTCAACCCTCATTCCGTCAAAGCCCGCCTCATTGGTTTCAACAAGACTGCCGGCTATTGTCTCTGGAATCCCACGACTCGGATGTTCTTCAACTCACACCATGCGCTCTTCGAGGAGGGATTGGAACATCGGTTGCTTCCTCCAGCAGGGGGAGACTTAAATATAGCTGGAGGAGACAAGCTGGAGGCTGGGGACGAACCGCATGTTCACATTCCTTCTGCCAAGCAAGATACTGATGAAGTTTCTCCCACTCCTGATGCAGATGCTGCTGCTGTTGTCCCTCTCCTTCGTTGTTCCATGTGTGCTCGCATTCCGTCAAAGGCCATCCAAGACTCCATTGATGCACAGGCCATTGAATCCGCGGCGAAAGCTGCCGGTGCCGATTGGGCTATGGTCGCAAGACCCCGAATGTGCGTGCAAGGACCCAGGCAGTTGCTGCTCTCACTATTTTGGCTCCAACAGTGGCCAAGAATTTTCAGGAGGCTATGGAGCTCCTGGAGGTTTGGATGGCACCAATGGAGAAGGAGTGCAGGTCTCTTGTCGGCCGAGAGGTTTGGGTCCTCATGGATCCGCCTCTTGGTGCGAATGTCATCGACTGCAAGTGGGTGTATGCAGTCAAGTATGACATTGAGGGCCACATCATCAAGTGGAAGGCTTGTCTGCTCGCCAAGGGCTTCATGCAGCTCCCGGGTGTTGACTTCTTTGTGTGATAGTGTGCGGTTTAGCTATACACTTAACAGCCCAAAGACACAGTAGTAATAGTTGTATAATATTCATACTTACTTACCTAGTTTGTACTTGACATTTAGTTACTTTATTTACCGTATTTGTACTTTGATCGTGTACAAATAGAACACCATAACTTGCCCACAACACCCACCTTCACCCTCTACATGAGCTGAACGGGTGACTCCGCGCCCTGTCTACCTTCTGGCCCCCACTCATCGCCTAGGCACATGTCCAACTGCCTCCCAGGCCCTTCAAGCGGGCTAGCCAATGGTCATAATGGACGACGGGCATGGCGAGGAACCACAGGTGCCTTAAGGCGCAGTGGCTCCTCGCGGGCTGCTGCACTAATCCCTCTGCCCAATCGGCACAGAGCTCTGGATAGCCAAGGACAGCGCAGAGGATATACCTCCTCCTGCAGCCTCTCGACACAGATGACTCCGCGCACAAGGACTACACTTGCACAGCTGCATCACACTTTGAGACATAATCGAGTACAACAAGGCCACGGGAACGATTTCCATTTCCTCGTGCCCTTACCTTGAACACATCCTTTCATGCTACAACATGGCAGACTGCAACCGAAAATCCACCCCTTTCGCTGTCAGTTTCGAGCTCACATCCACTCAGAGCCCATCCACAACCACAGACCGCACTTTCATGGCTGATAAACCCTACCACAAAGCTGTCGGATCTCTCCTGCACACCGCGAACCCCACCCAACCTGACATTGCATACTCGGTTAACTGCCTTGCCGCCTTCCTCCAGAATACCTGCCCTGCGCACTGGAAGGCTGTTCAGCACTCACTCACATACCTCAAGGGACATCTGACGAGGTTTTTATGATGTTGGGTGGCCCGGTGTCCCGGTCGTCGAAGAAGCAGGCCACAGTGGCTCTGTCAATGACAGAGGCAGAGTACGTGGTGCTAACGTGCAGCTCCAAGCAGGCAATGTGGATGTACAGTTTTCTCAACGAGCTGCATATGTCCCAAGAGCGCCCGGTCCTCCTCTATGGCGATAACCTGGGCACCTCTGCACTTATGCACGACGCAAAGGGCCATGCACGTGTGAAGCACATTGATATCCATGAACACTACAGCCACGAGCACATGGCCGCCAGGGATATCAAGATTCAGCATGTTGCGTCAGCTGAAAATGTCATAGACATCTTCACCAAGGTCCTGCCCCGTGATGCGCATCTCACTATTGTGCGCTCACTTGGTTTGATGGAGTAGGGGAGCAGATGGGAGCAGAGCAGAGGTGCTCAACGTGATGGGGAGTTTCCTTTTCCCCTCGTTCACGGTCAATTCTATTGTGTCTTTATATCACTCTACTGATACTTTATGGCTTGTTCTCTCCAGGGGGAGTGTTGAAGTATTGGCTCGACGCACCAACGAGTTTCCGCATATGTAAACCTGCCCCAGTAATGCGGTACTAACCTTTTCCTGATGTTCCTTTGTTTTCTTACCTATGCGGGCATCTTTGCCCGCCTTACTTATACTGCTGTTGACAGACAGGGACGTTCCTCAGTTGTTCACCTTATTGGGCCGGTCTGAGGTTTGTCCCTTCCTTACTATGTATTTAGTCTCTTACTTACTGGTGTCGGAGTATTATTCCTATTAAGTTTGCAATACAGTTGTTCACCTTATTGTGCCTATCTGAGTATTATTCCTATTAGTGGAGTCTCCAGCTTGGCTCAAAACTCTCGCCGGAGCTTTGGCGGGTGGCACAGAGCTTCCACCAAGGCTGAATGTTTCCGCCGAACATTGTGGAGTCGCCAGCTTGATTCGAAAATCGCAGCCGAAGATGTTGGGGTGGGTACAATTCTGGAACTTGAGCCAGACATCCCCGGCAGAGGTGGTGGAGTTTCGGCAAGAAGCAGAGCTTCGACCAAGGCTGAATGTGCTCTGCTGAACATTGTGGAGTCTCCAGCTTGACTAAAAAATTCCGGCTGAAGTGGAGTGGGTACAATTCTGGAACTTGAGCCAGACATCTCCGGCGGAGGTGGTGGAGGAGCTTCGGCGAGAGGCACAGAGCTTTGAGCAAGGCTGAATTTGCCCTGCCAAACATTGTTGAGTCTCCAGCCTGGCTCAAAACTCTTGGCGGAGCTTCGGCGGGTGGCACAGAGCTTCCACCAAGGCTGAATGTGCTCCGCCAAACATTGTGCAGTCTCCAGCTTGGGTCAAAAATCTCAGCGGAGCTTCGGCGAGTGGAATGATTCTAAGGTCCGCCATGCTCAATCACATTGATCGTGACACCCCACACAAACTTGGGAGACCCCGGCTTCAACGTGGACTGACCCCCAATCTGATTATGAGCCACACATGCCCCACAACCTGCCTTCACCAGCACCGATGCCCCACACAACCTTGGGGAAACCTCGGCCTCAGAGAGTTTTGGTGAGAAGCACAGAGCTTCGAGCTCAAGTTCCAGAATTGTACCCACTCCAGCATCTTCAGCTGCTATTTTTGAGTCAAGCTGGAGACTCCACAATGTTCGGCGGAGAACATTCAGCCTCGGTGGAAGCTCTGTGCCACCTGCCAAAGCTCCGGCGAGAGTTTTGAGCCAAGCTGGAGACTCCACTAATAGGAATAATACTCAGACAGGCACAATAAGGTGGATGACCGAGGAATGTCCCTGTGTGTAAACAGCAGTATACGTGAAGTGGGCAAAGATGCCCGCATAGGTAAGAAAACAAAGGAACATCAGGAAAAGGTTAGTACAGTATTACAGGGGCAGGTTTATGTATGCGGAAACTGGTTCCGCATACTGACTTTATGGTGCATCGAGCCAATACTCCAGCATCCACAATGTTCGGCGGAGCACAGTCAGCCTTGGTCGAAGCTCTGTGGTTCTCGCCGAAGTGCCACAACCGCCGCCAAAGATGTCTGGGTCAAGTTCCAGAATTGTACCCACTCCAGCATCTTTGGCTGGGATTTTTGAGTCAAGCTGGAGACTGCACAATGTTCAGCAGAGCACATTCAGCCTTGGTGGAAGCTCTGTGCCACTCGCCAAAGCTCCACCGAAAGTTTTGAGCCAAGCTGGAGACTCCACCATGTTTGGCGGAGCACATTCGAAGGCTGGGATTTTTGAGTCAAGGTGGAGACTTCACAATATTTGGTGGAGCATATTCAGCCTTGGTCGAAGGCCTGTGCCACTTGCCAAAGGTCTGCCGAGATTTTTGACCCAAGCTGGAGACTGCACAGTGTTTGATGGAGCACATTCAGCCTTGGTTAAAGCTTTGTGCCACTCGCCGAAGCTCCACCCAGATTTTTGAGCCATGCTGGAGACTCCACAATGTTTGGCAGAGCACATTCAGCCTTGGTCGAAGCTCTGTGCGTCTCGCTGAAGCTCCAACCCCTCTGCCGGAGATGTCTGGCTCAAGTTCTGGAATTGTACCCACTCCAGCATCTTTGGCTTGGATTTTTGAATCAAGCTGGAGACTTCACAATCGTCAGTGGAGCATATTCAGCCTTGGTCAAAGCTTTGTGAATTTGCTGAAGCTCTGCCGAAATTTTTGACCCAAGCTGGAGACTGCACAATGTTTAGCAGAGAGCTCTGTGCCACTCGCCGAAGCTCCACTGAGATGTTTGAGTCACTCTGGAGACGCCACAATGTTCAGTGGAGCACATTCAGCCTTGGTCGAAGCTCCACCGAGATTTTTGAGCCACGCTGGAGACTCCACAATGTTTGGCCTTGGTGGAAGGTCTGTGCCACTCGCCAAAAGGCAGGGTCCATGAGCGCGTTTGTGCAATTTGCTGAAGCTCCGCCTAGACTTTTGACCCAAGCTGGAGACTGCACAATGTGTGGCAGAGCACATTCAGCCTTGGTCGAAACTCTGTGCTTCTCGCTGAAGCTCCAACACCTCCGCCGGAGATGTCTGGCTCAAGTTCCAGAATTGTACCCACTCCAGCATCTTTGGCTGGGATTTTTGAGTCAAGCTGGTAACGCAGATGGCCTGCGTTAAACCTCACGGGTTGAAAACCATTAACTATGTTAAGTCATTAAACTGTTTGGTTAAACCACACTCTTACAGGTGAACTATTAACTATGTTAATTGGTTTAACCGAACAGTTTACCTTTGATTTGGAACAGTATTCATATGTACTCAGTAAGTCGTTAAACTATTTGGTTAAACCACACTCTTACAAGTGAACTGTTAACTATGTTAATCGGTTTAACCGGACAGTTTACCTTTGCTTTGGAACAGTATTCATATGTACTCAGTAAGTCGTTAAACTGTTGGTTAAACCACACTCTTACAAGTGAACTGTTAACTATGTTAATCGGTTTAACCGGACAGTTTACCCTGGCTTTGGACCAGTATTCATATGTACTCAGCAGTACCTCATGGAGCAGATGGTTTAACGATGTTCAAACCACACTCTTACAAGTGAGCTGTTAACTATGTTAATCGGTTTAACCATACAGTTTACCTTTGATTTGGAACAGTATTCATATATGCTCAGTAGTACCTCATGGAGCGTATGATTTAACCACGTTCAACCGTAATGGTTTAACGACCTGAACCCCCCGCTTCACCCAACAAAACATTACCAGATGTAGATACATAAGAAGTTCGATCTAGTTAAATTGTCCCCTTTTAAGTAATCGTTCAACCGACAGTTTAATCCAAAGGCGTAACAGGGCTAAACCGTTCAGTTTAACCGCTATGCTGAACAGGTTAAACAAGGTTGAAATGCTCTGTCTACAGCGTGTTCATCACTGCCGAAACTTTGATGAGCGGAAACATAATTTTTGCCAAAAAAATTACGTACCTTTGACCTATTCCCTGCAGCCTTTTGGGCTCGCTCCTCTCGTGCTTCCTGTAAACATCTAAGCTCTGAGCATCGGTACAATGCAAAGACCTACCTGTGGCGACTTGCGAAGTCTGCGACCTCTTCGCAGTGAATCATCAGCTGCTGCTTCGACTGAATCCAATGCAGCCGTTGCCGCATTGCGTTTTTTACCCTTGACATTAGCTGGTGGCGCAGTAGAAGCATGAGCTGGCAAGGGCGACCGGGGAGGAGCCAGCAGAGGCGATGGATGTGTGACTGGGGTAGGTGACTGAGGTGGAGCCTGTGGGGGCGATGGAGGAAGAGCTGGCGGAGGTGACCGAGGTGGGACTGGGTTATGTGACCGAGGTGGAGCCTGTGGAGGCGATGGAGGCGACGGAGGCGACGAAGGAGGGACTGGCAAAGGCAACAGAGATGGGGACGGGGTAGGTATCCGAGATGGGGCCGGGGGCCCGAGCAGAAGCGGAGATGGATCAATTTCAAGAACAAACGGAAATCAAACTCACCGAGTTCCTCCGCTGCTTGACCGCTTTCCAATTCAACGAGCGTGCATGGATTCAAATGAGCAAAAACTCTGATCTGGGTCTGGGCTTTGCGGAACTGGCCAAGGGAACTGCGCAGATGTGGAAGCAGTTATCGGACCAGTGTCAGATACATCTTACCATGGCAGGGTATAAGTTTGCGCTTGAGCCAGATTTCAACCTTGTCAGCTACATTAAGAGGGAGCGCGAAAACCACGACAATTTGCTACGGGAACAGGGGATAGGTGATTTTTTTCTATATTATACAACTACACCAGACTTACAGGAATCCAGTACCCTGGGATAAACCTGCGGAAGCTCAGATTTTTGCAGCCTCGAGGGGTGAGACAATCGAGAATACTTCTTAACATATATGACAGTTCATTTGTACAAATATTAATTTCGAGCGCGCGCGAGGTGTTTTAGAGTGCGCGCAACCGAAATGAGCACGCGTGAGGTCCACGTATTGAAGTAGCTAAGAAAGTATACTGATGGCTGGTATTATTCGGTTGACAGTCAGAACTAAAGAGAATGACGGCGATGTGTCAATATCATGATCAATTTCGGCTCAGAAGAAGTTGGAAGATGGCAAGGTGTGCCACAGTTCGGTTCTGCATGTCTTGGGCTGACAGCTGGCTGACGTGTCTTTTCCATACGACCACCATTGCCGTGGTACATGCAAGGGCCTTCCTGACCTGTTCCTGTCTCCCTCCTCACAATGCCCCGCTCGTCCGGTTCATCCGACTCTCCCTCACTCGTCTGGCTTGTCCTACTCCAACCCACTCGTCCGACTCTCCCCAGTGGTGTCCGCATCCCAGAAGAGTTGCAGAGATATCACGGTGGGGGCATGGGATCATTGACGAGGAGGCGCTAGAGGTGTTGTGGAGGCAATGTGGAGGATCTGGGTGTGTAGAGTAATTAGTCGGTGCGTAGTTGACTGACCTCGCGCGCTAAATCCCACGTGCACGTAACCGTCATAACATGGTAATATTGTATTTGGTTAAACCTACTGCTGGTTTAAGCCGGTTGAAATATATGGTTTAACTGTCCTGGATTAACGGTGGCTTTAAACCGGTAATAGTAGTTGGTTAAATACACGGTTTAACTAGCTTTGTTTAACGGTACCCTGACATTGTGCTATTACTGCCTACGGCCCCAGTATTCATGGCAAATTCACGGTTTAACTGACTGATTATCGGGCTTAACATAGTTAATGGTTGTAAACCTGTGAGGTTTAACCTAGCCCATCTGGATCTCGTCAAGCTGGAGACTTCACAACATTCGGTGGAGCATATTCAGCCTTGCTCAAAGGCCTGTGCCGCTTGCCGAAGCTCCACCGAGATTTTTGACCCAAGCTGGAGACTGCACAATGGTTGGTGGAGAGCTTTGTGCTACTCGCTGAAGCCCCGCCAAGATTTTTGACCCAAGCTAGAGACTGCACAATGTTTGGTGGAGCACATTCAGCCTTGGTTAAAGCTTTGTGCCACTCGCCGAAGCTCTGCCGAGATTTTTGACCCAGACTGGAGATTCCATGATGTTCGGTGGAGCATATTCCACCTTGGTCAAAACTTTATGTCTGGCTCAAGTTCCAGAATTGTACCCACTCCAGTATCTTCGGCTGGGATTTTTGAGTCAAGCTGGAGACTCCACAATGTTCAGCAGAGCACGTTCCACCTTGGTTGAAACTTTGTGCCACTCGCCAACGCTCTGCTGAGGTTTTTGAGCCAAGCTGGAGACTGCACAATGTTTGGCAGAGCACATTCAGCCTTGGTCGAAGCTTTGTGTGGCTCACCAAAGCTCTGCCGAGATTTTTGAGCCTGCTAGAGACTGCACAATGTTCGGCGGAGTACATTCAGCCTTGCTCAAAGCTCTGTGCCTCTCGCTGAAGCTCCACCACCTTTGCCAGAGATGTCTGGCTCAAGTTCCAGAATTGTACCCACTCCAGCATCTTTGGCTGGGATTTTTGAGTCAAGCTGGGCTGGAGCAGTGTTGCATGTTAAGGGCTTTCTACGGCATTTTTTTTTTTTTGTAAAGCCTTAATATGATACTAAGGGCTTATTAAGGGTCAAGGTTTAATTAAGCCTCAAGGGCAAACATGTGATTTTTGAGGCATTCAGCGAACACTCAGTAAATATTTATTGGACTGTCTTTCACATATTGTAGTCGTCTCCAGACCCCGAAAGAGCTCTGTTGTCGGGCTCTTCATCACTTTCTTCTGCGGCGAGGAGCTCCATGGGCAGTCTTTCTCGTGTGAACTGCATCGCACATGGTCCTCCAACTGGCTTTGCCACTGTTCCACCAAATAGTGTTGCCAGTGAGCGCGGAAAGATAGAGCTGCGTGAATGTCTGCCTTAGGGAGGCTGCGGTGCCTCCTCATCCTCATTCTCCTCACTCTCCTGCGTGGCTTTCACCCACTTCGCCATCTCCACATGCTAATCAGCCGACAACTTGATCAATTTCGGGGTTGAGGGGCAACAGATCAGCATATCATGGAACGGCCAGGAGCCCTGCGGCCCTCATTGGATTGTGGACACTGCGAGCGGCCCTTTCATCCACCAGCCCGCTTCACAGTTAGCAGCACGAATGTTCGCTCCACCGAGAGTTTTGATCCAAGCTGGAGACTCCATAATGTTCGGCAGAGCACATTCAGCCTTGGTCGAAGCTCTGTGCCACTCACCGAAGATCCGCGGAGATTTTTGACCCAAGCTGGAGACTGCACAATGTTTGGCAGAGCACATTCAGCCTTGGTCCAAGCTCCGTGCAACTTGCCGAAGCTCCACCGAGAGTTTTGAGCCAAGCTAGGGACTCGATGGTGTTCGGCGGAGCACATTCAGCCTTGGTCGAAGCTCGGAGCTACCTGCCGAAGCTCCACCCAGATTTTTGAGCCAGGTGGGAGACTCCACAATGTTCGGCGGAGCACATTCAGCTTTGGTTGAAGCTTTGTGTGGCTTGCCGAAGCTCCACCACCCCCGCCAAAGATGTCTGGCTCAAGTTCCCGAATTGTACCCACTCCAGCATCTTCGGCTGGGATTTTTGAGTCAAGCTGGGCTGGGGCAGTGTTGCATTTTAAGGGCTTATTAAGGGTCAAGGTTTAATTAAGCCTTAAGGGCAAACACGTGATTTTTGAGGCATTCAGCGACCACTCAGTAAATATTTATTGGACTGTCTTTCACATATCGTAGTCATCTCCAGACACCAAAAGAGCTCCGTTGTTGGGCTCTTCATCACTTTCTTCTGCGGCAAGGAGCTCCATGAGCAGTCTTTCTCATGTGAACTGCGTCAGACGCGGTCTTCCAACTGGCTTTGCCACCATTCCACCAAATAGTGTCGCCAGTGAGCGCGGAAAGATAGAGCTGCATGAATGTCCACCTTGGGGAGGCTGTGGTGCCTCCTCATCCTCATTCTCCTCACTCTCCTGCGTGGCTTTCACCCACTTCGCCATCTCCACACGCCAATCAGCCGACGACTTGATCAATTTCGTGATTGAGGGGCCGTCACTTTCATCTTCCAACAGATCAGCATATCGTGGAACAGCCAGGAGCCCTGCGGCCCTCATTGGATTGTGGACACTGTGAGCGGCCCTTTCATCCACCAGCCCCGCTTCACAGTTAGCAGCACGAATGTTCACTCCAAGCTGATTAGGAGAGTGGGTGATGTACAAAGATGGTGCAATGAAACATACCTTCGACATCTTGTGTTTATCGGTCTTGAGACAATTACAAAGACGGGTTTTCTTGACTTTTATGTCAGAGAAATCACGTTCATTTGGTGCTTGATTCATTCTGAGCCTGAGCAGAAGACTGGCAAGGCGCGCAAGTTCGGTTACATCTGGGCAGCTTTTCAGTTGTTCCCAGACCAACCAGGGATCATCCGGCTGAGTAGAGAGCAGGTTGCATCAGGTGCATGCACCAATGAGAATTAAATACACACATGCTGCTTCTGAAACTCTTCCTTGTGCACTTGCCAGGCAGCAAAGTCGCGGGTTCCTGCCAAATGTTGCATGAACACTGTCAAAACAGCCTTCTCTTTCTCAGCATTCTCCTCCGGATCTCACAGGGTATCTTTTGGGCTTGGGCGAATACATCGATAGAGCTATAAAATAAAATGAATTAGCTCAACACAGCAGATAAAATATGTATACACACCGAAATGATTTCCGTGTTTAAGGCGAATACATTTAGCCCAGCTTTGTCACCAAATCGCTCAATACACTCATACAGATTCAAGATGAGGCAGAAAATAAACAGAGGCTGGTCCAATGCTGCCCAACACTTCTCAAGCCACACAAGCATACCTTTGGACACAGTCTTATTTGAGTGCTATGCAAAATGATGATATAGGCCTGCAAAAGTCAGTAGAACTTGGTCGCCATGTGTATTATTGGCTTGATTAATGTTCATTGCATAGCAAATTGGCTCTATGTCGTCAACAAGTGTCTGTAGCAGGGGCCAGAAATGGGTATTCTCAAGCAGATTGCACGAGCATTGGCAGTTTCGGTTATTTTCTTTACTGCCTTCCGGTTTTGCTCACATCCGAGCTGCGCTTCAATTATCTCTTCCCGGTGAAGGTATGCTGCATGCCAGAGGGAAGCTTTGAGATCAAGGAGATGATGAAAGGCCACATAATGTGTTTTCCACTGGGTGATGTTTGCAAGAAGATACATGAGCACCACAAAATTCTTCTCGTGTTGTGCATCATCAAAGATCTTGTGCATGCGGTCATGAGAAAGAATCCAATGAATAAGATCTGTAGCCTGTTCAGCAACTGCAGAAGCCTCCTTGTTAGCCGCTAAGTAGTCCCTGAGGATAAGATGTCCCTTGGTTGAATGAGAATACTGGAAATTTTATGGAAAGAATTTGTTGCACTCACTTGATGGGCACAACAAGGAACAATAAATATCCACAGCTGCTTCAAACCAAGATCTTTATGGCCTCATTTGGTTACCCCTCGAAGCTCTGTGCACCTTGCTGAAGCTCCACCGAGATTTTTGACCCACGCTGGAGACTCCACAATGTTTGGCAGAGCACATTCAGGCTTGGTCGAAGCTCTGCATCTCTCCGAAGCTCCACCAAGACTTTTGACCCAAGCTGGAGACTGCCCAATGTTTGGCAGAGCGCATTCAGCCTTGGTCGAAGCTCCACCGAGATTTGTGAGCCAAGCTCAAGATTCTACAATGTTCGGCAGAGCACATTCAGCCTTGGTCGACGCTTTGTGCCACTCGCCGAAGCTCCACCAGATTTTTGAGTCAAACTGGAGACTCCACAATGTTCGGCGGAACACATTCAGCCTTGGTTGAAGCTCTGTGCTTCTCGCCGAAGCTCCACCACCTCCGCTGGAGATGTCTGGCTCAAGTTCCAGAAGTGTACCCACTCCAACATCTTTGGCCGCAATTTTTGAGTCAAGCTGGAGACTCCCACAGTGTTTGGTGGAGAACATTCAGCCTTGGTGGAAGCTCTGTGCCACCCGCCGAAGCTCCGCCGAGAGTTTTGAGCCAGACTCCACTAATAGGAATAATACTCAGACGGGCACAATAAGGTGAACGACTGTATTGCAAACCTAATAGGAATACTACTACGACACCAGTAAGTAAGAGAATAAATAAATAGTAAGGAGGGGACAAACCTCAAACGGGCATAATAAGGAGTCTCCAGCATGGCTCAAAGATCTCGGCAGAGCTTCGGCGAGTGGCACAAAGCTTTAACCAAGGCTGAATGTGCTCTGTCAAACATTGTGTGGGGTCCCAAGCTTGGGTCAAAAATCTCGGTGGAGCTTCGGCGAGATGCACAGAGCTTGGACCAAGGCTGAATGTGCTCTGCTGAACATTGTGGAGTCTCCAGCTCGACTCAAAAATCGCAGCCAAAGATGTTGGAGTGGGTACACTTCTGGAACTTGAGCCAGACATCTCCGGTGGAGGTAGTGGAGCTTCGGCGAGAAGCACAGAGCTTCAACCAAGGCTGAATGTGTTCCGCCGAACATTGTGGAGTCTCCAGTTTGACTCAAAAATCTGGTGGAGCTTTGGCGAGTGGCACAAAGCTTCGACCAAGGCTGAATGTGCTCTGCCGAACATTGTAGAATCTTGAGCTTGGCTCACAAATCTCGGTGGAGCTTCGGCAAGTGGCACAGAGCTTCGACCAAGGCTGAATATGCTCCGCCAAATATTGTGGAGCTTCCAGCGTGGCCCAAAAATGCGGCGGAGCTCCGGTGGGTGGCAGAGAGCTTCGACCACACTGAAGGTTTTCCACTGAACAATGTGAAGTCTCTAGCTTGACTCAAAAATCGCAGCCCAAGATGCTGGAGTGGGTACAATTCTGGAGCTTGACCCAGACATCTCCGGCAGAGGTGGTGGAGCTTTGGCGAGTGGCACAAAGCATCAACCAAGACTGAATGTGCCCTGCCGAACATTGTGGAGTCTCCAGATTGGCTAAAAACTCTTGGCGGAGCTTCGGCGGGTGGCACAGAGCTTCGACCAAGGCTGAATGTGCTCCACTGAACATTGTGGAGTCTCCAGCATGGCTCAAAAATCTCGGCAGAGCTTTGGCAAGTGGCACAGAGCTTCGCGCAACACTGAATCTGCTCCACCAAATCTTGTGGAGCTTCCAGTGTGGCCCAAACATTCAGCAGAGCTTCGGCGAGTGGCACAAAGCTTTGACCAAGGCTGAATGTGGTCCACCGAACATTGTGGAGTCTCGAGCTTGGCTCAAAAATCTCGGTGGAGCTTTGGCGAGTAGCACAGAGCTCGAGTAAGGCTGAATGTGCTCCGCCAAACATTGTGGAGTCTCCAGCTTGGGTCAAAAGTCTCGGTGAAGCTTCAGCGAGTGGCACAGAGCTCCAACCAAGGCTAAATGTGCTCCACCGAACATTATCGAGTCTCCGGCTTGGCTCAAAACTCTCGGCGGAGCTTTGGCAAGTAGCACCGAGCTTCGACCAAGGCTGAATGTGCTACATGAACATTGTGGTGTCTCCAGCATGGCCCAAAAATCCGGTGGAGCTTCGACAAGTGGCACAAAGCCTCGACCAAGGCTGAATGTGGTCTACCGAGCATTGTCAAGTCTCCAGCTTGACTCAAAAATCCAGCCGAAGACGCTGGAGTGGGTACAATTCTGGAACTTGAGCCAGACACCTCTGGCGGAGGTGGTGGAGCTTTGACGAGAAGCACAGAGCTTCAACCAAGGCTGAATGTGCTTGGCCAAACATTGTGGAGTCTCCAGCTTGGCTCAAAAATCTCGGCGGAGCTTTGGCGAGTAGCACAGAGCTTTGAGCAAGGCTGAATGTGCTCTGCCCAACATTGTGGAGTCTCCAGCTTGGGTCAAAAATCTCGGCGGACCTTCAGTGAGCCACACAAGGCTTCGACCAAGGCTGACTGTGCTCCGCTGAACATTGTGGACTCTCGAGCTTGGCTCAAAAACCTCGGTGGAGCTTCGGCGGTGGCACAAAGTTCCAACAAGGTGAAATGTGCTCACCTGAACATTGTGGAGTCTCCAGCTCAGTGTTGCAGTTAAGGGTTAAGCCTTAATTAAGGCGAAGGCTTAATATGGCCTTAATGTTAAGGCTTTATAACGAACTGCGCGCTTAATTTAACCCTTAATATCATCACGTGCATCATTCCACATGGCATCTCTTTTTTTTTTTGCATCAAAGGACCTGGTACTTCAAGCATGCCTCCAAAAGAGGGAGCTTTTTGGAAGCTCTTTTCAAAGGCCCAAAACAAAATGCATCCATCAATGAAGCCTACTGTCTAGGCTGCATCCGCCATCATCGATGTGTCGAAGACCCCCCAAACAACACAGATTTAGTATTGAAGGACAGACTCAAATGGGAGGAGGCAGCATTTACAGCAGGTATGTCTAATCCCACACATAATTCCCACTCTCACCATCATTGACCAATGACCACCAGCTCATGAAGAATCAGGCCATGTCCACGGAGAGAAGTCTCCATGATCGCACATCTGAACAGTGCCCATATGGGTCATCAGTGGCCAAAGGAAAAGCTGCACAGATCAAGGGTCGACCACATCTGTGGATTTGACCTATGACAAGTCAGACACTGCACCAACCTCAAAAAAACGAAAGAGGTTGTTTTGCAATGTCAAGAAGGCCATGAAGCAGCCAGAACTGGTGGCGCCAACATCCCATTTACTTCAGCAGAGATAGAACGTGTCCACGATCAGTTTCTACGGGATGGTCTTTGTCTACAATAACGATGGGGGTAGCCAAACGAGGCCATAAAGATCTTGGTTTGAAGCAGCCGTGGATATTTGTTGTTCCTTGTTGTTCCCATCGAGTGAGTGCTACAAATTCTTTCCGTATATTTTCCAGTATTCTCATTCAACCAAGGGACAACTTATCCTCAGCGACTACTTAGCGGTTAATGAGGAGGCTTCTGTGGTTGCTGAACAGGCTACAGATCTTATTCATTGGATTCTTTCTCATGACCGTGTGCGCAAGATCTTTGATGATGCACAACCTGAGAACAATTTTGTGGTGCTCGTGTATCCTCTTGCAAACATCACCTAGTGAACAACACCCTATGTGGCCTTTCATTGTCTCCTCGATCTCAAAGCTCCCTCTGGCATGCAGCATACCTTCACCAGGAAGAGATACTCGAAGCGCAGCTCGGACATGAACAAAACTGGAAGGCAGTAAAGAAAATAACCGAAACTGCCAATGCTCAGTGCAATCTGCTCGAGAATACCCATTTCTGGCCCTCACTGCAGACAGTTGTTGATGACATAGAGCCAATTTGCTATGCAATGAACATTAATCAAGCCAATAGGGTCATACACAGTACAGATTTGGGGCCCGATTTGAGCTGGATTTAAGCTGGATTTCAAACTGAATTTGAGCCAGGTAACGGTGTGACTGAGCCCGGCGGATTTCGGCAGCCTGCACCGCATCAGTTGATAATCATTTCGGCAGCCCTCACTGCATCAATTAATAATTGATGGAAAATCTTGTCGCGTCTCTTGCCTTTTCCTCGCTCGCTCCCGCTACGTACCATGTCGGAGAAAGAGCTCATCAAAGCACGTCTTTTGGTTGCCCAAGCGGACCTGAAGAAGAAGCAAAAGAAGGCACCCAAGGCCGCCAAGAAGAGCCAGGGAAAGGAAAACAAGCCAAAATCAAAGGCAGCGGCGCCGGAGAAAAAGAAGCGTAAAGCCCCCACCGTTCGGTACGTGGTACCAACCCTTCTTGTATTCATATTACTTATGCTATTTGGAAGCTGGGCAAAGGAGGACACGTACCATTTGACAGATGAATTGCTCACAATCATTGAGAGTAAGGCGCGGTACAAGCAAGCCTTTGGCTTCGATAAGGGGCAGAAGGGGCCGGTCGATACGGGCGGCAAGAAGCTTCCGGACCTCTGTGGCGATATCGCGACCGCCCTCTTCCATGTTGGCAATGAGGATTCAACGTACACAAGTGACGACCTCTCGGACCTTGCGACCGTGGTCAAGAACTGTGTCGCCACGTACGTCTTAATTTATTTTGCTTGTGCAATGAATTTAAAAGCTCTTTTAGCCTCAAGAAAGCCTATCAGGCCGACCACGAGAAGCTGGGCGCAACCGGGCACGGGCTAATCGCCGCGGGGAACAAAGCTGACATCATACCGGACTCTGAAATTGCTAACGCTTGGGGTACGTATCATTTATGCCGGGTGCTCAAGTACATGCTGACTGTGGTTCCAGAGGAGATCTCGAAAAAATTCCCCTGGTACCGTCGCATGGACGTCCTAATGGGTACAAGTCCAATTGTCAATCGCTCCGTGGTAGCCCATAGTCAGAGCCGTGTCGACTTGGGTGTTCTGGACCGAGAGGGGACGGTGAGTATTTGCATACTCCAGAAAAACCCTAGCTTATATTTCTCTGCAAGGCTCACAACGGTCCGATCTCGGTCAAAGACGGTGACACGGATGACAAGCAGGTCTCGGGCTGGGAGGGTTATTCCCCGGCAGCAGCTGTGGACGACGGAGACGACGATGATGACTCCGACAAGCTCACTATCTCGTCATCGTCTCCCGTGCGCCTGGCTCCGATCACTCCCAAGGCGAAGAACACGCCGGCATCGTCTGCAGCGCCTTCGTCTAGCGTGAGGGGGGCAAAGCGGAAGTCCATTCATGACCATTTGGAGAGTCTTGCCGCTCAGGATCGAGAGCAGCGGATGAAGATGGCGGAAACAAAGGAAAAGGAGCGCACCAGACGCTCGCAGGCGAAGTATGATGCTCAGCACAAGCTGGAGGAGGCTCGCCTTCGCCATTCGGAACGCGAGGCGGCTCGCCAGCGAGAGCACGAAGAACGCATGATGGATCGTCAGATGCAGCTCGAGGCGATCTGCCAGGGCACACTGATTTATGGTCCCGGAGGACCAGCTAATGGCGCCCCTCCCCCCCAATTCATTGACCCTGCACTGCATCAGTAAGCAAAATAATTCTACTCTTCCATCGCCATAAATTCGAATAGCTTCTCCTTCAATTCCTCCCGCATTAGCCTCCCCTTCAATAATTTGATATCATCTTCTGCATCTCGATGACCTTCGTATTCATCTGCTACCTCTTGTCTCTGCCTTCGCCACTCTCGTTCTAGCCTCTTTTGACGTTTACGATACGCCCTTCCCTTCTTAAAAAAATGGTCCTTCGAAATAAAATTGCCGTCCTCGTGTCTCATCGCAAATGCGTGGAGATTAATGCATGCAACGATCCAAAGAGATGCATACTGCAGGCTCTTCTCGCCATTGATTGCGACTCGCAGACCGCGCAAGGAGCACCATCGTCCCTTGAGGAATCCAACACAGTGTTCTGAACGAATTCGAACCGCAGACAGATGATAGTTGAAGGTTGTATTTTCTGGTGTGTCTTTTTCGGGCCTAGGAATCGGTTACTTCTTTTCAGAACTGCTCATCAATGAACATACTTTTTATAGGGGGACTGGCAATATGTTTGCAGCGGATACGCTGAATCTGCCCATACCCACTCCTCGTCCTTCAGAAGGACATTGTGCTGCTTTGGGATCCGTGTTTCTTCCCAAGCAGTGGAATCGTGCTGACTTCCGGGTAGACCAACACCATAGTCAATTATCTGCAAGTCAGGTGTCGAGATAAGCTGATGATTGTTTAAAATTATAGTAAAACTCGGTGAGAGAGGATACTTACCTGTACATTGAGGGAATAATTCGATTTTCGATCCAGGAATTCCCAAAAAATGCCGGTCTTTGGAACAAAGGTACGAGGGTCCCATCAACCATGAGCCAGCCATCGCGCCATGCTGGACATGATACATCCTCCACCCACTGCTTCGCCGCCTCTTTCTCCTCCTCATCTGGCCACTGCACAGCTGACTCACGGAAACGGTCCGAGCAGCATGCTTTGATGACATGGCTCGTCGCCAGGCGGACCATGCCAAACGAGACCCCGAATAGCAGCGCAACCTTTAGAGTGCTGGCAGCATTTCCATAGTGGCCGAATCGGTAGAGTGCAATCGCAAGCTGCTCCTCCACCGGCATTTGTGCGTTGTTTGAGTTGTTTAAAAATACCTCGTCATCCCAGATGGCAGTATGAAGAGCATCAAAACAAGCTGGATCGACGCGGAGGTATGATCGGAAGAACTCTGGTCTTTCGGCCTTGTAGACACCAAGAAGAAGGCCCATGAACTCTCGAGATTTAGGGATTACTCGTGGTTCATTCAAATAGTGAGTGGAATAAAGCTGTGTCATTTGTGCGAGATAGTTCTCCGCAGCTGTGGGTTCCTCAGTATCAGAGCTATCGGACGAGCTGGATCCAGAGCTGCCAGACGAGCCTGAAGAGGAATCGTCGTCTGATTCACCACCGTCCTCCTGCAAGAGCAGTGCTTGGATATCAGCAATTAAAGACACCAAGAAGGCTTCTTGGAGTGCATTTGCAGTGCGCTGGCGGTCACTAAGGGTAGGGATGTGGGTGTAGTACATCGTAATTAGCTTTATACGGTTCCCTCCATCTGATAACGCGTCCATAACGCGTGATAACACGTCCATAACCCCTCCTTAATTAGTTTTAGTTTAAGCAGAAGCCGTCCACGTGAGTGATTATCAGATGATCATCAAACTCTTGGCGGATAGCCGATGTGCCGCGCTGCAAGGCTGGGCTAAATGTATTCACCTTAAACATGGAAATCATTTCGGTGTGTATACATATTTTATCTGCTGTGTTGAGCTAATTCGTATTTTTTTATAGCTCTATTGACGTATTCACTCAAGGCCAAGAGATACCCCGTGAGATCCAGAGGAGGATGCTGAGAAAGAGAAGTCTGTTCCGACAGTGTTCATGCAATATTTGGCAGGAACCGGCAACTTTGCTGCCTGACAAGCACACAAGAAAGAGTTTCAGAAGCAGCATGTGCATATTTAATTCTCATTGGTGCATGCACCTGATGTAACCTGCTTCAGAATACCCATTTCTGGCCCCTGCTACAGACACTTGTTGACGACATAGAGCCAATTTGCTATGCAATGAACATTAATCAAGCCAATAATATGCAAGGCGACCAAGTTCTACTGACCTTTGCAGGCCTATATCGTCATTTTGCACAGCACTCAAATAAGACTGTGTCCAAAGGTATGCTCACGCAGCTTGAGAAGCGTTGGGCAGCATTGGACCAGCCTCTGTTTATTTTCTGCCTCATCTTGAATCCGTATGAGTGTCTTGAGCGATTTGGTGACAAGGCTGGGCTAAATGTATACATCACCCACTCTCCTAATCAGCTTGGAGTGAACATTCGTGCTGCTAACTGTGAAGCGGGGCTGGTGGATGAAAGGGCCGCTCACAGTGTCCACAATCCAATGAGGGCCGCAGGGCTCCTGGCTGTTCCACGATATGCTGATCTGTTGGAAGATGAAAGTGACGGCCCTTCAACCACGAAATTGATCAAGTCGTCGGCTGATTGGCGTGTGGAGATGGCGAAGTGGGTGAAAGCCACGCAGGAGAGTGAGGAGAATGAGGATGAGGAGGCACCACAGCCTCCCCAAGGTGGACATTCATGCAGCTCTATCTTTCCGCGCTCACTGGCGACACTATTTGGTGGAATGGTGGCAAAGCCAGTTGGAAGACCGCGTCTGACGCAGTTCACATGAGAAAGACTGCTCATGGAGCCCCTTGCCGCAGAAGAAAGTGATGAAGAGCCCAACAACGGAGCTCTTTTGGTGTCTGGAGATGACTACGATATGTGAAAGACAGTCCAATAAATATTTACTGAGTGGTCGCTGAATGCCTCAAAAATCACGTGTTTGCCCTTAAGGCTTAATTAAACCTTGACCCTTAATAAGCCCTTAAAATGCAACACTGCCCCAGCCCAGCTTGACTCAAAAATCCCAGCCGAAGATGCTGGAGTGGGTACAATTCGGGAACTTGAGCCAGACATCTTCGGCGGGGGTGGTGGAGCTTCGGCAAGCCACACAAAGCTTCAACCAAAGCTGAATGTGCTCCGCCGAACATTGTGGAGTCTCCCACCTGGCTCAAAAATCTGGGTGGAGCTTCGGCAGGTAGCTCCGAGCTTTGACCAAGGCTGAATGTGCTCCGCCGAACACCGTCGAGTCCCTAGCTTGGCTCAAAACTCTCGGTGGAGCTTCGGCAAGTTGCACGGAGCTTGGACCAAGGCTGAATGTGCTCTGCCAAACATTGTGCAGTCTCCAGCTTGGGTCAAAAATCTCCGCGGATCTTCGGTGAGTGGCACAGAGCTTCGACCAAGGCTGAATGTGCTCTGCCGAACATTATGGAGTCTCCAGCTTGGATCAAAACTCTCGGTGGAGCTTCAGCGAGTGGCACAGAGCTTCAACCAACACTGAATGTTTTCCGCTGAACATTGTGAAGTCTCCAGCTTGACTCAAAAATCACAGATGAAGAAGCTGGAGTGGGTACAATTCTGGAACTTGAGCCAGACATCTCCGGTGGAGGTGGTGGAGCTTCGGCAAGTGGCACAAAGCTTGGACCAAGGCTGAATGTGCTCCGCCGATCATTGTAGAGTCTTGAGCTTGGCTTAAAAATCTCGGCGGAGCTTCGGCAAGTGGCACAGAGCTTCAACCAAGGCTGAATATGCTCCGCCAAATATTGTGGAGCTTCCAGCGTGGCCCAAAAAACGCAGCAGAGCTCCGGCGAGTGGCAGAGAAATTCAACCAACACTGAATGTTTTCCCCCGAACATTGTGAAGTCTCTAGCTTGACTCAAAAATCGCAGCCCATGATGCTGGAGTGGGTAAAATTCTGGAACTTGACCCAGACATCTCCGGCAGAGGTGGTAGAGCTTCGGTGGGTGGCACAAAGCTTTGACCAAGGCTGAATGTGCCCTGCCGAACATTGTGGAGTCTCCAGCTTGGCTAAAAACTCTTGGCGGAGCTTCGGCGGGTGGCACAGAGCTTCAACCAAGGCTGAATGTGCTCCACCGAACATTGTGGAGTCTCCAGCATGGCTCAAAAATCTCGGCAGAGCTTCGACCAACACTGAATCTGGCTCCACCAAATCTTGTGGAGCTTCCAGCATGGCCCAAAAATTTGGCAGAGCTTCGGTGAGTGGCACAAAGCTTTGACCACGGCTGAATGTGGTCCACTGAACATTGTGGAGTTTCGAGCTTGGCTCAAAAATCTCGGTGGAGCTTCGACGAGTGGCACAGAGCTTTGACCAAGCCTGAATGTGCTCTGCAAACACTGTGGAGTCTTCAGCGTGGCCCAAAAATCCAGCGGAGCTTCGGCGAGTCCCACAAAGCTTCGACCAAGGCTGAATGAGGTCCACCAAACATTGTGGAGTCTCCAGCATGGCTCAAAAATCTCGGTGGAGCTTCGGCGGGATGCACAAAGCTTCGACCAAGGCTGAATGTCCTCTGCCGTGAACATTGTGGAGTCTCCAGCAGGCTCAAAAATCTGGGTGAAGCTTCAGCGAGCCACACAAAGCTTCGACCAAGGCTGAATGTGCTCCGCCGAACATTGTGGAGTCTCCAGCATGGCTCAAAAATCTCGGTGGAGCTTCAGCGAATGGCACAAAGCTTTAACCAAGGCCACATTCAACCTTGGTCGAAGCACTGTGCTTCTCGCCGAAGCTCCAACACCTCCGCCTGAGATGTCTGGGTCAAGTTCCAGAATTGTACCCACTCCAGCATCTTCGGCTGCAATGTTTGAGTCAAGCTGGAGACTCCACAATGTTTGGCACATTCAGCCTTGGTCGAAGGCCTGTGCCACTTGCCGAAGCCCTGCCGATATTGTTGACCCAAGCTGGAGACTGCACAATGTTTGGCGGAGGACATTCAGCCTTGGTTAAAGCTTTGTGCCCCTTGCCGACACTCCGCCAAGATGTTTGATGCAAGCTGGAGACTGCACAATGTTCTGCGGAGCATATTCAGCCTTGGTCGAAGCTTTGTGTGGCTCGCTGAAGCTTCACCCAGATTTTTGAGCCTGCTGGAGACTCCACAATGTTCACGGCAGAGGACATTCAGCCATGGTCGAAGCTTTGTGCATCCCGCCGAAGCTCCACCGAGATTTTTGAGCCACGCTGGAGACTCCACAATGTTTGGTGGACCTCATTGAGCCTTGGTCGAAGCTTTGTGGGACTCGCCGAAGCTCCGCTGGATTTTTGGGCCACGCTGAAGACTCCACAGTGTTTGCAGAGCACATTCAGGCTTGGTCAAAGCTCTGTGCCACTCGTCGAAGCTCCACCGAGATTTTTGAGCCAAGCTCGAAACTCCACAATGTTTGGCAGACCACATTCAGTGGTGATCGAAGCTTTGTGCCACTTGCCGAAGCTCTGCCGGATTTTAGGGCCATGCTGGAAGCTCCACAAGATTTGGTGGAGCAGATTCAGTGTTGGTCGAAGCTCTGTGCCACTCGCCGAAGCTCTGCCGAGATTTTTGAGCCAAGCTGGAGACTCCATAATGTTCAGCAGAGCACATTCAGCCTTGGTTGAAGCTCTGTGCCAGTCACCGAAGCTCCGCGGAGATTTTTGACCAAAGCTGGAGACTGCACAATGTTTGGCAGAGCACATTCAGCCTTGGTCCAAGCTCAGTGCATCTCGCCGAAGCTCCACCGAGAGTTTTGAGCCAAGCTGGGGACTCGACGGTGTTCGGCGGAGCACATTCAGCCTTGGGCAAAGCTCGGAGCTACCTGCCGAAGGTCCACCCGGATTTTTGAGCCAGGCAGGAGACTCCACAATGTTCGGTGGAGCACATTCAGCTTTGGTTGAAGCTTTGTGTGGCTTGCCAAAGCTCCACCACCTCCACCGAAGATGTCTGGCTCAAGTTCCAGAATTGTACCCACTCCAGCATCTTCGGCTGGGATTTTTGAGTCAAGCTGGGCTGGAGCAGTGTTGCATTTTAAGGGCTTATTAAGGCGTTTTTTTTATATAAAGCCTTAATATGATATTAAGGGCTTATTAAGGGTCAAGGTTTAATTGAGCCTTAAGGGCAAACATGTGATTTTTGAGGCATTCAGCAAACACTCAGTAATATTTGTTGGACTGTCTTTCACATATCGTAGTCATCTCCAGACACCAAAAGAGCTCCGTTGTTGGGCTCTTCATCACTTTCTTCTGTGGCAAGGAGCTCCATGAGCAGTCTTTCTCATGTGAACTGCGTCAGACACGGTCTTCCAACTGGCTTTGCCACCATTCCACCAAATAGTGTCGCCAGTGAGGGTGGAAAGATAGAGCTGCGCGAATGTCTGCCTTGGGGAGGCTGTGGTGCCTCCAACATTGTGGAGTCTCCAGGGTGGCTCAAAAATCTCGGTGGAGCTTCGGCCAGAAGCCCAGAGCTTCAACCAACGCTGAATGTGCTCCACCAAACATTGTGCAGTCTCCAGCTTGGGTCAAAAATCTCGGCGGAGCTTTGGCAAGTGGCACAGAGCTTCGACCAAGGCTGAAGTGCTCTGCAAACATTGTGGAGTCTCCAGGGTGGCTCAAAAATCTCGGTGGAGCTTCGGCCAGAAGCACGGAGCTTCGACCAAGGCTGAATGTGCTCCACCGAACATTGTGCAGTCTCCAGCATGGCTCAAAAATCTCGGCGGAGCTTCAGTGAGTGGCACAGAGCTTCAACCAAGGCTGAATGTGCTCCGCTGAACATTGTGGAGTCTCCAGCATGGCTCAAAAATCTCGGTGGAGCTTCGGCAAGAAGCACAGAGCTTCAACCATGGCTGAATGTGCTCCACCGAACATTGTGCAGTCTCCAGCGTGGATCAAAAATCTCGGCGGAGCTTCGGTGAGAAGCACAGAGCTTCCACCAAGGCTGAATGTGCTCTGTCGAACATTGGGCAGTCTCCAGCTTGACTCAAAAATCGTAGCTGAAGATGCTGGAGTGGGTACAATTCCAGAACTTGAGCCAGACATCTCTGGCGGAGGTATGGGAGCTTCAGTGAGAAGCACAGAGCTTCGACCAAGGCTGAATGTGCTCTGCTGAACATTGTGGAGTCTCCAGCGTCGCTCAAAAATCTCGGTGGAGCTTCAGTGAGAAGCATAGAGCTTTGACTAAGGCTCAATGTGCTCTGCCAAACATTGTGCAGCCTCCAGCATGGCTCAAAATCTCGGCGGAGCTTCGGCGAGTGGAATGATTCTAAGGTCTGCCATGCTCCATCACATTGATCACAACACCCCACACAAACTTGGGCAACCCTGGCCTCAGCGTGGACTGACCCCCAATCTGGTTATGAGGCACGCATGCCCCACAGCCTGCCTTCACCAGTGCTGATGCCCCACACAACCTTGGGGAAACCCCGGCCTCAGAGAGCTTAGGCGAGAAGCACAGAGCTTCGACCACGGCTGAATGTGCTCTGCCGAACATTGTGCAGTCTCCAGCTTGACTCAAAATTCCTAGCCAAAGATGCTGGAGTGGGTACAATTCTGGATCCTGAGCCAGATATCTCTGGAAGCCCCGCCCTGCTCAATCACATTGATTGTGACACCCCACACAAACTTGGGCGACCCTGGCCTCAGTGTGGACTGACCCCCAATCTGATTATGAGGCACGCATGCCCCATGGCCTGCCTGCACCAGCGCCGACGCCCCACACAACCTTGGGAAAGCCCTGGCCTCAGTGTGGGCAACACCCTCCCGAGGAAGAGGCGGATTGGCAGGCACCCAATACCTTTTATCAATCCCGTCAAATGGAGAGGAAAAGCAAAAGATGTAGTTGTAGAGCATGTCGTACCAGATGGAGAAGATGACACCAAAGACATCACAGACAACAAAGACCTGGAAGACTTCCTCCTTCCGGAGAACAGCACCATGCGTGTGGACTCCCCATGTTGGACATGTTTCTCGGGGCGACTTCGTCAATGCCCAGTGAGCTTGGTGTCAACAAGTTTTTTTGCGGCGGTGATGTGGAACAGGAACCATAAGCGTGAGGAGGCAACTCGGCATGCATGGTGGTTTACCGCAACTTGAATTTGGGATTCATGGACCACAAATTCGGCAGTGCATATTCAGCCTTGGTTGAAGCTGCGTGTTGTAGCCTGCATATATCACAGTGTTGTGACCACTGGCAGCACGACTGCTTTTTTGTACGATGTCATGAAGTGGTATTGGGGTAAGCCATCCCCAACACTATTCCAGGACTTGTACAGATTGTGCCAGATGGGGCGCAAATCAATGCGGTGCCAAACTGGATTCTGGGTGAGTTTGAGGACATGCAATTTAGAGTTGTCCCCTGTGTCTGAGAAGGCAGGGTCCGTGAGCGCATTTGTGCGATTCGCTGAAGCTCCGCCGAGGTTTTTGACCCAAGGTGGAGACTCCACAATGTTTGGCAGACCACATTCAGCCTTGGTCACAGCTTTGTGCCACTTGCTGAAGCTCCGCCCAGATTTTTGAGCCAACCTGGAGACTCCACAATGGTTGGCAGAGCACATTCAGCCTGGGTCGAAGCTCTGCATCTCGCAGAAGCCCCACCAAATTTTTGGGCCATGCTGGAAACTCCACAATATTCAGCGGAGTATGTTCAGCCTTGGTCAAAGCTTTGTGCAATTCACCGAAGCTCCGCCGTGATTTTTGACCTAAGCTGGAGACTGCACAATGTTTGGCGGAGAACATTCAGCCTTGGTTAAAGCTTTGTGCCACTCGCTGAAACTCTGCCCAGATTTCTGACCCACGCTGGAGACTCTACAATGTTTGGCTGAGCACATTCAGCCTTGGTCAAGGCTCTGTGCTTCTCGCTGAAGCTCCAACACCTCCACCAGAGATGTCTGGCTCAAGATCTGGGATTGTACCCACTCCAGCATCTTCAGCTGTGATTTTTTTGAGTCAAGCTGGAGACTGCACAATGTTCGACAGAGCACATTCAGCCTTGGTGGAAACTCTGTGCCACCTTCCAAAGCTCTGCCAAGAGATATTGACACCGGTAATCGGATTCTTCGAATCATCCTTCCACCCATCACTCCTAATGACGACTTGATTAGTTTTTATTGTCATGAAGCAAATAAATACTTGCGAGAGAACAACACATTGCTTATGCAATGTGTGCTTCAGATGTTCCTCCATGCGAGAACTGGCAGTATTCAGGAGGGTCCCGAACATAGTATCTCTCCCGGGAGTCACATCACAAGCCGTGGATCAAAACATGATGAACAGCTTGATGATTTCAACATCTTCCGTCCATCGGAAAGGAAGATTGGCTGAAATTGTAGCGTGTAGAAACTGATCGCAGACATGTTCTATCTCTGCCAAACTAAATGGGATCTTGGCACCGCAGTACACCACCAGTTCCGGCTGCTTCATGGCCTTCTTACCATTGCAAAACAACATCTTTCGTTTTTCTGAGGTTGGTGCAGTGTCTGACTTGTCATCGGTCGAATCCACAGATGTGGTCGGCGGTGTGCTACCCTTGATCTGTTCAGCTTTTCTTTGGCTGCTGATGACGCATATGGACATGGTTTTCTGCCAATCAGATGTGCGATCATGGCAGACTTCTCTCCGAGGACATTGCCTGATTCTTCACAAGCTGGTGGTCATTGGTCAATGATGGTGACAGTGGGAATTATGTGTGGGATTAGACGTACCTGCTGTAAATGCCGCCTCCTCCCATTTGAGTCTGTCCTTCAATGCTAAATCTGTGTCGTTTGGGGAGTCTTTGACACAGCGATAATGGCAGATGCAGCCTAGACAGTAGGCTTCATTGATGGATGCATTTTGTTTTGAGCCTTTGAAAAAGAACTCCCAAAGGGCTCCCTCTGTTGGAGGCATGCTTGAAGTACCAGGAGGGTTTGGGGGACCCTTTGATGCAAAGAAAAAAAGAGAGATGCCATGTGGAATAATGCACGTGATGATATTAAGGGTTAAATTAAGCGCACAGTTTGTTATAAAGCCTTAATTAAGGCTTAACCCTTAACTGCAACACTGAGCCGGAGATTCCACGATGTTCAGCTGAGCACATTCCACCTTGGTTGAAACTTTGTGCCACTCACTGAAGCTCCACCGAGGTTTGTGAGCCAAGCTTAAGACTCCACAATGTTCGGCGGAGCACAGTCAGCCTTGGTTGAAGCCTTGTGTGGCTCGCCAAAGCTCCGCCGAGATTTTTGAGGTCGCTGGAGACTCCACAATGTTCAGCAGAGCACATTCAGCCCTGGGCGAAGCTCTGTGCACCTTGCTGAAACTCCACCGAGATGTTTGACCCATGCTGGAGACTCCACAATGTTCAGCAGAGCACATTCAGCCTTCGTCGAAGCTCTGCATCTCTCCGAAGCTCCGCTGAGACTTGTGACCCAGGCTGGTGGCTGCCCAATGTTCAGCAGAGAGCTTTGTGCCACTTGCTGAAGCTCCACCAGGAGTTTTGAGCCAAGCTGGAGACTCCACAATGTTTGGCAGAGCACATTCAGCTTTGGTCGAAGCTCTGTGCATCTCGCTGAAGCTCCACCGAGATTTTTGAGCCACGCTGGAGACTCCACAATATTTGGCGGAGCACATTCAGCCTTGGTTGAAGCTCTGTGCTTCTCGTCAAGGCTCCACCACCTCCGCCGGAGGTGTCTGGCTCAAGGGCCAGAATTGTACCCACTCCAGCATCTTTGGCTGGATTTTTTAGTCAAGCTGGAGGCTTCACAATGCTCGGTAGACCACATTCAGCCTTGGTCGAAGTTCAGTGCTACCCGCCAAACCTCTGCCGAGAGTTTTGAGCCAAGCTGGAGACTCGACGATGTTTGGCGGAGCACATTCAGCTTTGGTGTAAGCTCTGTGCATCTCGCCGAAGCTCTGCCATAATTGTTGAGCCAAGCTCGAGACCCCACACAATTTGTGGCAGAGCACATTCAGCCTTGGTTAAAGCTTTGTGCCACTCGCCAAAGCTCTGCCGAGATTTTTAAGCCATGCTGGAGACTCCACAATGTTCGGTGGAGGGCATTCAGCCTTGGTTGGAGCTCTGTGCCACTTGCCGAAGCTCCGCCGAGCCTTTTGAGCCAAGCTGGAGACTCCACAATGTTGGCGGAGCACTAGCCGAAGGTCCACCGAGATTTTTGAGCCACCCTGCAAAGCTCCGCCGAGATTTTTGAGCCAAGCTCGAGACTCCACAATGTTCGGCCGAGCACATTCAGCCTTGGTCGAAGCTCTGTGCTACCCGCCAAACCTCTGCCAAGAGTTTTGAGCCAAGCTGGAGACTCGACGATGTTTGGCGGAGCACATTCAGCCTTGGTGTGAGCTCTGTGCATCTTGCCGAAGCTCTGCCGTAATTGTTGAGACAAGCTCAAGACCCCACACAATGTTTGGCAGAGCACATTCCGCCTTGGTTAAAGCTTTGTGCCACTCGGCGAAGCTCCACCGAGATTTTTGAGCCATGCTGGAGACTCCACAATGTTTGGCCGAGCACATTCAAAGCACTGTGCTTCTCGCAGAAGCTCCACCACCTCCACCAGAGATGTCTGGCTCAAGTTCCAGAATTGTACCCACTCCAGCTTCTTCAGCTGCGATTTTTGAGTCAAGCTGGAGACTTCACAATGTTCGGCGGAAAACATTCAGTATTGATGGAAGCTCTGTGCCACTCACTGAAGCTCCACCGAGAGTTTTGAGCCAAGCTGGAGACTCCATAATGTTCAGCAGAGCACATTCAGCCTTGGTCAAAGCTCTGTGCTACTCGCCGAAGCTCCGCCGAGATTTTTGAGCCAAGCTCGAGACTCCACAATGTTCGGCTGAGCACATTCAGCCTTGGTCATAGTACTGTGCTTCTCGCCGAAGCACTGCCGAGACTAGCTCTGTGCTTCTCACCCAAGCTCCACCACCTCCGCCGGAGATGTCTGGCTCAAGTTCCAGAAATGTACCCACTCCAGCATCTTTGGCTGCAACTTATGAGTCAAGCTGGAGACTTCACAATGTTCAGAGGAACACATTCAGTGTTTGTCAAAGCTCTGTGCCACTTGCCAAAGCTCTGCCGGATTCTTGGGCCACGCTGGAAGCTCCACAATGTTTGGCGGAGCACATTCAGCCTTGGTTGAGGGTTTGTGCCACTCACCGAAGCTCCTCAGAGATTTTGGAGCCACGCTGGAGACTCCACAATGTTCGACCAAGCACATTCAGCCTTGGTCAAAGCTCTGTGCTTCTTGCCGAAGCGCCGCTGAGAGTTTTGAGCCAAGCTGGAGACTCAATGATGTTTGGTGGAGCACATTCAGCCTTGGTCGAAGCATGGTGGTACCCACCAAAGCTCCCCCGAGAGTTTTGAGCCAAGCTGGAGACTCGACAATGTTCAGCGGAGCACATTCAGCCTCGGTGTGAGCTCTGTGCATCTCGCCGAAGCTCTGCCATAATTTTTGAGCCAAGCTCGAGACCCCACACAATGTTTGGCAGAGCACATTCAACCTTGGTTAAAGCTTTGTGCCACTCGCCAAAGCTCCACCGAGATTTCTGAGCCACGCTGGAGACTCCATAATGTTCGGTGGAGCACATTCAGCCTTGGTTGGAGCTCTGTGCCACTCACTGAAGCTCCGCTGAGACTTTTGACCCAAGCTGGAGATTCCACAATGTTTGGCGGAGCACATTCAGCCTTGGTCGAAGCTCTGTGCTACTCGCCGAAGCTCCGCCGAGATTTTTGAGCCCGCTGGAGACTCCACAATGTTCGGCAGAGGACATTCAGCCTTGGTCGAAGCTCTGTGCCTCTCGCTGAAGCTCCACCACCTCCGCCGAAGATGTCTGGCTCAAGTTCCAGAATTGTACCCACTCCCGCAATCTTTGGCTGGAGTTTTTGAGTCAAACTGGAGACTCCACAATGTTCGGCGGAGCACATTCAGCCTTGGTCGAAGCTCTGTGCTTCTCGCCAAAGCTCCACCACCTCCGCCAGAGATGTCTGGCTCAAGTTCCAGAATTGGACCCACTGCAACATCTTCGGCTCTGAGTTTTGAGTCAATTGGAGACTCCACAGTGTTTGGTGGAGAAGATTCAGCCTTGGTGGAAGCTCTGTGCCACCCACCGAAGCTCTGCCGAGAGTTTTGAGCCAGACTCCACTAATAGGAAAAATACTCAGACGGGCACAATAAGGTGAGCGACTGTATTGCAAACCCAATAGGAATAATACTACGACACCAGTAAGTAAGAGAATAAATAAATAGTAAGGAAGGGACAAACCTCAAAGGGGCACAATAAGGTGAACCACTGAGGAATGTCCTGGTGTGTCAACAGCAGTATAAGTAAGGCAGGCAAAGATGCTCACATAGGTGAGAAAACAAAGGAACATCAGGAACAGGGTAGTACAGTATTATGGGGGCAGGTCTCTGTATGCAGAAACTCGTTCCGCATACTGACGTTATGGCCCGTCAAGCCAATACTTCAAAATCCACAATGTTCGTTGGAGCACATTCAGCCTTGGTCGAAGCTCTGTGCCTCTCGCTGAAGCTTCACCACCTCCGCCGGAGATGTCTGGGTCAAGTTCCAGAATTGTACCCACTCCAGCATCTTCAGCTGCAATTTTTGAGTCTAGCTGGAGACTCCACAATGTTCAGCAGAAACATTCAGCCTTGGTGGAAGCTCTGTGCCACTCGCTGAAGCTCCACCGAGAGTTTTGAGTCAAGCTGGAGACTCCACAATGTTCGGCAGAGCACAATCAGCCTTGGTTGAAGCTCTGTGCCACTCGCCAAAGCTCCACCACCTCCGCCAGAGGTGTCTGGCTCAAGTTCCAGAATTGTACCCACTCCAGCATCTTGGGCTGGGATTTTTGAGTCAAGCTAGAGACTTCACACCAGCATCTTCAGCTGCGATTCTTGAGTCAAGCTGGAGACTCCACAATGTTGGGCAGGGCACATTCAGCCTTGGTCAAAGCTTTGTGCCACTCGCCGAAGCTCCACCACCTCTGCCGGAGATCTCTGGGTCAAGTTCCAGAATTTTACCCACTCCAGCATCTCGGGCTGCGATTTTTGAGTCAAGCTAGAGACTTCACAATGTTTGGCGGAAAACAATCATTGTTGGTCGAATTTCTCTGCCACTTGCCGGAGCTCCGCCGCATTTTTGGGCCACACTGGAAACTCCACAATATTCGGCAGAGCATATTCAGCCTTGGTTGAAGCTCTGTGCCACTCGCCGAAGCTCCGCCGAGATTTTTGAGCCAAGTTCAAGACTCCACAATGTTCGGTGGAGCACATTCCGTGTTGGTTGACACTTTGCGCCACGCGCCAAAGCTCCACAGAGATTTTTGAGCCAAGCTCGAGGATCCACAATTTCCGGTGGAGCACATTCTACCTTGGTCAAAGCCCTGCGCTTCTGACCTATTCTCAACCACCTCCGCTGGAAATTTCTGGCTCAAGTTCCAGAATTGTACCCACTCCAGCATCTTCAGCTGTGATTTTTGAGTCATCAGCCTTGGTCGAAGCTTTGTGGGACTCGCCGAAGCTCCGCTGGATTTTTGGGCCATGCTGGAGACTCCACAGTGTTCGCGGAGCACATTCAGGCTTGGTGAAAGCTCTGTGCCAGTCGCCAAAGGTCCGCCGAGATTTTTGGGCCCGCTGGAGACTCCACAATGCTCAGCAGAGCACATTCAGCCATGGTTGAAGCTCTGTGCATCTCACCGAAGCTCCGCCGAGATTTTCAAGCCAAGCTGGAGACTCCACAATGTTCGGCGGAGCACATTCAGCCATGGTCAAAGCTCTGCACTTCGCACCTAAGCTCCACCACCTCTGCCAGAGATGTCTGGCTCAAGTTCCAGAATTGTACCCACTCCAGCATCTTTGGCTGCGATTTTTGAGTCAAGCTGGAGACTCCACAATGTTTGGCACATTCAGCCTTGCTCGAAGGCCTGTGCCACTTGCCGAAGCCCCGCCGATATTTTTGACCCAAGCTGGAGACTGCACAATGTTTGGTGGAGCACATTTAGCCTTGGTTAAAGCTTTGTGCCACTCGCCGACGCTCCGCCGAGATGTTTGACGCAAGCTGGAGACTGCACAATGTTGCACAGAGCAGCTTCAGCCTTGGTCGAAGCTCTGTGCTTCTCGCTGAAGCTCCACTGAGATTTTTGAGCCATGCTGGAGACTCCACAATGTTTGGCAGAGCATATTCAGCCTTGGTTAAAGCTTTGTGCTTCTCGTAGAAGCTTCAACATCTCTGCTAGAGATGTCTGGCTCAAGTTCCAGAATTGTACCCACTCCAGCATCTTCGGCTGGGATTTTGAGTCAAGCTGGGCTGGACCAGTGTTGCATTTTAAGGGCTTATTAAAGCATTTTTTATATATAAAGCCTTAATATGATATCAAGGGCTTATTAAGGGTCAAGGTTTAATTAAGCCTTAAGGGCAAACACGTGATTTTTGAGGCATTCAGTGAACACTGAGTAAATATTTATTGGACTGTCTCAAAAATCTCGATGGAGCTTTGGTGAGAAGCACAGAGCTTCGACCAAGGCTGAATGTGCTCCCCCTAACATCGTGGAGTCTCCAGCGTGGCTTAAAAATGTCAGGGGAGCTTTGGTGAGTGGCACAGAGGTTTAACCAAGGCTGAATGTGCTCCGCCAAACATTGTGCAGTCTCCAGCTTGGGTCAAAAATATCGGCAGAGCTTCGACGAGAAGCACAGAGCTTACACCAAGGCTGAATGTGCTCTGCTGAACATTTTGGAGTCTTCAGCTTGATTTTTCAAAAATCCCAGCTGAAGATGCTGGAGTGGGTACAATTCTAGAACTTGAGCCAGACATCTCTGGTGGAGGTGGTGGAGCTTCGGCAAGTGGCACAGAGCTTTGACCAAGGCTGAATGTGCTCCGCCAACCATTGTGGAGTCTCCAGCTTGGCTTAAAAATCTCGGCACGGCTTCGGCGAGTGGCACAAACCTTCGACCAAGGCTGAATGTTCTCCGCTGAACATTGTGGAGTCTCCAGCTTGACTCAAAAATGGCAGCTGAAGATGCTGGAGTGGGTACAATTCTGGAACTTGACCCAGACATCTCCGGCAAAGGCGGCGGAGCTTCGGCGAGTGGCAGAAAGCTTCGACCAAAGCTGCATGTGCTCTGCTGAACATTTTGGGGTCTCCAGCTTGGCTCAAAAATCTCGGCGAAGCTTCGGCAAGTGGCACAGAGCTTCGACCAAGGCTGCATGTGCTCCGCGAACATTGTGGAGTCTCCAGCATGGACCAAAAATCCGGCAGAGCCTCAGCGAGTGGCACAAATCTTCAACCAAGGCTGAATGTGCTCTGCCAAACATTGTGGAGTCTCCAGCTTGGCTCAACACTCTTGGCAGAGCTTCGGTGGGTGGCACAGAGCTTCCACCAAGGCTGAATGTGCTCCGCCGAACATTGTGGAGTCTCCAGCTTGGGTCAAAAGTATGGTGACAATGGTGGCCCAAGGGATCCTGTGGTCAAAATATTTGTCGCTGATGCGATGGGGCAGAGGAGTCTTGTCATGGTGGACTCAGGTGCAACGGAGCACTGCTTCACAAGGTGCGCGAACTTTGTGGAGTATTTCCCGGTGTTGCATATGGGCACTGGCATGAAGTCAGTATGCGGAACAAGTTTCCGCATATATAAACCTGCCCCTGTAATGCGGTACTAACCTTTTCCTGATGTTCCTTTGTGTTCTTACCTATGCAGGCATCTTTGCCTGCCTTACTTATACTGCTGTTGACACACAGGGACGTTCCTCAGTTGTTCACCTTATTGGGCTGGTCTGAGGTTTGTCCCTTCCTTACTATGTATTTAGTCTCTTACTTACTGGTGTTGGAGTATTATTCCTATTAAGTTTGCAATACAGTTGTTCACCTTATTGTGCCTGTCTGAGTATTATTTCTATTAGTGGAGTCTCCAGCTTGGCTCAAAACTCTCTTTGGCACGTGGCAGGTGGCATAGAGCTTCCACCAAGGCTGAATGTTTCCACCGAACATTGTGGGGTCTCCAGCTTGACTCAAAAAGTGCAGCTGAAGATGTTGGGGTGGGTACAATTCACTCCAGCATCTTGGGCTGCGATTTTTGAGTCAAGCTAGAGACTTCACAATGTTCGGCGGAAAACCTTCAGTGTTGATCGAAGCTCTCTGCCACCTGCCGGAGCTCCGCCGCATTTTTGGGCCATGCTGGAAGCTCCACAATATTCGGTGGAGCATATTCAGCCGTGGTCAAAGCTCTGTGCCACTCGCCGAAGCTCCACCGAGATTTGTGAGCCAAGCGCAAGATTCTACAATGTTCAGCGGAGCACAGTCAGCCTTGGTCGAAGCCTTGTGTGGCTCACTGAAGCTCCGCCGAGATTTTTGACCCAAGCTGGAGACTCCACAATGTTTGGCAGAGCACATTCAGCCTTGCTCGAAGCTCTGTGCTACTCGCCAAAGCTCCTCCGAGATTTTTGAGCCAAGCTGGAGACTCCACAATGTTCGGCCAAGCACATTCAGCCTTGGTTGAAGCTCTGTGCTTCTCGTCAAAGCTCCACCACCTCCGCCAGAGGTGTCTGGCTCAAGTTCCAGAATTGTACCCACTCCAGCATCTTGGGCTGGGATTTTTGAGTCAAGCTAGAGACTTCACAATGTTCAGCAGAAACCCTTCAGTGTTGCTTGAAGCTCTCTGCCACCCGCCGGAGCTCTGCCGCATTTTTGGGCCACGCTGGAAGCTCCACAATATTTGGTGGAGCATATTCAGCCTTTGTCAAAGATTTGTGAGCCAAGCTCAAGATTCTACAATGTTCGGCAGAGCACATTCAACCTTGGTCGAAGCTTTGTGCCACTCGCCGAAGCTTCGCCGAGACTTTTGACCCAAGCTGGAGACTCCACAATGTTTGGCAGAGCACATTCAGCCTTGCTTGAAGCTCTGTGCTACTCGCCGAAGCTCCGCCGAGATTTTTGAGCCAAGCTCGAGACTCCACAATGTTCGGCAGACCACATTCAGCCTTGGTCGAAGCTTTGTGCCACTCGCCGAAGCTCTGCCGAATTTTTGGGCCACACTAGAAGCTCCACGAGATTTGGTGGAGCAGATTCAGTGTTGGGCAAAGCTCTGTGCCACTTGCCGAAGCTCTGCCGAGATTTTTGAGCCACGCTGGAGACTCCACAATGTTCAGTGGAGCACATTCAGCCTTGGTTGAAGCTCTGTGCCACCTGCCGAAGCTCCGCCAAGAGTTTTTAGCCAATCTGGGGACTCCACAATGTTTGGCAGGGCACATTCAGCCTTGGTCGAAGCTTTGTGCCGCTCACCGAAGCTCCACCACCTCTGCCGGAGATGTCTGGGTCAAGCTCCAGAATTGTACCCACTCCAGCATCTTCAGCTGCCATTTTTGAGTCAAGCTGGAGACTCCACAATGTTCAGCGGAGAACATTCAGCCTTGCTCGAAGCTCTGTGCCTCTCGCCAAAGCTCCATCGAGATTTTTGAGACAGTCCAATAAATATTTACTCAGTGTTCACTGAATGCCTCAAAAATCACGTGTTTGCCCTTAAGGCTTAATTAAACCTTGACCCTTAATAAGCCCTTGATATCATATTAAGGCTTTATATATAAAAAATGCTTTAATAAGCCCTTAAAATGCAACACTGGTCCAGCCCAGCTTGACTCAAAATCCTAGCCGAAGATGCTGGAGTGGGTACAATTCTGGAACTTGAGCCAGACATCTCTAGCAGTGCAATTTTTGAGTCAAGCTAGAGACTTCACATTGTTCAGTGGAAAACCTTCAGTGTTGGTCGAAGCTCTCTGCCACCCGCCGGAGCTCCACCGCATTTTTGGGCCACGCTGGAAGCTCCACAATATTTGTTGGAGCATATTCAGCCTTGGTCAAAGCTCTGTGCCATTCGCTGAAGCTCCGCCGAGAGTTTTGAGCCAGACTTCACTAATAGGAATAATACTCAGATGGGCACAATAAGGTGAATGACTGTATTGCAAACCTAATAGGAATAATACTACGACACTAGTAAGTAAGAGAATAAATAAATAGTAAGGAGGGGACAAACCTCAAACGGGCATAATAAGGAGTCTCCAGCTTGGGTCAAAAATCTCGGCGGTGCTTCAGCGAGTGACACAGAGAGAGGTGTCTGGCTCAAGTTCCAGAATTGTACCCACTCCAGCATCTTTGGCTGGATTTTTGAGTCAAGCTGGAGACTTCACAATGCTCGGTAGACCACATTCAGCCTTGGTTGAGGCTTTGTGCCACTTGTTGAAGCTCCACCGGATTTTTGGGCCATGCTGGAGACTCCACAATGTTCGCGGAGCATATTCAGCCTTGGTCAAAGCTCATGTTCGGCAGACCACATTCAGCCTTGGTTGAAGCTTTGTGCCACTCGCCGAAGCTCTGCCGAATTTTTGGGCCACACTGGAAGCTCCACGAGATTTGGTGGAGCAGATTCAGTGTTGGGCAAAGCTCTGTGCCACTTGCCGAAGCTCTGCCGAGATTTTTGAGCCACGCTGGAGACTCCACAATGTTCAGTGGAGCACATTCAGCCTTGGTTGAAGCTCTGTGCCACCCGCCGAAGCTCCGCCAAGAGTTTTTAGCCAATCTGGGGACTCCACAATGTTTGGCAGGGCACATTCAGCCTTGGTCGAAGCTTTGTGCCGCTCACCGAAGCTCCACCACCTCTGCTGGAGATGTCTGGGTCAAGCTCCAGAATTGTACCCACTCCAGCATCTTGGGCTGCAATTTTTGAGTCAAGCTAGAGACTTCACATTGTTCAGTGGAAAACCTTCAGTGTTGGTCGAAGCTCTCTGCCACCCGCCGGAGCTCCACCGCATTTTTGGGCCACGCTGGAAGCTCCACAATATTTGGCGGAGCATATTCAGCCTTGGTCAAAGCTCTGTGCCATTCGCTGAAGCTCCACCGATATTTGTGAGCCAAGCTCAAGATTCTACAATGTTCGGCAGAGCACATTCAGCCTTGGTTGAAGCTTTGTGCCACTCGCTGAAGCTCCACCACCTCCACCGGAGATGTCTGGCTCAAGTTCCAGAATTGTACCCACTCCAGCATCTTTGGCTGCAATTTTTGAGTCAAGCTGGAGACTTCACAATGTTCAGCGGAAAACATTCAGTGTTGGTTGAATTTCTCTGCCACTCGCCGGAGCTCCGCTGCGTTTTTTGGGCCACGCTGGAAGCTCCACAATATTTGGCAGAGCATATTCAGCCTTGGTTGAAGCTCTGTGCCACTTGCCGAAGCTCCGCCGAGATTTTTAAGCCAAGCTCAAGACTCTACAATGATTGGCGGAGCACATTCAGCCTTGGTCCAAGCTTTGTGCCACTTGCCGAAGCTCCACCACCTCCACCGGAGATGTCTGGCTCAAGTTCCAGAATTGTACCCACTCCAGCTTCTTCATCTGTGATTTTTGAGTCAAGCTGGAGACTTCACAATGTTCAGTGGAAAACAGTCAGTGTTGGTTGAAGCTCTGTGCCACTCGCTGAAGCTCCACCGAGAGTTTTGATCTAAGCTGGAGACTCCATAATGTTCGGCAGAGCACATTCAGCCTTGGTCGAAGCTCTGTGCCACTCACCGAAGATCCGCGGAGATTTTTGACCCAAGCTGGAGACTGCACAATGTTTGGCAGAGCACATTCAGCCTTGGTCCAAGCTCCGTGCAACTTGCCGAAGCTCCACCGAGAGTTTTGAGCAAGCTGGGGACTCGACGGTGTTTGGCGGAGCACATTCAGCCTTGGTCGAAGCTCGGAGCTACCTGCCGAAGCTCCACCCAGATTTTTGAGCCAGGTGGGAGACTCCACAATGTTCGGCGGAGCACATTCAGCTTTGGTTGAAGCTTTGTGTGGCTTGCCGAAGTTCCACCACCCCCGCCGAAGATGTCTGGCTCAAGTTCCAGAATTGTACCCACTCCAGCATCTTCGGCTGGGATTTTTGAGTCAAGCTGGGCTGGGGCAGTGTTACATTTTAAGGGCTTATTAAGGGTCAAGGTTTAATTAAGCCTTAAGGGCAAACACGTGATTTTTGAGGCATTCAGCGACCACTCAGTAAATATTTATTGGACTGTCTTTCACATATCGTAGTCATCTCCAGACACCAAAAGAGCTCCGTTGTTGGGCTCTTCATCACTTTCTTCTGCAGCAAGGAGCTCCATGAGCAGTCTTTCTCATGTGAACTGCGTCAGACGCGGTCTTCCAACTGGCTTTGCCACCATTCCACCAAATAGTGTCGCCAGTGAGCGCGGAAAGATAGAGCTGCATGAATGTCCACCTTGGGGAGGCTGTGGTGCCTCCTCATCCTCATTCTCCTCACTCTCCTGCATGGCTTTCACCCACTTCGCCATCTCCACACGCCAATCAGCCGACGACTTGATCAATTTCGTGGTTGAGGGGCCGTCACTTTCATCTTCCAACAGATCAGCATATCGTGGAACAGCCAGGAGCCCTGCGGCCCTCATTGGATTGTGGACACTGTGAGCGGCCCTTTCATCCACCAGCCCCGCTTCACAGTTAGCAGCACGAATGTTCACTCCAAGCTGATTAGGAGAGTGGGGGATGTATAAAGATGGTGCAATGAAACATACCTTTGACATCTTGTGTAGTTTATCGGTCTTGAGACAATTATGAAGACAGGTTTTCTTGACTTTTATATCAGAGAAATCACATTCATTTGGTGCTTGATTCATTCTGAATCTGAGCAGAAGACTGGCAAGGTGCGCAAGTTCGGTTACATCTGGGCAGCTTTTCAGTTGTTCCCAGACCAACAGGGGATCGTCCAGCTGAGTAGAGAGCAGGTTACATCAGGTGCATGCACCAATGAGAATTCAATATGCACATGCTGCTTCTGAAACTCTTTCTTGTGTGCTTGTCAGGCAGCAAAGTTGCCGGTTCCTGCCAAATATTGCATGAACACTGTCGGAACAGCCTTCTCTTTCTCAGCATCCTCCTCTGGATCTCCCGGGGTATCTCTTGGCCTTGAGTGAATACATCGATAGAGCTATAAAAAAATACGAATTAGCTCAACACAGCAGATAAAATATGTATACACACCGAAATGATTTTGGTGTTCAAGGTGAATACATTTAGCCCAGCCTTGTCACCAAATCGCTCAAGACACTCATATGGATTCAAGATGAGGCAGAAAATAAACAGAGGCTGGTCCAATGCTGCCCAACGCTTCTCAAGCCATACAAGCATACCTTTGGACACAGTCTTATTTGAGTGCTGTGCAAAATGATGATATAGGCCTGCAAAGGTCAGTAGAACTTGGTCGCCTTGCATATTATTGGCTTGATTAATGTTCATTGCATAGCAAATTGGCTCTATGTCATCAACAACTGTCTGCAGTGAGGGCCAGAAATGGGTATTCTCGAGCAGATTGCACTGAGCATTGGCAGTTTCGGTTATTTTCTTTACTGCCTTCCAGTTTTGTTCTGTCCGAGCTGTGCTTCGAGTATCTCTTCCTGGTGAAGGTATGCTGCATGCCAGAGGGAGCTTTGAGATCGAGGAGACAATAAAAGGCCACATAATGTGTTGTTCACTAGGTGATGTTTGCAAGAGGATACACGAGCACCACAAAATTGTTCTCGGGTTGTGCATCATCAAAGATCTTGCGCACACGGTCATGAGAAAGAATCCAATGAATAAGATCTGTAGCCTGTTTAGCAACCACAGAAGCCTCCTCATTAACCGCTAAGTAGTCACTGAGGATAAGTTGTCCCTTGGTCGAATGAGAATACTGGAAAATATACGGAAAGAATTTGTAGCACTCACTCGATGGGAACAACAAGGAACAACAAAAACCGAACTTGCGCGCCTTGCCAGTCTTCTGCTCAGGTTCAGAATGAATCAAGCACCAAATGAACGTGATTTCTCTGACATAAAAGTCAAGAAAACCCGTCTTTGTAATTGTCTCAAGACCGATAAACACAAGATGTCAAAGGTATGTTTCATTGCACCATCTTTGTACATCACCCACTCTCCTAATCAGCTTGGAGCGAACATTCGTGCTGCTAACTGTGAAGCAGGCTGGTGGATGAAAGGGCCGCTCGCAGTGTCCACAATCCAATGAGGGCCGCAGGGCTCCTGGCCGTTCCATGATATGCTGATCTGTTGCCCCTCAACCCCGAAATTGATCAAGTTGTCGGCTGATTAGCATGTGGAGATGGCGAAGTGGGTGAAAGCCACGCAGGAGAGTGAGGAGAATGAGGATGAGGAGGCACCGCAGCCTCCCTAAGGCAGACATTCACGCAGCTCTATCTTTCCGTGCTCACTGGCAACACTATTTGGTGGAACAGTGGCAAAGCCAGTTGGAGGACCGTGTGTGATGCAGTTCACACGAGAAAGACTGCTCATGGAGCTCCTCGCCGCAGAAGAAAGTGATGAAGAGCCCGACAACAGAGCTCTTTCGGGGTCTGGAGACGACTACAATATGTGAAAGACAGTCCAATAAATATTTACTGAGTGCTCGCTGAATGCCTCAAAAATCACATGTTTGCCCTTGAGGCTTAATTAAACCTTGACCCTTAATAAGCCCTTAGTATCATATTAAGGCTTTACAAAAAAAAAAAAAATGCCGTAATAAGCCCTTAACATGCAACACTGCTCCAGCCCAGCTTGACTCAAAAATCCCAGCCAAAGACGCTGGAGTGGGTACAATTCTGGAACTTGAGCCAGACATCTCTGGCAAAGGTGGTGGAGCTTCAGCGAGAGGCACAGAGCTTTGAGCAAGGCTGAATGTACTCCGCCGAACATTGTGCAGTCTCTAGCAGGCTCAAAAATCTCGGCAGAGCTTTGGTGAGCCACACAAAGCTTCGACCAAAGCTGAATGTGCTCTGCCAAACATTGTGCAGTCTCCAGCTTGGCTCAAAAACCTCAGCAGAGCATTGGCGAGTGGCACAAAGTTTCAACCAAGGTGGAACGTGCTCTGCTGAACATTGTGGAGTCTCCAGCTTGACTCAAAAATCCCAGCCGAAGATACTGGAGTGGGTACAATTCTGGAACTTGAGCCAGACATAAAGTTTTGACCAAGGTGGAATATGCTCCACCGAACATCATGGAATCTCCAGTCTGGGTCAAAAATCTTGGCGGAGCTTCGGCGAGTGGCACAAAGCTTTAACCAAGGCTGAATGTGCTCCACCAAACATTGTGCAGTCTCTAGCTTGGGTCGAAAATCTTGGCGGGGCTTCAGCGAGTAGCACAAAGCTCTCCACCAACCATTGTGCAGTCTCCAGCTTGGGTCAAAAATCTCGGTGGAGCTTCGGCAAGCGGCACAGGCCTTTGAGCAAGGCTGAATATGCTCCACCGAATGTTGTGAAGTCTCCAGCTTGACTCAAAAATCCCAGGAGTGGGTACAATTCTGGAACTTGAGCCAGACATCTCCGGCGGAGGTGTTGGAGCTTCAGCGAGAAGCACAGAGTTTCAACCAAGGCTGAATGTGCTCTGCCACACATTGTGCAGTCTCCAGCTTGGGTCAAAAGTCTAGGCGGAGCTTCAGCAAATTGCACAAACGAGCTCATGGACCCTGCCTTTTGGCAAGTGGCACAGACCTTCCACCAAGGCCAAACATTGTGGAGTCTCCAGCGTGGCTCAAAAATCTCGGTGGAGCTTCGACCAAGGCTGAATGTGCTCCGCTGAACATTGTGGCGTCTCCAGAGTGACTCAAACATCTCAGTGGAGCTTCGGCGAGTGGCACAGAGCTCTCTGCTAAACATTGTGCAGTCTCCAGCTTGGGTCAAAAATTTCGGCAGAGCTTCAGCAAATTCACAAAGTTTTGACCAAGGCTGAATATGCTCCGCTGACGATTGTGAAGTCTCCAGCTTGATTCAAAAATCCAAGCCAAAGATGCTGGAGTGGGTACAATTCCAGAACTTGAGCCAGACATCTCCGGCAGAGGGGTTGGAGCTTCAGCGAGATGCACAGAGCTTCGACCAAGGCTGAATGTGCTCTGCCAAACATTGTGGAGTCTCCAGCATGGCTCAAAAATCTGGGTGGAGCTTCGGCGAGTGGCACAAAGCTTTAACCAAGGCTGAATGTGCTCCATCAAACACTGTGCAGTCTCCAGCTTGGGTCAAAAATCTCGGCAGACCTTTGGCAAGTGGCACAGGCCTTCGACCAAGGCTGAATATGCTCCACCAAATATTGTGAAGTCTCCACCTTGACTCAAAAATCCCAGCCTTCGAATGTGCTCTGCCAAACATGGTGGAGTCTCCAGCTTGGCTCAAAACTTTTGGTGGAGCTTTGGCAAGTGGCACAGAGCTTCCACCAAGGCTGAATGTGCTCTGCTGAACATTGTGCAGTCTCCAGCTTGACTCAAAAATCCCAGCCAAAGATGCTGGAGTGGGTACAATTCTGGAACTTGACCCAGACATCTTTGGCGGCGGTTGTGGCACTTCGGCGAGAACCACAGAGCTTTGACCAAGGCTGACTGTGCTCCACCGAACATTGTGGATGCTGGAGTATTGGCTCGATGCACCATAAAGTCAGTATGCGGAACCAGTTTCCGCATACATAAACCTGCCCCTGTAATACTGTACTAACCTTTTCCTGATGTTCCTTTGTTTTCTTTACTGCTGTTGACACACAGGGACATTCCTCGGTCATCCACCTTATTGTGCCTGTCTGAGTATTATTCCTATTAGTGGAGTCTCCAGCTTGGCTCAAAACTCTCGCCGGAGCTTTGGCAGGTGGCACAGAGCTTCCACCAAGGCTGAATGTTCTCCGCCGAACATTGTGGAGTCTCCAGCTTGACTCAAAAATAGCAGCTGAAGATGCTGGAGTGGGTACAATTCTGGAACTTGAGCTCGAAGCTCTGTGCTTCTCACCAAAACTCTCTGAGGCCGGGGTTTCCCCAAGGTTGTGTGGGGCATCAGTGCTGGTGAAGGCAGGTTGTGGGGCATGTGTGGCTCATAATCAGATTGGGGGTCAGTCCACGTTGAAGCCGGGGTCTCCCAAGTTTGTGTGGGGTGTCACGATCAATGTGATTGAGCATGGCGGACCTTAGAATCATTCCACTCGCCGAAGCTCCGCTGAGATTTTTGACCCAAGCTGGAGACTGCACAATGTTTGGCGGAGCACATTCAGCCTTGGTGGAAGCTCTGTGCCACCCACCGAAGCTCCGCCAAGAGTTTTGAGCCAGGCTGGAGACTCAACAATGTTTGGCAGGGCAAATTCAGCCTTGCTCAAAGCTCTGTGCCTCTCGCCGAAGCTCCTCCACCACCTCCGCCGGAGATGTCTGGCTCAAGTTCCAGAATTGTACCCACTCCACTTCGGCCGGAATTTTTGAGTCAAGCTGGAGACTCCACAACGTTCGGCAGAGCACATTCAGCCTTGGTCGAAGCTCTGTGCTTCTTGCCGAAACTCCACCACCTCTGCCGGAGATGTCTGGCTCAAGTTCCAGAATTGTACCCACCCCAACATCTTCGGCTGCGATTTTCGAATCAAGCTGGCGACTCCACAATGTTCGGCGGAAACATTCAGCCTTGGTGGAAGCTCTGTGTCACCCGCCAAAGCTCCGGCGAGAGTTTTGAGCCAAGCTGGAGACTCCACTAATAGGAATAATACTCAGATAGGCACAATAAGGTGAACAACTGTATTGCAAACTTAATAGGAATAATACTCCGACACCAGTAAGTAAGAGACTAAATACATAGTAAGGAAGGGACAAACCTCAGACCGGCCCAATAAGGTGAACAACTGAGGAACGTCCCTGTCTGTCAACAGCAGTATAAGTAAGGCGGGCAAAGATGCCCGCATAGGTAAGAAAACAAAGGAACATCAGGAAAAGGTTAGTACCGCATTACTGGGGCAGGTTTACATATGCGGAAACTCGTTGGTGCGTCGAGCCAATACTTCAACACTCCCCCTGGAGAGAACAAGCCATAAAGTATCAGTAGAGTGATATAAAGACACAATAGAATTGACCGTGAACGAGGGGAAAAGGAAACTCCCCATCACGTTGAGCACCTCTGCTCTGCTCCCATCTGCTCCCCTACTCCATCAAACCAAGTGAGCGCACAATAGTGAGATGCGCATCACGGGGCAGGACCTTGGTGAAGATGTCTATGACATTTTCAGCTGACGCAACATGCTGAATCTTGATATCCCTGGCGGCCATGTGCTCGTGGCTGTAGTGTTCATGGATATCAATGTGCTTCACACGTGCATGGCCCTTTGCGTCGTGCATAAGTGCAGAGGTGCCCAGGTTATCGCCATAGAGGAGGACCGGGCGCTCTTGGGACATATGCAGCTCGTTGAGAAAACTGTACATCCACATTGCCTGCTTGGAGCTGCACGTTAGCACCACGTACTCTGCCTCTGTCATTGACAGAGCCACTGTGGCCTGCTTCTTCGACGACCGGGACACCGGGCCACCCAACATCATAAAAACCTCGTCAGATGTCCCTTGAGGTATGTGAGTGAGTGCTGAACAGCCTTCCAGTGCGCAGGGCAGGTATTCTGGAGGAAGGCGGCAAGGCAGTTAACCGAGTATGCAATGTCAGGTTGGGTGGGGTTCGCGGTGTGCAGGAGAGATCCGACAGCTTTGTGGTAGGGTTTATCAGCCATGAAAGTGCGGTCTGTGGTTGTGGATGGGCTCTGAGTGGATGTGAGCTCGAAACTGACAGCGAAAGGGGTGGATTTTCGGTTGCAGTCTGCCATGTTGTAGCATGAAAGGATGTGTTCAAGGTAAGGGCACGAGGAAATGGAAATCGTTCCCGTGGCCTTGTTGTACTCGATTATGTCTCAAAGTGTGATGCAGCTGTGCAAGTGTAGTCCTTGTGCGCGGAGTCATCTGTGTCGAGAGGCTGCAGGAGGAGGTATATCCTCTGCGCTGTCCTTGGCTATCCAGAGCTCTGTGCCGATTGGGCAGAGGGATTAGTGCAGCAGCCCGCGAGGAGCCACTGCGCCTTAAGGCACCTGTGGTTCCTCGCCATGCCCGCCGTCCATTATGACCATTGGCTAGCCCGCTTGAAGGGCCTGGGAGGCAGTTGGACATGTGCCTAGGCGATGAGTGGGGGCCAGAAGGTAGACAGGGCGCGGAGTCACCCGTTCAGCTCATGTAGAGGGTGAAGGTGGGTGTTGTGGGCAAGTTATGGTGTTCTATTTGTACACGATCAAAGTACAAATACGGTAAATAAAGTAACTAAATGTCAAGTACAAACTAGGTAAGTAAGTATGAATATTATACAACTATTACTACTGTGTCTTTGGGCTGTTAAGTGTGTAGCTAAACCGCACACTATCACACAAAGAAGTCAACACCCGGGAGCTGCATGAAGCCCTTGGCGACCAGACAAGCCTTCCACTTGATGATGTGGCCCTCAATGTCATACTTGACTGCATACACCCACTTGCAGTCGATGACATTCGCACCAAGAGGCGGATCCATGAGGACCCAAACCTCTCGGCCGACAAGAGACCTGCACTCCTTCTCCATTGGTGCCATCCAAACCTCCAGGAGCTCCATAGCCTCCTGAAAATTCTTGGCCACTGTTGGAGTCAAAATAGTGAGAGCAGCAACTGCCTGGGTCCTTGCACGCACATTCGGGGTCTTGCGACCATAGCCCAATCGGCACCGGCAGCTTTCGCCGCGGATTCAATGGCCTGTGCATCAATGGAGTCTTGGATGGCCTTTGAGGGAATGCGAGCGCACATGGAACAACGAAGGAGAGGGACAACAGCAGCAGCATCTGCATCAGGAGTGGGAGAAACTTCATCAGTATCTTGCTTGGCAGAAGGAATGTGAACATGCGGTTCGTCCCCAGCCTCCAGCTTGTCTCCTCCAGCTATATTTAAGTCTCCCCCTGCTGGAGGAAGCAACCGATGTCCCAATCCCTCCTCGAAGAGCGCATGGTGTGAGTTGAAGAACATCCGAGTCGTGGGATTCCAGAGACAATAGCCGGCAGTCTTGTTGAAACCAATGAGGCGGGCTTTGACGGAATGAGGGTTGAGCTTGCCCCCCATGGCTTCAATGGGTATAATCTTGGCATACGCGACCACACCGAAAACGCGACGGTGAGAGATGTCAGGCTTGCTTCCATAATACATCTCCCATGGTGTCTTACTGCCAGCTCGACACTTTGGGTGGAACCACTGCAAGTATGCCGATACCTCAAACACCAGCGGCCACATGCTCTTCATGAAACCTGAGTCCGCCAACAAGCACCGCCCAAATTAGACAGTCATCCTTATCCCACGCTCCCCTAGCCCATTCTGCGACGAAGAATGCAGGGTCGTTACCTCAATGATGATCCCCTTCTCACTGCAAAAGTCATCCCACAATTCATTCATCTGCTCGTGTCCACCATCCACCCACACTCTCTTGATCTTCTTCCCCGTCTGTGTCTCGACCTCCACCACGTAGAGCTTGAATTTCACCAAGGTATTCACCGTGGTCTTGTGGGGTAGAAAAAATACCCATGGGGCAGCACAGCATCCTTCAACGAGGTGCATTAGCCAATGCACACCACCGATGCCGATCACTTGTGCTGAACCCACAAATCCATGTACGTGCACTCCCCCACTTCTTTCTCCGGCTTGTGAATGCCATCCAATGGTCGACGTGCATGCTTACCAGAGATGCAGTCTTCACATAAGCCATCCGTGCCGCCCTCGCGCACATGGAGGCCGTTGACGTGCTTCCCTGATAGCAGTGCAGCCAGGCCTGAGGCGCCAATATGACCGAGCCACCAGTGCCACAACCCTTTCATAACAGGCACATCTCTCAGCTTCGCCACCTATGCTGCTGTCCCTGGGACCTCATCAAACTCCAAGACATACATGCCATTCAGAGGCACCATCGGGCTTCTGGAAGGTTGCCTTTCCGCACCCAAATTCGACCGAATACCCCTTTGCATTGAGTTTTGAGAGTGAAAGGAGATTTGAGGTGATGTCGGGGAGATGGATAGCTTCAAAGGTGATCTCCTTTGTCTGCCCCTGGTATGTGAATTGTTTGCACACCAGACCTATTGCGAGAATCTAAAACTTTGACCCCTCAGCTGCAGTGCCCTCACGCAACACCAGGAAACACTCCACAAAGTCTGCGTGCCTCGTGAAGCAGTGCTTCGTTGCACCCGAGTCCACTACGACAAGACTCCTCTGCCCCATCGCATCCGCGACAAATATTTTGACCACAGGATCCCTTGGGCCGCCATCGTCACCATGCTTTTGACCCAAGCTGGAGACTCCACAATGTTCGGTGGAGGACATTCAGCCTTGGGGGAAGCTCTGTGCTACCCACCAAAGCTCCGCCAAGAGTTTTGAGCCAAGCTGGAGACTCCACAATGTTTGGCAGAGCGCATTCAGCCTTGGTTGAAGCTTTGTGCCACTCACCAAGGCTCCGCCGGATTTTCGGGCCATGCTGGAGACTCCACAATGTTCACGCAGCACATTCAGCCTTGGTCGAAGCTCCACCAAGATTTTTGACCGTGCTGGAGACTCCACAATGTTCGGCGGACCACATTCAACCTTGGACGAAGCGCTGTGCTTCTCGTCGAAGCTCCACCGAGATTTTTGACCGTGCTGGAGACTCCACAATGTTCGGTGGACCACATTCAACCTTGGTCGAAGTGCTGTGTGTCTCGCCGAAGCTCCAACACCTCTGCCCGAGATGTCTGGGTCGAGTTCCAGAATTGTACCCACTCCAGCATCTTTCACTCATGGAGTCTCCAGCATGGCTCAAAAATGTCAGGGAAGCTTCGGTGAGTGACACAGAGGTTTAACCAAGGCTGAATGTGCTCAGCCAAACATTGTGCAGTCTCCAGCCTGGGTCAAAAATCTCGGCAGAGCTTCGACGAGAAGCACAGACCTTCCACCAAGGCTGAATGTGCTCTGCTGAACATTTTGGAGTCTCCAGCTTGATTCAAAATCCCAGCCGAAGATGCTGGAGTGGGTACAATTCTGGAACTTGAGCCAGACATCTCTGGTGGAGGTGGTGGAGCGGCTGAATGTGCTCCACTGAACATTGTGGAGTCTCCAGCTTGGCTCAAAAATCTCGGCACGAGTGGGTACAATTCTGGAACTTGAGCCAGACATGTCTGGCGAAGGTGGTGGAGCTTCAAGCAAGGCTGAATGTGCTCCGCCGAACAATGTGGAGTCTCCAGCAGGCTCAAAAATCTCGGCGGAGCTTTGGCGAGCCACACAAAGCTTCGGCCAAGGCTGAATGTGCTCTGCCAAACATAGTGCAGTCTCCAGCTTGGCTCAAAACTTCGGCAGAGCTTTGGCGAGTGGCACAAAGTTTCAACCAAGGTGGAATGTGCTCCGCTGAACATCGTGGAGTCTCCAGCTTGACTCAAAAATCCCAGCCAAAGATGCTGGAGTGGGTACAATTCGGGAACTTGAGGCAGACATCTCTGGCGGAGGTGGTGGAGCTTTGGCGAGTGGCACAGAGCTTTGACCAAGGCTGAATTTGCTCCGCCGAACATTGTGGAGTCTCCAGCATGGCTCAAAAATCTCAGTGGAGATTCAGCGAGTGGCACAAAGCTTTAACCAAGGCTGAATGTGCTCCACCAAACATTGTGCAGTCTCCAGCTTGGGTCAAAAATTGTGGCGGAGCTTTGGCAGGTGGCACAAAGCTTTAACCAAGGCTGAATGCCATATAAGGCCTTAGAAGCAACCCAGAATGTTGGCAGCTATTTATGGGACACATAATATGATCCTCTTGCATTTCATGATCATGTGATGCTGCAACTTGGCCGCGACAAGGTGTCATTCAACTGTCCTTCTTCAGACACCCAACCTTGTTTGAGACAACTATCTGGGAGAATTTATGACTGTTTTGATTGTTATGATAAAGACAGGAATTTAAATGTGGGTGTGGGATGTTCTCGGATTTGTCTACAGTGTTGAATGGTGCATTTTGTACATTTCCTGCTGCCGCCACAAATAATGAAATTAAACGTGCAGGGTAATCCAATAGAAATGACAAAAGGAGTTCCCTGAAAAATTCTAAAAATAGAATGAGCTATTCCCATCAGACTAGGAAAACCTGTCTGATCTCCGAAGAGATCACACACATTCCCTGAAGCATTGCAATGGATGTGGATCAGTAAGGGAGACTCAAGCTTGAAGCATAAAGTTTCAGGTTCCAAGAAATGAACAGTCTTTAATGGGGAATGTCGGGGACAGCAGAGATTATTTTGGGGAGGGCCTCTGTAGACCCACAGGGATTTCTTGCGAGCCTCAACATAAGCCCCTATTTTTCAATGTAACGTGACTCTGATTGTGTAGTCCCACTCTACCCTGTTGACACCAAATGAACATGAACACTCTCCAATCCTTTCCTCCTTCGCCTGCCTCCTGTCTCGAGTCAATGAAGTGACCATAGCCTCTCCAAGCTGCACCTCGCCTGTGCAAATTTAAACATGTTGTGAGGAGGACTGTAGCGTCGCTTTGGAAAACGAGGTTCCAAAAGCGACTTGTTCTTCCTCTGGGGGTTTTTTCGTTTAAGTTGTTTGTTTAGATTTTGTGGGAGAAGATAGTTGAGCAGTGTTTGTCCATGGGGAGTTGTTGGGGGTCAAAAATGGGGAATAACGTGAAAAATACCTTGTTCAGATGTGCACACCGTGTGCGCTACTCCAAGACAATATCCAAGTCTCTGCTTTGTCTCTCTTCTACCACCTTTCCCCTTTGAACCAGGTGATAGTTGATTCGACTGGCTTGCCTGAAGGTGGGATAACTGCAAATGGCTTGACGAGGGTCTAATGGCTCAATGTGGGTATGGCTCGCGAAGGATGTGAGTGTGCCAGTTGTTGTCCAAGGTATGCGTGATTTGGTGTGAGACACCTTTTATTCGTTCCTCTCTGCGTGAGCAGCAGTTTGCGAGGTATAGGGGACGGGTTAGTGCATTTTTAGATGTTCAATATGAACCATCTGGAGGATGTGCAGTCAAGTGTCTTGCGACAAGTTAGTGGGTTAATGGTGTGTGTGTGTGTGGGTCAACAGTATATTGGGGGGAATCGGTTTACACTAGAAACTAGTGGGGGAAAAACCGCTCCAAAGTGGACTGTCTACTGCTTTGAGACCCAGATCCTTTTATACTCTGCCAATAACCCCTTTGGACCTTCTCTACATGTCCACAGTCCGCTCTCTCGGCGTTCCATAATGTTCTAGCCCCACGGCGGTGTGCTTGCGCCGCATTTCATCCCACCGAGTTATGGTGCTCGTCGGAGGAGGTTGGCTTTTTGGGCCCAAAGGTTGTTGGGACGCGATGCCCGACGAGCTGCTACCTTCCTACTCCGTCCAAAGTCCGTATGGATACGATTTCCTGAGGCTGAGAAGGAGTGAAACATGTGTGATATGTCGGCATGAGCATGTTGGAAGTGCTGTGCGCTCCGGCGGTCGATCCTGTTATGGACGAAGGTGCTCCCATCTGCCAGATGTCGTTGGAGTTGCGCCGTCCGTGATGCGAGATGCGAGAATGGCATCCGAAATGTGTAAATGTGGGGAATGCTGGGCGTGGTGAGCGCGTGTGGTGAATCTGGGGGTTGTGGCCATATCATCATATACGCTGGGGTGGACACAGCGCATGTGGCAGCCCCACAATGCGTGCGTGCACATTTACCCCAGAGTGCCAGAGCTGGCTGGCTTACCAGCTGCCACACGTCATACCAGCAACTACATGTGCTACCCCCTCTTCATCCTTTCCTTGCCTGTCCTCATTCTTCAATTTGTTTTTGGTGTGCAGATAGCGGCCTTCCACTGCCCTCCGCATTCCCTGTAACCTGAACTAGCTGTGGTACACCATCGGGGAAGTATTCTTGACAATGTGTACTGCAAGCCAGGAATAAATGCTCCGCTGAATATGGTGAAGTCTCCAGCTTGACTCAAACATCCCGGCCAAAGATGCTAGATTGGTTTCTGAGTCAGACATCTCTGGCAGAGGCGGTGGAGCTTCGGCGAGAAGCACAGAGCTTTGACCAAGGCTAAATGTGCTCCACCAAACATTGTGAAGTCTCCAGCTTGACTCAAAAATCGCCGCTGAAGATGCTGGAGTGGGGACAATTCTGGAACTTGAGCCAGACATCTCCGGCGGAGGTGGTGGAGCTTAGGTGAGAAGTGCAGGGCTTCGACCAAGGCTGAATGTGCTCCGCTGAACATTGTGGAGTCCAACTTGACTCAAAAATCCCAGCCGAAGATGCTGGAGTGGGTACAATTCTGGAACTTGAGCCAAACATCTCTGGTGGTGGTTGTGGAGCTTTGGTGAGTGGCACAGAGCTTCGACCAAGGCTGAATGTGCTCCGCCAAACATTGTGGAGTCTCCAGCTTGACTCTAGAATCACAGCCAGCGATGCTGGAATGGGTACAATTATGGAACTTGAGCCAGACATCTCTGGTGGAGGTGGTGGAGCTTCGGCGAGAAGTCGACCAAGGTGGAATATGCTCTGCCAAACATTGTGGAGTCTCCGGCTTGGCTCAAAAATCATGGTGGAGCTTCGGCAAGTGGCACAAAGCTTTAACCAAGGCTGCATGTGCTCCACCCAACATTGCGCAGTCTGCAGCTTGCGTCAAAAATTGCGGCGGAGCTTCGGCCAGTGGCACAAAGCTTCGACCAAGGCTGAATGTGGTCCGCTGAACATTGTGGAGTCTTGAGCTTGGCTCAAAAATCTCGGCAGAGCTTTGGCAAGTGGCACAGAGCTTCGACCAAGGCTGAATGTGCTCCGCCGAACATTGTGGAGTCTCCAGCGGGCTCAAAAATCTCGGCGGACTTCTGGCGAGTGGCACAGAGCTTTGACCGAGCCTGAATGTGCTCTGCCGAACATTGTGCAGTCTCCAGCGTGGCTCAAAAATCTCAGCGGAGCTTCAGCAAGTGGAATGATTCTAAGGTCCGCCATGCTCAATCACATTGATCGCAACACCCCACACAAGCTTGGGCGACCCCGGCCTCAGCATGGAGTGACCCCCAATCTGATTATGAGGCACGCATGCCCCACGGCCTGCCTTCACCAGCACCGACGCCCCACACAACCTTGGGGAAACCCTGGCCTCAGCATGGGCAACACCCTCCCGAGGAAGAGGCGGATTGGCATGCACCCGATACCGTTTACCAGCATGTCGTAACAGACAGAGAAGATGACACCAAAGGTATCGTAGACAACAAAGACCTCGAAGACCTCCTTGTTCTGGAGAACAGCACCATGCGTGTGAACTCCCCATGTCAGACATGTTTCTTGGGGCGACTTCGTTGATGCCCAGTGAGCTTGGTGTCAACAACTTTTTTTGTGGTGGTGATGTGGAACAGGAACCACGAGCGTCAGGAGGCAACTCGGCATTCATGGTGGTCGACCACAACTTGAATTTGGGATTCATGGACCGCAAATTCGGCGGAGCACATTCAGCCGTGGTTGAAGCTGCGTGTTGTAACCTGCATACATCACAGTGTTGTGACTGCTGGCAGGGGACTGCTTTTTGTACAATGCCATGAAGTGGTATTGGGGTAAGCCATCCCCCACACTATTCCAGGTCTTGTGCAGATCGTGCCAGATGGGGCGCAAATCAATGTGGTCCCAAACTGGATTATGGCTGAGTTTGAGGACATGCAATTCAGAGTCGTCCCCTGTGTTGGAGAAGGCAGGGTCCATGAGCAGGCTCTGCCGATTTTTGACCCGAGGTGGAGACTCCACAATGTTTGGCGGACCACATTCAGCCTTGGTCGAAGCTTTGTGCCACTCGCCGAAGCTCCGCCGGATTTTTTGGCTACGCTGGAGACTCCACAATCTTCGCAGAGCACATTCCGGCTTGGTTGAAGCTCTGTGCTTGTCGCCGAAGCTCCACCGAGATTTTTAAGCCACACTGGAGACTCCAAAATGGTTGGTGTAGCACATTCAGCCTTGGTTGAAGCTTTGTGCAATTCGCTGAAGCTCCGTCGAGATTTTTGACCCAAGCTGGAGATTGCACAATGTTTGGGAGAGCACATTCAGCCTTGGTCGAAGCTCTGCCGGATTTTTGGCCCATGCTGGAAGCTCCACGATATTTGGCAGAGCATATTCAGCTTTGGTTGAAGCTCTGTGCATCTCGCCCAAGCTTTGTCGGATTTTTGGGCCACGCTGGAAGCTCCACAATATTCAGCAGAGCATATTCAGCCTTGGTCGAAGCTCTATGCCACTCGCCGAAGCTCTGCCGAGATTTTTGACCCAAGTTGGAGACTGCACAATGTTTGGCAGAGCACATTCAGCTTGGGTCAAAGCTTTGTGCCACTCGCCGAAGCTCCGCCACCTCCGCCGGAGATGTCTGGGTCAAGTTCCAGAATTGTACCCACTCCAGCATCTTCGGCTGGGATTTTTGAGTCAAGCTGGAGACTTCACAATGTTCGGTGAAGCATATTCAGCACTGGTCGAAGGCCTGTGCCACTTGCCGAAGCCCTGCCAATGTTTTTAACCCAAGCTGGAGACTGCACAATGTTCGGTGGAGCACATTCAGCCTTCATCGAAGCTCTGTGCCACTCGCCGAAGCTCCGCTGAGATTTTTGAGCCAAGCTCGAGACTCCACAATGTTCAGCGGACCACATTCAGCCTTGGGCGAAGCTTTGTGCCACTCGCTGAGGCTCTGCCGGATTTTTGGGCCATGCTGGAGACTCCACAATGTTCGGCCAAGCACATTCAGCCTTGGTCGAAGCTCTGTGCTTCTCGCAGAAGCTCCACCACCTCCGCCGGAGATGTCTGGCTCAAGTTCCAGAATTGTACCTACTCCAGCATCTTTCGCTGCAATTTTTGAGTCAAGCTGGAGACTTCACAATGTTTGGCAGAAAACATTCAGTGTTGGTCAAAGCTCTGTGCCACTTGCCGAAGCTCCACTGGATTCTTGGGCCACACTGGAAGCTCCACAATGTTCTGCAGAGCACATTCAGCCTTGGTCGAAGCTCTGTGCCACTCGCCAAAGCACCGCCGAGATTTTTGACCCAAGCTGGAGACTGCACAATGTTTGGCGGAGCACATTCAGCCTTGCTCGAAGCTCTGTGCTACTTGCCGACACTCCGCCGAGATTTTTGAACCAAGCTGGAGACTCCACAATGTTCGGCCAAGCACATTCAGCCTTGGTTAAAGCTTTATGCCACTCACCGAAGCTCCGCCACGATTTTTGAGCCACGCTGGAGACTCCTTATTGTGCCTGTTTGAGGTTTGTGCCTTCCTTGCTATTTATTTATTCTCTTACTTACTGGTGTCATAGTATTATTCCTATTAGGTTTGCAATACAGTCGTTCACCTTATTGTGCCCGTCTGAGTATTATTCCTATTAGTGGAGTCTGGCTCAAAACTCTCGGCGGAGCTTCGGCAGGTGGCACAGAGCTTCCACCAAGGCTGAATGTTCTCCACCAAACACTGTGGAGTCTCCAGCTTGACTCAAAAATTGCAGCCAAAGATGTTGGAGTGGGTACACTTCTGGAACTTGAGCCAGACATCTCCTGCGGAGGTGGTGGAGGTTGGGCGAGAAGCACAGAGCTTCAACCAAGGCCGAATGTGTTCTGCCAAACATTGTGGAGTCTCCAGTTTGACTCCAAAATTCGAGCCGAAGATTGCTGGGGTGGGTACAATTCTGGAACTTGAGCCAGACATCTTCAGCGGAGGTGGTGGAGCTTCGGCGAGAGGCAGAGCTTCGACCAAGGCTGAATGTCCTCTGCCGAGCATTGTGAAGTCTCCAGCAGGCTCAAAAATCTCGGCGGAGCTTCGGCGAGCCACACAAAGCTTCGACCAAGGCTGAATGTGCTCTGCCAAACATTGTGAAGTCTCCAGCCTGGCTCAAAAATCTGGGTGGAGCTTCAGTGAGTGGAAACATTGTGGAGTCTCCAGACTGGCTAAAAACTCTTGGCGGAGCTTCGGTGGGTGGCACGGAGCTTCAACCAAGGCTGAATGTGCTCCATCAAACATTGTGGAGTCTCCAGCATGGCTCAAAAATCTTGGCAGAGCTTCGGCGAGTGGCACAGAGCTTCGACGAACACTGAATCTGCTCCACCAAATCTTGTGGAGCTTCCAGCATGGCCCAAAAATTCGGCAGAGCTTCGGCGAGTGGCACAAAGCTTCGACCAAGGCTGAATGTGGTCCGCCGAGCATTGTGGAGTCTCGAGCTTGGCTCAAAAATCTCGGTGGAGCTTCGGCAAGTGGCACAAAACCTTGAGCAAGGCTGAATGTGCTCTGCCAAACATTGTGCAGTCTCCAGCTTGGGTCACAAATCTCGGCGGAGCTTTGGCGAATTGCACAAAGCTTCGACCAAGGCTGCATATGCTCCGCCGAATATTGTGGAGTCTCCAGCATGGCTCAAAAACCTCGGTGGAGCTTCGGCCGGATGCACAGAGCTTCAACCAAGTCTGAAGGTCCTCTGCCATGAACATTGTGGAGTCTCCAGCAGGCTCAAAAATCCCGGTGAAGCTTCAGCGAGCCACACAAAGCTTGGACCAAGGCTGAATGTGCTCCGCCGAACATTGTGGAGTCTCCAGCATGGCTTAAAAATCTCGGTGGAGCTTCAGCGAGTGGCACAAAGCTTTAGCCAAGGCCACATTCAACCTTGGTTGAAGCACTGTGCTTCTCGGCGAAGCTCCCACACCTCCGCCCGAGATGTCTGGGTCAAGTTCCAGAATTGTACCCACTCCAGAATCTTCGGCTGCGATTTTTGAGTCAAGCTGGAGACTCCACAATGTTTGGCACATTCAGCCTTGGTCGAAGCTCTGTGCCACTCGCCGAAGCTCCACCACCTCCGCCAGAGATGTCTGGCTCAAGTTCCAGAATTGTACCCACTCCAGCATCTTCAGCTGGGATTTTTGAGCGATGCTGGAGACTCCACATTGTTCGGTGGAGCACATTCAGCTTTGGGTGAAGCTTTTAGCCACTCACCGAAGCTCCACCACCACCGCCGGAGATGTCTGGCTCAAGTTCCAGAATTGTACCCACTCCAGCATCTTCAGCTGGGATTTTTGAGCCATGCTGGAGACTCCACAATGTTCGGTGGAGCACATTCAGCTTTGGGCGAAGCTTTAAGCCACTCACCGAAGCTCCACTACCACCGCCAGAGATGTCTGGCTCAGTTCTAGAATTGTACCCACTCCAGCATCTTCGGCTGCTATTTTTGAGTCAAGCTGGAGACTTCACAATGTTCGGTGGAAACCATTCAGTGTTGGTCGAAGCTCTGTGCATCTCGCTGAAACTCCACCGAGATTTTTGAGCCACAGCAGAGACTCCACAATGTTCGGTGGAGCACCTTCAGCCTTGGTCAAAGCTTTGTGCCACTCACCGAAGCTCTGCCAGATATTTGGGCCACACTAGAGACTCCACCGAAAGTTCTCAGCCGGAGATGCTAGAGTGCCACAACCCTCCCCCATGTCTCAAATTGCTCTGTGGAACTAGCTGGAGTGGCACAAAGTCTTTTCCATGACTCAAAGTGCGCACTAAATGAGCTGTGTGAGTTTGTAGAGGAATTTGAGGGGATCTACTACCAGCACAATGCTGCTCTTCTCCACTTCTGCTGCCAGAGCATCCACGTGCTCCTCCACACCATGCCCGAGACCATTCGCATTGGCCCAGGTGGGTATTGCAGCCAATGGACGCACCATTGGAAACCTGGGGGAAGAGCTCCAGCAGCATTGCGACACCCCAATCTTGCAGAACGTGTGAAGCACCGCAACTGTGTGAACACATTATCTTCGGCTGGTATTTTTGTGTCAAGCTGGAGACTCCACGACGTTCAGCGGAGCACATTCCACCTTGGTGGAAAGTTTGTGCCACTTGCCGAAGCTCCGCCGAGAGTTTTGAGCCAAGTTGGAGACTCCATGATGTTCGGTGGAGCACATTCCGTGTTGGTTGAAACTTTGCACCACTCACCGAAGCTCCATAGAGATTTTTGAGCCAAGCTCAAGACCCCACAATTTCCGGTGGAGCACATTCAGCCTTGGTCAAAGCCCTGTGCTTCTCACCTAATCTCCACCACCTCCACCAGAGATGTCTGGCTCAAGTTCCAGAATTGTACCCACTCCAGCATCTTCGGCTGCGATTTTTGAGTCAAGCTGGAGACTCCACAATGTTCAGCAGAGCACATTCAGCTGTGGTCAAAGCTCTGTGCATCTCGCCGAAGCTCCGCCGAGATTTTCGAGCAAGCTGGAAACTCCACAATGTTCGGGAGAGCACATCCAGCCTTGGTCAAAGCTCTGTGCCACTTGCCAAAGCTCCACCACCTCCACTGGATGTGTCTGGCTCAAGTTCCAGAACATCTCGCCGAATCTCCGCCGAGATTTGTGAGCCAGGCTGGAGACTCCACAATGTTTGGCAGAGCACATTGAGCCTTGGGCAAAAGCTTTGTGCCACTCACCAAATCTCCGCAGAGATTTTTGAGCAAAGCTGGAGACCCCACAATGGTCGGTAGGGCACATTCAGCCCTGGTCCAAGCACTGTGCTTCTCGCCGAAGCTTCGCCGGATTTTTAGGCCATGCTGGAAGCTCCACAATATTCGGCGGAGCATAATCAGCCTTGGTCAAAGCTCTGTGCCACTCGCTAAAGTTCCGGTGAGATTTTTGAGCCAAGCTGGAAACTCTACGCCGGATTTTTGGGCCACACTGGAAGCTCCACAATATTCGGCAGAGCACATTCAGCCTTGGTGGAAGCTCTGTGCCACCCGCCGAAGCTCCACCAAGAGTTTTGAGCCAAGCTGGAGACTTGATGATGTTAGCTGGAGCACATTCAGCCTTGGTGGAAGCTCTGTGCCACTCACCGAAGTTCCGGCGGGATTTTTGAGCCAAGCTGGAAACTCTACGCCGGATTTTTGGGCCACGCTGGAAGGTCCACAATATTCGGCAGAGCACATTCAGCCTTGGTGGAAGCTCTGTGCCACCCGCCGAAGCTCCACCAAGAGTTTTGAGCCAAGCTGGAGACTCGACGATGTTCGCTGGAGCACATTCAGCCTTGGTGGAAGCTCTGTGCCGCCTGCCGAAGCTCCGCCGAGAGTTTTGAGCCAAGCTGGAGACTCCACGATGTTCGGTGGAGCACATTCCATGTTGGTTGAAACTTTGCCCCACTTGCTGAAGCTCCACCGAGATTTTTGAGCCAAGCTCGAGACTCCACAATTTTCAGTGGAGCACATTCAGCCTTGGTCAAAGCCCTGCGCTTCTCACCTAATCTTCACCACCTCTGCCGGAGATGTCTGGCTCAAGTTCCAGAATTGTACCCACTGCAGCATCTTCGGCTGTGATTTTTGAGTCAAGCTGGAGACTTCACAATGTTTGGTGGAGCACATTCAGCCTTGGTCAAAGCTCTGCACTTCTTGCCAAAGCTCCACCACCTCCGCCAGAGATGTCTGGCTCAGAAACCAATCTAGCATCTTTGGCTGGGATGTTTGAGTCAAGCTGGAGACTTCACCATATTCGGCAGAGCATCTATTCCTGGCTTGCAGTACCCATTGTCAAGAACAATAATTTCTTAGTTGCTGAAAGCGTCGCGAAAAGTTGCCCTATTTTTATACTTTTTCATTTAAAATAAATCTAAATCTTTTGATACATTTGAAAAGGCTTGTAAAAATGTAAACTTTTCCCCCACCATTTTACCTAGGTCGAATGAACTCCGTCCTGGATGTGAGTCTGATAGGAATAGCTCATTCTATTTTTAGAATTTTTCAGGGAACTCCTTTTGTCATTTCTATTGCATTACATTCCTTAACCGGGAAGCGAAATGCTCAAGCGATCCGGGGATTTTGTCCACGATGAAAAGCGATAGTCACCCAAACTTTTTTTCACTCAATGTATATACTAAATGGCTACCTGGATATCAAAGAGTTGGAGTGAATCCCTTCAGTATTGGTGGAGAACGGGCCCAATTATTGATACCATCAAATTGTGCCATAAACCACGAAGCGAAACATTACATAAGATTGGCGCGATGGAGGGTCTTTGAAGTCCTGCGGTGGCCATATTCTAATTCTACGACCCTGAAAACCCCCAATACATGCCATAACTGTGTAATTCCTGCACAGCAGCAAGGGACAGTGGCTGCTCAATTGCAATATTGGTGACAAAACTGAGCCAAACAGTGATTCAAAAGATTTCTTTTTCTTGAGCTCTTGAACCACTACCTGCACAATTCCTTTTGTGAATATGAGTTTTGGATACTCTAGAATGCGCTCAAAAAAATCGGGCCCTGGGGGATGCTCACATGATGCAAAACACGTGGTGTTTCGCTTCACGGTTTGTTTCGCTTCCCGGTTAAGGACTGTACTCTGCACATTTAATTTTATTATTTGTGGCAGCAGCAGGAAATGTACAAAATGCACCATTCAACACTGTAGACAACAAATCCGAGGACATCCCACACCCACATTTAAATTCCTGTCTTTATCATAACAATCAAAAGAGTCATAAATTCTCTCAGATAGTTGTCTCAAACAAGGTTGGGTGTCCGAAGAAGGACAGTTGAATGACACCTTGTCGCAGCCAAGCTGCAGCATCACATGATCGCGAAATGCAAGAGGATAATATTATGTGTCCCATATATAGCTGTCAACATTCTGGGTTGCTTCTAAGTCGGGAAAATCTTTGTGAGGCCTTATATGGCATTGTAAAGTTCACAAGAGCCCCAAACCTCATCAGTCAGATAAGTTTGGCATGAGACCTTATATGGGTACCCTGAGTTCTTGCAAAGCACCATAAATCATGACAATTCAGATATAATTGTGCAAAATCTTGGGCACCGCTGCTGAGTTGATGACGCATGGGGCAGACAGTGGATGGCAGCTAGGGTGGCTGTGCAAGCGGCGCTCGGCTGAGCCTTCGCACAAGTGATTGGAGGGCGAGGGGGGAGGTTGGACAGTAAATTTTGCACAAAGATAGACTTGAACGATTCATGTATATCAAGGTTCAGCGAAAAGTGTGTATTTACAATGTAACCCACTGACCGGAGATGTCTGGCTCAAGTTCCAGACTTCAGAATCTTTGGCTGAGATATTTGAGCCAAGCTAGGGACCCCACAATGTTTGGCGGAGCAGAATTCAGCATTGGTTGGAGCTTTGTGCCCCTGGCCGGAGATGTCTGACCCAAGTTCCAGACTCCAGAATCTTCGGCTGAGATATTTGAGCCAAGCTGGAGACCCCACAATGTTCAGTGGAGCACATTCAGCCTTGGTTAAAGCTCTGTGCTTCTCGCCAAAGCTCCAACACCTCCGCCAGAGATGTCTGGCTCAAGTTCCAGAATTGTACACACTCCAGCCTCTTTGCCTGGGATTTTTGATTCAAGCTGGAGACTTCACAATATTCAGCCGAGCATATTCATCCTTGGTCGAAGCTTTGTGCAATTCACCGAAGCTCCGCCGAGATTTTTGACCCAAGCTGAAGACTGCACAATGTTTGGCAGAGCACATTCAGCCTTGGTTAAAGCTTTGTGCCACTCACCAAATATCCACTGAGATTTGTGAGCCACGCTGGAGACTCCACAATGTTCGGTGGACCACATACAGCCTTGGTTGAAGCACTGTGCTTCTCGCCGATGCTCCACTACCTCCGCCAGAGATGTCCGGCTCATGTTCCAGAATTGTATCCACTCCAGCATCTTTGGCTGGATTTTTGAGTCAAGCTGGAGACTCCACAATATTCAGTGAAGCATATTCAGCCTTGGTCAAAGGCCTGTGCCACTTGCCGAAGCCCCGCCAATATTTTTGACCCAAGCTGGAGACTCCACAATGTTTGGCGGAGCACATTCAACTTGGTCAAAGCGCTGTGCTTCTTGCCGAAGCTCCAACACCTCTGCTGGAGATGTCTGGGTCAAGTTCCAGAATTATACCCACTCCAGCATCTTCAGCTGTGATTTTTGAGTCAAGCTGGAGACTCCACAATGTTTGGCACATTCAGCCTTGGTTGAAGGCCTGTGCCACGTGCCGAAGCTCCACCGAGATGTTTGACGCAAGCTGGAGACTGCACAATGTTTGGTGGAGCACATTCAGCCTTGGTTAAAGCTTTGTGCCACTCGCCGAAGCTCCGCTGAGATGTTTGATGCAAGCTGGAGACTGCACAATGTTCAGCAGAGCACATTCAGCCTTGGTTAAAGCTCTGTGCTTCTCGCCGAAGCTCCAACACCTCCGCCGGAGATGTCTGGCTCAAGTTCCAGAATTGTACCCACTCCAGCATCTTTGGCTGGGATTTTTAAGTCAAGCTGGAGACTTCACAATATCCAGCAGAGCATATTCTAGGGTTTACTAGGGTTAATGCCAGAACCAAAGTCAGCTCAAAAGTCAATCCAGATAAGAAATTCGTGGCTCATGCTGTAATACCGGTCAATGTGGACTGCACTGTGGCACCGGTCAATCCAATCCATATTGGCAAACAGTAGATTTCCTAAAGAGGCAGCTGAGCCGAAGTGGGATCCCTCGGGCCGCCATCATTACCATACTTTTGACCCAAGCTGGAGACTCCACAATGTTCGGCGGAGCACATTCAGCCTTGGTGGAAGCTCTGTGCCACCCGCCGAAGCTCCGCCAAGAGTTTTGAGCCAAGCTGGAGACTCCACTCCACAATGTTTGGCAGAGCACATTCAGCCTTGGTTGAAGCTTTGTGCCACTCACCGAGACTCCGCCGGATTTTTGGGCCATGCTGGAGACTCCACAATATTCGGCAGAGCACATTCAGCCTTGGCCAAAGCTCTGTGCTTCTCATTGAAGCTCTGCCGAGATTTTTGACCCAAGCTGGAGACTGCACAATGTTTGGCAGAGCACATTCAGCCTAGGTTAAACCTCTGTGCTACTCACCAAAGCTTCCCTGACATTTTTGAGCCACGCTGGAGACTGCATGAGCCAAAGATGCTGGAGTGGGTACAATTCTGGAACTTGAGCAAGACATCTCTGGCGGAGGTGTTGGAGCTTCTGCGAGAAGCACAGAGCTTTAACCAAGGCTGAATATGCTCCGACAAACATTGTGGAGTCTCCAGCGTGGCTCAAAATCTCAGTGGAGCTTCAGCGAGAAGCACAGAGCGTCGACCAAGGCTGAATGTGCTCTGCGAAACATTGTGCAGTCTCCAGCTTGCATCAAACATCTTGGCGGAGCGTAGGCGAGTGGCACAAAGCTTTAACCAAGGCTCAATGTGCTCCGCCAAACATTGTGCAGTCTCCAGCTTGAGTCAAAAATATCGGCAGGGCTTTGGCAAGTGGCACAGGCCTTTGACCAAGGGTGAATGTGCCAAACATTGTGGAGTCTCCAGCTTGACTCAAAAATCGCAGCCGAAGATGCTGGAGTGGGTACAATTCTGGAACTTGACCCAGACATCTTGGGCAGAGGTGTTGGAGCTTCGGCGAGAAGCACAGTGCTTCGACCAAGGTTGAATGTGGCCTTGGCTAAAGCTTTGTGCCACTCACTGAAGCTCCACAGAGATTTTTGAGCCATGCTGGAGACTCCACAATGTTTGGCGGAGCACATTCAGCCTTGGTCCAAGCTTCGTGTGGCTCGCCGAAGCTTCACCGAGATTTTTGAGCCCGCTGGAGACTCCACAATGTTCACGGCAGAGGACCTTCAGACTTGGTTGAAGCTCTGTGCATCCGGCCGAAGCTCCACTGAGATTTTTGAGCCATGCTGGAGACTCCACAATATTCGGCAGAGCACATTCAGCCTTGGCCAAAGCTCTGTGCCACTCGCTGAAGCTCCGCCGAGATTTTTGACCCAAGCTGGAGACTGCACAATGTTTGGTGGAGCACATTCAGCCTTGCTTGAAGCTCTGTGGATCTCGCTGAAGCTCCACCGGATATTTGGGCCAAGCTGGAAACTCCACAATATTCGGCAGAGCATATGTAGCCTTGGTCGAAGCTTTGTGCCACTCGCCGAAGCTCTGCCGAATTTTTGGGCCATGCTGGAAGCTCCACAAGATTTGGTGGAGCAGATTCAGTGTTGATCGAAGCTCTTGCCACTCGCCGAAGCTCTGCCAAGATTTTTGAGCCATGCTGGAGACTCCACAATGTTCAGTGGAGCACATTTAGCCTCGGTTGAAGCTCTGTGCCACCTACTGAAGCTCCACCAAGAGTTTTTAGCCAGTCTGGAGACTCCACAGTGTTTGGCAGGGCACATTCAGCCTCAGTCGAAGCTTTGTGCCACTCGAGAGTTTTGAGCCAAGCTGGAGACTCCATAATGTTCGGCAGAGCACATTCAGCCTTGGTCGAAGCTCTGTGCCACTTGCCGAAGCTCCACCGAGATTTTTGACCCAAGCTGGAGGCTGCACAATGTTTGGCAGAGCACATTCAGCCTTGGGTAAGGCTTTGTGCCACTCACCGAAGCTCCCCCCAGATTTTTTAGCTAGGCTGGAGACTTCACAATGTTTGGCAGAGCACATTCAGCCTTGGTCGAAGCTTTGTGTGGCTTGCCGAAGCTCTGCCGAGATTTTTGAGCCTGCTGGAGACTCCACAATGCTCGGCAGAGGACATTCAGTCTTGGTCGAAGCTCTGCCTCTCGCCGAAGCTCCACCACCTCCGCTGAAGATGTCTGGCTCAAGTTCCAGAATTGTACCCACCCCAGCAATCTTCGGCTCGAAGTTCGGCGGAACACATTCAGCCTTGGTTGAAGCTCTGGGGTAGCACTGAGCTTCAACCAAGGCTGAATGTGCACCGCCGAACATCGTCAAGTCTCCAGCTTGGCTCAAAACTCTCGGCAGAGCTTTGGCAGGTAGCACCGAGCTTCGACCAAGGCTGAATGTGCTCCGCCGAACATCGTGGAGTCTCCAGCTTGGCTCAAAACTCTCAGCGGAGCTTTGGCGGGTAGCAGCGAGCTTCTACCAAGGCTGAATGTGCTCTGCGAACATTGTGGAGTGTCCAGCATGGCCCAAAAATCTGGTGGAGCTTCGACAAGTGGCCCAAAGCTTCAACCACGGCTGAATGTGGTCTACTGAGTAGCCTCCACCTTGACTCAAAAATCCAGCTGAAGATGCTGGAGTGGGTACAATTCCAGAACTTGAACCAGACATCTCTGGCGGAGGTGTTGGAGCTTCAGCGAGATGCACAGAGCTTTGACCAAGGCTGAATGTGCTCTGCCAAACATTGTGGAGTCTCCAGCTTGGCTCAAAACTCTCAATGGAGCTTCGGCAAGTGGCACAAAGCTCCCTGCCAAACATTGGGCAGTCTCCAGCTTGGGTCAAAAGTCTCAGCGGAGCTTTGGAGAGATGTACAGAGCTTCGACCAAGGCTGAATGTGCTCTGCCGAACATTGTGGAGTCTCCAGCATGGCTCAAAAATCTTGATGGAGCTTCGGCAAGGTGGACAGAGCTTCGACCAAGGCTGAACGTGCTCCACTGAACATTGTGGAGTCTCCAGTGGGCTCAAAAATCTCAGCGGAGCTTCAGCGAGCCACACAAGGCTTCGACCAAGGCTGACTGTGCTCCGCCGAACATTGTGGACTCTTGAGCTTGGCTCAAAAATGTCGGTGGAGCTTCGGCGAGTGGCCCAAAGTTTCAACCAAGGTGGAATGTGCTCAGCTGAACATCGTGGAGTCTCCAGCTCAGTGTTGCAGTTAAGGGTCAAGCCTCAATTAAGGCTAAGGCTTAATATGGCCTTAATATTAAGGCTTCAAAACGAACTGTGCGCTTAATTTAACCCTTAATATCATCACATGCATCATTCCACATGGCATCTCTCTTTTTTTCTTTGCATCGAAGGACCTGGTACTTCAAGCATGCCTCCAAAAGAGGGAGCTCTTTGGGAGTTCTTTTCCAAAGGCCCAAAACAAAATGCATCCATCAATGAAGCCTACTGTCTAGGCTGCATCCGCCATCATTGATGTGTCGAAGACCCCCCAAACAACACAGATTTAGTATTGAAGGACAGACTCAAATGGGAGGAGGCGGCATTTACAGCAGGTATGTCTAATCCCACACATAATTCCCACTCTCACCATCATTGACCAATGACCACCAGCTCATGAAGAATCAGGCCATGTCCGTGGAGAGAAGTCTGCCATGATCACACATCTGAACTGTGTCCATATGGGTCATCTGTGGCCAGAGGAAAAGCTGCACAGATCAAGGGTCGACCACATCTGTGGATTTGACCTATGACAAGTCAGACACTGTGCCAACCTGAAAAAAACGAAAGAGGTTGTTTTGCAATGTCAAGAAGGCCATGAAGAAGCCGGAACTGGTGGTGCCAACATCCCATTTAGTTTGGCAGAGATAGAACATGTCTGTGATCAGTTTCTACGCGATGGTCTTTGTCTACAATAACGATGGGGGTAGCCAAACGAGGCCATAAAGATCTTGGTTTGAAGCAGCCGCAGATATTTGTCGTTCCTTATTGTGCCCATCAAGTGAGTGCTTCAAATTCTTTCCATATATTTTCCAGTATTCTCATTCAACCAAGGGACAACTTATCCTCAGCGACTACTTAGCAGTTAATGAGGAGGCTTCTGTGGTTGCTGAACAGGCTACAGATCTTATTCATTGGATTCTTTCTCATGACCGCGTGCGCAAGATCTTTGATCATGCGCAACCTGAGAACAATCTTGTGGTGCTCGTGTATCCTCTTGCAAACATCACCTGGTGGACAACACATTATGTGGCCTTTCATTGTCTCCTCGATCTCAAAGCTCCCCACTGGCATACAGCATACCTTCGCCGGGAAGAGATTATCAAAGCGCAGCTTGGACGTGAGCAAAACCGGAAGGCGGTAAAGAAAATAACCGAAAGTGCCAATGCTCAGTGCAATCTGCTTGAGAATACCCATTTCTGGCCCTCGCTACAGACACTTGTTGATGACATAGAGCCAATTTGCTATGCAACGAACATTAATCAAGCCAATAATATGCAAGGCGACCAAGTTCTACTGACCTTTGCAGGCCTATATCGTCGTTTTGCACAGCACTCAAATAAGACTGTGTCCAAAGGTATGCTCGCACAGCTTGAGAAGCGTTGGGCAGCATTGGACTAGCCTCTGTTTATTTTCTGCCTCATCTTGAATCCGTATGAGTTTCTTGAGCGATTTGGTGACAAGGCTGGGCTAAATGTATTTGCCTTAAACACGGAAATCATTTCGGTGTATATACATATTTTACTGCGCACCTTGCCAGTCTTCTGCTCAGGTTCAGAATGAATCAAGCACCAAATGAACGTGATTTCTCTGACATAAAAGTCAAGAAAACCCGTCTTCATAATTGTCTCAAGACCGATAAACTACACAAGATGTCAAAGGTATGTTTCATTGCACCATCTTTATACATCACCCACTCTCCTAATCAGCTCGGAGCGAACATTCTTGCTGCTAACTGTGAAGCGGGGCTGGTGGATGAAAGGGCCGCTCGCAGTGTCCACACAGGGCTCCTGGCCGTTCCACGATATGCTGATCCGTTGGAAGATGAAAGCGACAGCCCCTCAACCACGAAATTGATCAAGTCGTCGGCTGATTGGTGTGTGGAGATGGCGAAGTGGGTGAAAGCCGCGCAGGAGAGTGAGGAGAATGAGGATGAGGAGGCACCACAGCCTCCCCAAGGTGGACATTCGCACAGCTCTATCTTTCCGCGCTCACTGGTGACACTATTTGGTGGAATGGTGGCAAAGCCAGTTGGAAGACTGCGTCCGACGCAGTTTACATGAGAAAGACTGCTCATGGAGCTCCTCGCCGCAGAAGAAAGTGATGAAGAGCCCAACGACGGGGCTCTTTTGGTGTCTAGAGACGACTACGATATGTGAAAGACGGTGAGATGGTGCACCTGAGTATAGTCGTGAAAATCACAATCCAATAGATGTGTACGAGACACACAAATCGAACCACAACTAACACACAACCAACAAACAAACTACACAAAGTGCTCTTCAATATTTAATGTACTTGGGTCCTGTCAATCAGAATTGACTGCAGATACACCGTTGACAATTGTGCAATGAAAGAAGATAAATCAAACTGTATCTCAAGACTATCGCGAGTAGAACTCGTGAGTACAACTAAAGCTTCTCGTGAGAGAAACACTAATCGCTGGGGTTTTGAAATGAAACGAAACTCAGTCGCGAAAGCACGTAAGCTAATTCCGACAACTTGAAGCCACACTGGACTTGAACTTAGAGGTCTCACAGGACTCTCCTGTAACGTGGGACTGCGACCGAACTCACGGGAACGATTCCAACAGTGACTACGATCAGCCTCACTGGACTGATTCCAATAGTACCTTTAGATGTGGGACTGCGACCGAACTCACTGGAACGATTCCAACAGTGACTACAATCTTAGTAGTACCTTTGATTTAAAGCTTTGACACGTGTCGCGACTTCAAACTGGATTACAACTTATTGTGAGATGCTTCTCACGAGAGACTTTCTGGTTCAGCACTTAAGCTTATGACTTTGGGTTATCAATCACAATGTGTATTGACTATCTAACTGAGTTGGGGCTAAGTACAAACTTCGAAATGTATAAACAAATCTCCGCGTATAAATAGAACTCCAGACGTGCACTAAACTTGTGAGAAATCACTACTGTGACCAAAAATAGTCACAGCAATAATAACTATGAGGGAAATGCAGTCCCAAACACATTAAAACTACTCTGCTTTTATACTACTTTACAGTCCATTTTAGTACATGCTATATAAGGAAATTGAATAATAGGAATTATGTACAAGGCCACGAAAACGGCTGGCATTCTATTTTAAGGACTTTAAACCCATTTGCAACATGCCGTAGCAGTCGCGTCTCTTCGGCGTGAGCCTTATTACTGATTTAGCCTTAGTCATGAGAGGTCTAGAGCGTTTTCGACCTATCACGACACAATGACGCCTTATCGCGACATGACTGACTATTCCGATCAATCGGAGTTTCGGGTGACATCGGAGTCTGCAGACATTTCCGGGATTGACTTTCGAGTCACTTGTCTGTGCACGTGGCTGTGATCGGTCTTGGAGATCGACGGGATGTAGTCGCGAGTCATTCCGACTATCGTGACTTGTCTCAGCATATTCCTGAGAAGTTCTTCTTGTCACGACTGTCTTGTCGCGACTAGATATCGTTGTCGCGACTGTAACTATTGTCGTGACAAGGACCTCTTTGGGCACAAATCCCCGCCATTGAGGTTTGTCTTCGTGTAGCAGTGTTTAAATAAATAGGATATTCGTACACTCTCCTTGGTATGGACTCTAGCAATCCTGCGTGATACCGCCCTCACACATGAGTTATGGCCACTATCAGACGAGTTCTCGCGACAAGCTCTCGGGACACTATATTGACCTCACATTGTTTAAAGTATTGTATATAGTCACCGTATGGTTTATCGTTTGTACTCCATCGCATCTCTGAGACTAAGCCAGTAGCTCGGAGCTCACTCTGGCCCTAATTGTATACCACTGAGCAGTGAGATGATCGGTTTAGACTGAATTAGCATAATTGTAAGCTTGTTTTTATTTCAGCCGTCTCAACGGTCCAATAAATATTTACTGAGTGTTCGCTGAATGCCTCAAAAATCACGTGTTTGCCCTTAAGGCTTAATTAAACCTTGACCCTTAATAAGCCCTTAAAATGCAACACTGCTCCAGCCCAGCTTAACTCAAAAATCCCAGCCGAATATGCTGGAGTGGGTACAATTCTGGAACTTGAGCCAGTCATCTGTGGCGAAGGTGGTGGAGCTTTGGCGAGAGGCACAGAGCTTCGAGCAAGGCTGAATGTGCTCCGCTGAACATTGTGGAGTCTCCAGTTTGACTCAAAAATTCCAGCCGAAGATTGCTGGAGTGGGTACAATTCTGGAACTTGAGCCAGACATCTTTGGCGAGCAACACAAAGCTTCGACCAAGGCTGAATGTGCTCTGCCAAACATTGTGGAGTCTCCCGCCTGGCTCAAAAATCCAGGTGGAGCTTCGGCAGGTAGCACCGAGCTTCGACCAAGGCTGAATGTGCTCCGCCGAACACCGTCGAGTCCCCAGCTTGGCTCAAAACTCTCGGTGGAGCTTCGGCGAGATGCACAGAGCTTGGACCAAATTGTGCAGTTTCCAGCTTGGGTCAAAAATCTCCACGGAGCTTCGGCGCATGACACAGAGCTTCAACCAAGGCTGAATGTGCTCTGCCAAACATTATGGAGTCTCCAGCTTGGCTCAAAACTCTCGGTGGAGCTTCGGTGAGTGGCACAGAGCTTTGACCAACACTGAATGTGCTCCACCAAATCTTGTGGAGCTTCCAGCATGGCCCAAAAATTTGGCAGAGCCTCGGCAAGTGGCACAAAGCTTCGACCAAGGCTGAATGTGCTCCGCCGAACATTGTAGAGTCTCGAGCTTCGCTCAAAAATCTCTGCAGAGCTTCGCCGACCAACACTGAATATTTCCTGCCAAACATTGTGAAGTCTCTAGCTTGACTCAAAAATCGCAGCCCAAGATGCTGGAGTGGGTAAAATTCTGGAACTTGACCAGACATCTCTGGCAGAGGTGGTGGAGCTTCGGCAAGTGCCACAAAGCTTTGACCAAGGCTGAATGTGTCCTGCCAAACATTGTGGAGTCTCCAGCTTGGCTAAAAACTCTTGGCGGAGCTTTGGCGGGTGGCACAGAGCTTCAACCAAGGCTGAATGTGCTCCACCGAACATTGTGGAGTCTCCAGCGTGGCTCAAAAAATCTCGGCAGAGCTTCGACAAGTTGCACAGAGATTCGACCAACACTGAATGTGCTCCACCAAATCTTGTGGAGCTTCCAGCATGGCCCAAAAATCCGGCAGAGCCTCGGCGAGTGGCACAAAGCTTCGACCAAGGCTGAATGTGGTCCACCGAACATTGTGGAGTCTCGAGCTTGGCTCAAAAATCTCAGCGGAGCTTCGGCGAGTGGCACAGAGCCTCAATGAAGGCTGAATGTGCTCCGCCGAACATTGTGGTGTCTCCAGCTGGCCCAAGAAGGTCGGCGGACCTTTGGCGAGTGGCACAGAGCTTTGACCAAGCCTGAATGTGCCCCGCAAACACTGTCGAGTCTCCACCGGAGCTTCCACCAGTCCGACAAAGCTTCGACCAAGGCTGAATGTGGTCCACCAAAATTGTGGACTCTCCACCTTGGGTCAAAAATCTCAGTGGAGCTTCGGCAAATTGCACAAACACGCTCATGGACCCTGCCTTCTCGGACCCAGGGGACGACTCTGAATTGCATGTCCTCAAACTCACCCATAATCCAGTTTGGGAACTTGACTCAAAAATCCCGCTGAAGATGCTGGAGTGGGTACAATTCTGGAACTTGAGCCAGACATCTCCAGTGGAGGTGGTGGAGCTTCGGCAAGTGGCACAAAGCTTCGACCAAGGCTGAATGTGCTCTGCCGAACATTGTAGAGTCTCAAGCTTGGCTCAAAAATCTCGGCGGAGCTTTGGCGAGTGGCACAAAGCTTTAACCAAGGCTGAATGTGCTCCACCGAACATTGTGGAGTCTCCAGCTTGGATCAAAAGTATGATGATGATGGCGGCCTGAGGGATCCTGTGGTCAAAATATTTGTCGCAGATGCGATGGGGCAAAGGAGTCTTGTTGTGGTGGACTCGGGTGCAATGGAGCACTGCTTCACGGACTTTGTGGAGTATTTCCCAGTGTTGCATGAGGGCACTGCAGCTGAGGGGTCAAATTTTCAGATTCTCGTGACAGGTCTGCTGTGCAAACAATTCATGCTGGAATAAAGTCCATTTACAATGTGACTGGCGTTCCCCGTACGGCGACCTCCCTAAGCATGACTATTGAGTACAACAAGGCTGCAGGAACGATTTCCATTTCCTTGTGCCCTTACCTCGAATGCATCCTTTCGCGCTACAACATGGCAGACTGCAACCCCAAATCCACCCCTTTCGCTGTCAGTTTCGAGCTCACATCCACTCAGAGCCCATCCACCACCGCAGACTGTGCTTTCATGGCTGATAAACCTGTGAGGCTCAGTCATACTTTAGTCAATACTTCCTAGCGAGTTCCATGCAGTCGCGCAAAGTGTTAAAGGCCTTATACTCTATATAGTCTACTCTCACAAACGCAGGGAGGAACGGAATGTCTCCGTTCCTGAGCCCTGGTTCTAAGCTCTACAATGTTCGCAAGATGCTCGAGAGTAGAGAATAAGCTTTGTAGAAAGGTGTGCACTAATGATCCTATACAGAGAATTAGCACGTTCGGTATGCAAACACTTACTATCATATGTTTATTGGAGTACCGTGTAACGCCTACAGCTCTCGTCTCGGAGGATCTCGACGAGCACAGAAAGGAGGCGCACATGCAGTGTTTTGAGGTAAAGAAGAATATATTGATCATGCGCTGGCACGCTCTTGGTCAGCACGCCAGCCTAATCTAATCTAATCTCATCTACGGCCTGCTCAACGCAGAGAGTACCCAAAATAGTAAGTAATTGCGAAAATAGGTTTTTGAGAATGAGTGAAAGATATATGCATACGGGATTCCTTACAAAACCCTACCACAAAGCTGTCAGATCTCTCCTGCACACCGTGAACACCACCCGACCCAACATTGCATACTTGGTTAACTGCCTCACCGCCTTCCTCCAGAATCCTTGCCCTGCACACTGGAAGGCTATCCAGCACTTGCTCACATACCTCAAGGGCACACTCAACTACAAGATTATGTAATGTCGAGGTGCTCCAAACAGCATTCACCCTGTCGGTTGGGTTGATACTACGTGGGGGATTTGGACACCTGCCGCTTGACATCTGGCGAGGTTTTTATGATGTCAGGTGGCCCGGTGTCCTGGTTGTTGAGGAAGCAGGCCACAGTGGCTCTGTCAACAACAGAGGCAGAGTACATGGTGCTGACATGCAGCTCGAAGCAGGTGATGTGGATGTACAGTTTTCTCAATGAGCTGCACATGTCCCAAGAGCGCCACGTCCTCCTCTATGGCGATAACCTGGGGGCCTCTGCACTCACGTGCGATGCGAAGGGCCATGCACATGTGAAGTACATTGATATCCGCGAACACTACATCCACAAGCACATGGCCGCCGGGGATATCAAGATTCAGCATGTTGCGTCCGCTGAAAATCTCGCAGACATCTTCACCACGGTCCTGCCCTGTGATGTGCATCTCACTATTGTGTGCTCACTTGGTTTGATGGAGTAGGGGAGCGGACGGGAGCAGAGCAGAGGTGCTCAACACAAGGGGGAGTTTCCTTTTCCCCTCGTTCACGGTCAATTCTATTGTGTCTTTATATCACTCTACTGATACTTGATGGCTCGTTCTCTCCAGGGGCAGTGTTGAAGTATTGGCTCGATGCGCCAACGAGTTTCCGCATATGTAAACCTGCCCCCATAATGCGGTACTAACCTTTTCCTGATGTTCCTTTGTTTTCTCACCTATGCGGGCATCTTTGCCTGCCTTACTTATACTGCTGTTGACACACAGGGACGTTCCTCAGTCATTCACCTTATTGTGCCGGTCTGAGGTTTGTCCCTTCCTTAGTATGTATTTAGTCTCTTACTTACTGGTGTCGGAGTATTATTCCTATTAAGTTTTCAATACAGTTGTTCACCTTATTGTGCCTGTCTGAGTATTATTCCTATTAGTGGAGTCTCCAGCTTGGCTCAAAACTCACGCCGGAGCTTTGGCAGATGGCATAGAGCTTCGACCAAGGCTAAATGTGTTCTGCCCAACATTGTGGAGTCTCCAGTTTGACTCAAAAATTTGAGCCGAAGATTGCTGGAGTGGGTACAATTCTGGAACTGGAGCCAGACATCTTCAGTGGAGGTGGTGGAACTTCAGCGAGAGGCCTAGCTTCGACCAAGGCTGAATGTCCTCTGCCGAGCATTGTGGACTCTCCAGCAGGCTCAAAAATCTCGGCGGAGCTTCGGCTCGAGCCACACAAAGCTTCGACCAAGGCTGAATGTGCTCTGCCAAATATTGTGAAGTCTCCATCCTGGCTCAAAAATCCGGGTGGAGCTTCGGCGAGTGGCAACAAAGCCTTAACCAAGGCTGAATGTGCTCTGCCAAACATTGTGCAGTCTCCAGCTTGGGTCAAAAATCTCGGTGGAGCTTCGGCGAGTGGCACAGAACTTCGACCAAGGCTGAATGTGCTCTGCCGAGCATTATGGAGTCTCCAGCTTGGCTCAAAACTCTCAGTGGAGCGGCGGAGGTGGTGGAGCTTCGGCGAGTGGCACAATGCTTCGACCAAGGCTGAATGTGCTCTGCTGAACATTGTAGAATCTTGAGCTTGGCTCACAAATCTCGGCGGAGCTTCGGCGAGTGGCACAGAGCTTCGACCAAGGCTGAATATGCCCCGCCAAATATTGTGGAGCTTCCAGCGTGGCCCAAAAATGCGGCGGAGCTCCGGCGGGTGGCAGAGAGCTTTGACCAACACTGAAGGTTGTCCACTGAACATTGTGGAGTCAAAAATCTCGGTGGAGCTTCGGCAAGTGGCACAGGCCTTTGAGCAGGGTTGAATATGCTCCACCGAATGTTGTGAAATCTCCGGCTTGACTCAAAAATCCCAGCCAAAGATGCGGAAGTGGATACAATTCTGGAACTTGAGCCAGACATCTCCGGCAGAGGTGTTGGAGCTTCGGCGAGAAGCACAGTGCTTCAACCATGGTTGAATGTGGCCTTGGTTAAAGCTTTGTGTCACTCGCTGAAGCTCCACCGAGATTTTTGAGCCATGCTGGAGACTCCACAATGTTTGGTGAAGCACATTCAGCCTTGGTCCAAGCTTCATGTGGCTTGCCGAAGCTTCACCGAGATTTTGAGCCTGCTGGAGACTCCACAATGTTCACGGCAGAGGACATTCAGCCTTGGTTGAAGCTCTGTGCATCCCGCCAAAGCTCCACCGAGGTTTTTGAGCCATGCTGGAGACTCCACAATATTCGGCGGAGCACATTCAGCCTTGGTCAAAGCTCTGTGCCACTCACTGAAGCTCCGCCGAGATTTTTGACCCAAGCTGGAGACTCACAATGTTTGGCGGAGCACATTCAGCCTTGCTTGAAGCTCTGTGCATCTCACCGAAGCTCCACCGGATTTTTGGGCCAAGGAGGAAGCTCCACAATATTCAGCAGAGCATATGCAGCCTTGGTTGAAGCTTTGTGCAATTCGCCGAAGCTCCGCCGAGATTTTTGACCCAAGCTGGAGACTGCACAATGTTGGGTGGAGCACATTCAGCCTTGCTTGAAGCTTTGTGCATCTCGCTGAAGCTCCACCAGAATTTTGGCCCAAGCTGGAGACTGCACAATGTTTGGTGGAGCACATTCAACTTGGGTCGAAGCTCTGTGCTTCTCGCTGAAGCCCCAACACCTCCGCCGGAGATGTCTGGCTCAAGTTCCAGAATTGTATCCACTTCCGCATCTTTGGGTGGGATTTTTGAGTCAAGCTGGAGATTTCACAACATTCGGTGGAGCATATTCAACCCTGCTCAAAGGCCTGTGCCACTTGCCGAAGCTCCACCGAGATTTTTGACCTAAGCTGGAGACTGCACAATGGTTGGCGGAGCTTTGTGCTACTCACTGAAGCTCCGCCAAGCTTTTTGACCCAAGCGGAAGACTGCCCAATGTTTGGCGGAGCACATTCAGCCTTGGTTAAAGGTTTGTGCCACTCGCTGAAGCTCCGCCGAGATTTTTGACCCAGGCTGGAGACTCCACGATGTTCGGTGGAGCATATTCCACCTTGGTCAAAGCTTTGTGCCCCTCGCCAAAGCTCCACCACCTCCGCCAGAGATGTCTGGCTCAAGTTCCAGAATTGTACCCACTCCAGCATCTTCGGCTGGGATTTTTGAGTCAAGCTCCCAAACTGGATTATGGGTGAGTTTGAGGGCATGCAATTCAGAGTTGTCCCCTGGGTCCGAGAATGCAAGGTCCATGAGTGCATTTGTGCAATTTGCCAAAGCTCCGCCGAGATTTTTGACCCAAGGTGGAGACTCCGCAATGTTTGGTGGACCGCATTCAGCCTTGGTCGAAGCTTTGTGGGACTCGCGGAAGCTCCGCTGGATTTTTGGGCCACACTGGAGACTTCACAGTGTTCGCAGAGCACATTCAGGCTTGGTCAAGGCTCTGTGCCACTCGCCAAAGGTCCGCCGAGATTTTTGGTTCTGCTGGAGACACCACAATGTTCGGCAGAGCACATTCAGCCTTGATCGAAGCTCTGTGCCACTTGCCGAAGCTCCACCGAGATTTTTGAGCTAAGCTCGAGACTCCACAATGTTCGGTTGAGCACATTCAGCCTTGGTCAAAGCTCTGTGCTTCTGGCTGAAGCTCCAACACCTCCACCCAGAGATGTCTGGCTCAAGTTCCGGGATTGTACCCACTCCAGCATCTTCAGCTGCGATTTTTGAGTCAAGCTGGAGACTGCACAATGTTCGACAGAGCACATTCAGCCTTGGTGGAAACTCTGTGCCACCTGCCGAAGCTCTGCCAAGAGTTTTGAGCCAAGCTGGAGACTCAACAATGTTCAGCAGAGCACATTCAGCCTTGGTCGAAGCTCTGTGCCACTCACCAAAGCTCCGCCGAGAGTTTTGACCCAAGCTGGAGACTGCACAATGTTCGGCGGAGCACATTCAGCCATGCTAGAGACTCCAGAATGTTTGGCGGAGCACAGTCAGCCTTGGTCAAAGCTTTGTGCCACTCGCCGAGGCTCCGCTGGATTTTTGGGCCACACTGGAGACTCCACAATGTTCACGGAGCACATTCAGCCTTGGTCGAGGCTCTGTTCCACTCACCGAAGCTCTGCCGAGATTTTTGGACCAAGCTGGAGACCCCACAATGTTCAGCAGAGCACATTCAGCTTTGGTCGAAGCTTTCTGCCACTTGCCGAACCTCCACGACTTTTGCCGGAGATGTCTGGCTCAAGTTCCAGAATTGTACCCACTCCAGCATCTTCAGCTGCAATTTTTGAGTCAAGCTGGAGACTCCACAATGTTCGGCAGAGAATATTCAGTGTTGGTGGAAGCTCTGTGCCACCCGCCGAAGCTCCACCGAGAGTTTAGAGCCAAGTTGGAGACTCCACAAATAGGAATAATACTCAGACAGGCACAATAAGGTGAATGACTGAGGAATGTCCCTGTGTGTCAACAGCAGTATAAGTAAAGCGGGCGAAGATGCCCGCATAGGTAAGAAAACAAAGAAACATCAGGAAAAGCTTAGTACAGTATTACAGGGACAGGTTTACGTATGCGAAAACTCGTTCCGCATACTGACTTCATGGCACGTTGAGCCAATACTTCAACATCCAAAATGTTTGGCAGAGCACTTTCAGCCTTGGTCGAAGCTCTGTGGTTCTCACCGAAGCTCCACCACCGCTGCCAAAGATGTCTGGGTCAAGTTCCAGAATTGTACCCACTCCAGCATCTTCGGCTGCGATTTTTGAGTCAAGCTGGAGCCTGCACAATGTTCAGCGGAGCACATTCAGCCTTGGTGGCAGTTCTGTGCCACTCGCCAAAGCTCCACTGAAAGCTTTGAGCCCAGCTGGAGACTCCACCATGTTTGGCGGAGCACATTCAGACTTGGTTGGAGCTCTGTGCCACTCACCGAAGCTCCACCATGACTTTTCAGCCAGCAGCGGGGCACATTCAGCCTTGGTCGAAGCTTTGTGCCACTCGCCGAAGCTCCACCACGTCCACTGGAGATGTCTGGGTCAAGTTCCAGAATTGTACCCACTCCAGCATCTTCAGCTGCAATTTTTGAGTCAAGCTGGAAACTTCACAATGTTCGGTGGAAAACATTCATCGTTGGTCGAAGCTCTGTGCCACTTGCTGAAGCTCCACCAAGAGTTTTGAGCCAAACTGGAGACTCCACAATGTTTGTAGGAGCACATTCAGCCTTGGTCGAAGCTCTGTGCCACTTGCCGAAGCTCCACCACCTCCACCAGAGATGTCTGGCTCAAGTTCCAGAATTGTACCCACTCCAGCATCTTTGGCTGGGATTTTTGAATCAAGCTGGAGACTCCAAAATGTTCGGCAAAGCACATTCAGCTTTGGCAGAAGCTCTGTGCTTCTCGTCAAAGCTCTGCCGAGATTTTTGACCTAAGCTGGAGACTGCACAATGTTTGGCAGAGCACCTTCAGCTTGGTTAAACCTCAGTGCCACTCACCGAAGCTCCCCTGACATTTTTGAGCCATGCTGGAGACTCCACGATGTTAGGGGGAGCACATTCAGCCTTGGTCAAAGCTCTGTGCTTCTCCCCACGCTCCACCACCTCCGCCGGAGATGTCTGGTTCAAGTTCCAGCCCACTCCAGCATCTTTGGCTGGGATACTTGAGGCAAGCTGGAGACTCCACAGTGTTTGGCGGAGCAGATTCAACCTTGGTCAAAGCTCTGTGCTTCTCGCCAAGGCTCTGCGGAGATTCTTGATAAGCCCCTAGCAGGCACTCCAGATTTTCAAGAGATTTCAGGAGCAATATTCAGGGTCAGGAACATGTTGCGAGAGTGTTGCCGGGTGTTAAAACGGGATATGCCCAGAAATGTTGTGGTTCCCACTTGTCCGCTGCATCCTGGATCCAAGTCAAATAAATTCAGGCGCATTATTACAATCTTATATTTAACTTTTGCCTATTCGTCAACGGCATGTGCTAATAAATATCTGGGGGAGCGCGAAATTTTGTGCTACCAAGTGACACAGCATCACATCCTGCCAAAGAGCAGGAGAGACCTTACACTAAGTATCTTTATCAGCTCATCTTAGCTTTACAGGTGTTTGCGGAACATGTGGTGCAATGTTTCTGCTCATTTCAGCCCCCACCCCCCACTACTGACTTGCCGCAGTCCCAGTTTGTTGCCTGCCCAAATTTATCGCAAAACATTGTGTTTCACGATTGCCAGAAGACATTGTATGCTCACAATTTTTTTATTGTGCCTCTACTTCATACCATCAGAAAATCAGGGAATTTAGTGGAATGTGCTTGGAATGTGCCAGTGAAAAATAAGTCCTGGGCAACGAAACCTGGGATGCATTTCATGAATAATAACCAACTATTTAGAGAGGGAGATACACTTAGAATATTACCTTGCACCTCCGTGTCTAAGAACACCATCAGAACTAAGTATGTGATTACTCTCACCAATTGCTTGCTCAGGATTTTAAATAAACAGTCAGATAAGCTAAGTGGCTTCATCGAGCCGGTGAGAGGGAGATGAAGAGGGAGGCTGTTGCAGGCGACGGCTCGAACACGAAACTTATTCACTGACGGTGGATATACTGTTTCGTAGTTGCCTGCGGCAGGCTGCAAACACGACTCAGAAGATCACGCTGTGCGCCGCTGCGAGGAAAGAGGCACAAGTGGGGGCTGATGACACTGGACGTGAGAAGCCCCCCAGAGGGGACGGCAGAGCGCGCCACAGGCACGGAGCCCACTCTACCACCCCAGAGCACAGCTCACCAGTTGGCGACATGCCATAGGCGCGTGCCAGCTTCCCCACACAGAGCTGAGCGAAGGGGATGAGTGCGCATTTTACAAACATGTATTGCAGCTGGTAGAAAGGAGATACAAAGTAAGTTCGTGTAGTGTGTAGAGAAGTGGAAGTGTCTAGAGACCAGCATCGGCGCACTGCACAGAAATGCCATTGGATATGCGGAACACCTCAAAGGCTTTCGCGACCTCGTCTAGTTTGTTCTTGTTGTATGCTTTGCCGACGTTCATGGGAACAATATGTTTGATCTTCCTCCAGGAGAGTAGAAAAGCGAGAGAGGTCCAGCCCCCTAGAGCTTGCCAGGAAAGTGGAAGTGATGGTGCTGACAGAAATCAGGTGGCTGCCTGGGGTCTGAAGTTCGATCCTCAGAAGGTGCATTTCTCTTAATTTCGGATTTTGTGCAGATAAATCATGCCCATCAACTGCTAAAAAAGGCAATACAAACCGCATAGGTGTGACTGATGTGTGACAACTGGGGGGGGTGTCAATATAAAGGCCCAAAAAGGTCTGATGAGGGTACATTGCATTAAAGGTACGCTCTGCGTGGCCACGAAACAGGTAGCCACAATGCAAAGTACCCCCCTAATCAGTGTAGGTACATTGCAATAATGGTACAGCCAGAGCTCCATGCGTGAAGTCTAATGATTTGGGATGCAGTTGACAAGCAAGTTCACCGCTCCCATATCTTCTCGCTCCTTGAAACAGCAGATGAGCCAGCTATGGCCGACTTGAACGGTCTTACCCGACATATAGGCGCATACAGGTGCTGCCAGTTTTGTTCAGTCAAAGGAGGACAAAAGCCCGGTTTAAATCACTACTACCCAGTGCTTTTCAAGCCCCTCAACTACGACATCCCAGGCTGCAACCATGAAGATGTTGATGGCCATCATCTCACCACTGTCGATGTCGACGAGTACAAAAGATGCCTTGAAGACATCATTTATGCATCAGACCGAAAGGACTACGAGGAGGAAATAGGGATTACCAAGCCCAGCATTTTTAGTGGTCTCCCAGCGGACCATATGTTTCCCGTTCCTCACTGCTTTGGGTCAGACCAGATGCACTGCGACACTTTGAACATCCCAGATATTTTACTCAGCCTCTGGCACACGAAACTGAAATGTCATTCCACAGACAACCAGGATGACTGGGACTGGGCAGTTCTTATTGGAGATATTTGGAATGCTCATGGCAAAAGCAGTCACAGCATGTACTCCCTATCTCCCAGCATCATTCGACCGTCCACCTCGCAATCTGGCTGAAAAGATCTTGAGTGGGTACAAGGTGCAGGAGTATCTGACTTACATCTTCATTCTCGGCCCAGCTCTTTTGGATGATATACTCCCAGAAGTCTACTGGAGGAACTTTTGCAAGCTCGTGAGAGGCATTTGTTTCACCTGGCAACGAAATATCAGCCGATCGGACCTTGTGGAGGCGCACTGCATGCTGTGTGAGTTTGTAGAGGAATTTGAGGGGATCTACTACCAGCGCAATGCTGCTCATCTCCACTTCTGCCGCCAGAGCATCCACATGCTCCTCCACACTGTGCCCGAGACCATTCGCATTGGCCCAGGTGGGTATTGCAGCCAATGGACACTTGAACGTACCATTGGAAACCTGGGCGAAGAGATCAAGCAGCATTGCAACACGCGAATCTTGCAGAATGTGCGAAGCGCTGCAACCATGTGAACACATTATCTTCGGCTGGTATTTTTGCGTCAAGTTGGAGACTCCACAACATTCAGCGGAGCACATTCCACCTTGGTGGAAAGTTTGTGCCACTCGCCGAAGCTCTGCCGAGAGTTTTAAGCCAAGCTGGAGACTCCACAATGTTCGGTGGAGCACATTCCGTGTTGGTTGAAACTTTGCGCCACTTGCCGAAGCTCCACGGAGATTTTTGAGTCAAGCTCAAGACTCCACAATTTCCGGTGGAGCACATTCAGCCTTGGTTGAAACCCTGCACTTCTCACCTAATCTCCACCACCTCTGCCGGAGATGTCTGGCTCAAGTTCCAGAATTGTACCCACTCCAGCATCTTCAGCTGTGATTTTTGAGTCAAGCTGGAGACTCCACAATGTTCAGCAGAGCACATTCAGCTGTGGTCGAAGCTCTGTGCATCTCGCCGAAGCTCCGCCGAGATTTTCAAGCAAGCTGGAAACTCCACAATGTTTGGTGGAGCACATTCAGCCTTGGTCACCTCCACCGGATGTGTCTGGCACAAGTTCCAGAACATCTTGCCGAAGCTCCACCGAGATTTGTGAGCCAGGCTGGAGACTCCACAATGTTTGGCAGAGCACATTGAGCCTTGGTCAAAGCTTTGTGCCACTCGCCGAATCTCCGCAGAGATTTTTGAGCAAAGCTGGAGACCCCACAATGGTTGGCGGGGCACATTCAGCCCTGGTCCAAGCACTGTGCTTCTCGCCGAAGCTTCGCCGGATTTTTGGGCCATGCTGGAAGCTCCACAATATTCGGCGGAGCATATTCAGCCTTGGTCGAAGCTCTGTGCCACTCGCCAAAGTTCCGGCAAGATTTTTGAGCCAAGCTGGAAACTCTACACCGGATTTTTGGGCCACGCTGGAAGCTCCACAATATTCAGCAGAGCACATTCAGCCTTGGTGGAAGCTCTGTGCCACCCGCCGAAGCTCCACCAAGAGTTTTGAGCCAAGCTGGAGACTCGATGATGTTAGCTGGAGCACAGTCAGCCTTGGTAGAAGCTCTGTGCCACCTGCCGAAGCTCCGCCGAGAGTTTTGAGCCAAGCTGGAGACTCGACGATGTTCGCTGGAGCACATTCAGCCTTGGTGGAAGCTCTGTGCTGCCTGCCGAAGCTCCGCCGAGAGTTTTGAGCCAAGCTGGAGACTCCACGATGTTTGGTGGAGCACATTCCATGTTGGTTGAAACTTTGCCCCACTCGCCGAAGCTCCACCGAGATTTTTGAGCTAAGCTCGAGACTCCACAATTTCTGGTGGAGCACATTCAGCCTTGGTCAAAGCCCTGCGCTTCTCACCTAATCTTCACCACCTCCGCCAGAGATGTCTGGCTCAAGTTCCAGAATTGTACCCACTCCAGCATCTTCAGCTGCGATTTTGAGTCAAGCTGGAGACTTCACAATGTTCGGTGGAGCACATTCAGCCTTGGTTAAAGCTCTGCACTTCTTGCCAAAGCTCCACCACCTCCGCCAGAGATGTCTGGCTCAGAAACCAATCTAGCATCTTTGGCCAGGATGTTTGAGTCAAGCTGGAGACTTCACCATATTTGGCGGAGCATCTATTCCTGGCTTGCATTACCCATTGTTAAGAAAAATAATTTCTTAGTTGCTGAAAGCGTCGTGAAAAGTTGCCCTATTTTTATACCTTTTCATTTAAAATAAAACTAAATCTTTTGATACATTTGAAAAGGCTTGTAAAAATGTAAACTTTTTCCCCACCATTTTACCTAGGTCAAAAGAACTCCGTCCTGGATGTGAGTCTGATAGGAACAGCTCATTCTATTTTTAGAATTTTTCAGGGAACTCCTTTTGTCATTTATATTGCATTACTCTGCACATTTAATTTCATTATTTGTGGCGGCAGCAGGAAATGTACAAAATGCACCATTCAACACTGTAGACAACAAATCCGAGGACATCCCACACCCACATTTAAATTCCTGTCTTTATCATAACAATCAAAAGAGTCATAAATTCGCCCAGATAGTTAGTTCAAACAAGGTTGGGTGTCCAAAGAAGGACAGTTGAATGACACCTTGTCGCGGCCAAGTTGCAGCATCACATGATCGCGAAATGCAAGAGGATCATATTATGTGTCCCATATATAGCTGCCAACATTCTGGGTTGCTTCTAAGTCGGGAAAATCTTTGTGAGGCCTTATATGGCATTGTAAAGTTCACAAGAGCCCCAAACCTCATCAGTCAGATAAGTTTGGCATGAGGCTTTATATGGGTACCCTGAGTTCTTGCAAAGCACCATAAATCATGACAATTCAGATATAATTGTGCAAGGTTGATTGACTTCCCCAGGCGATTCAGGCCCTTCTTAGCCAATTTCAGGTATACAATCCAAGATGTGTCAAAACATGGTGTATTCAAACTAACTAATGAAGTAGATGTCAGAGGAAACCGGACTAGGGCGCCGCTGCAGTCGGATTCTTGACATGTTGCGCATGGAGGATGCTTGAGGCTACCAGCATCTTCGACTTGGAACAGAAAGTTTCTTGAACTTGCGGCGACTTCTCGTCTTGAGCTAGAACAGGGCATCTGCGAGACTTGTGATTTCAGCATTGTTTGAAGCGGTAGTACAACAGGAAGAAATCTTGATGAGTCTTGATGACTTGAGCGGGGTTGAGATGACTTGAGGTGCACTCTTGAGGTGGAGATGATGAAGGAGTCTTGAGGTGATTTGAGGCGAGGATGTGATGACTTGAGGCAGAGTCTTGACAGGATGCCCAAGGTGTGTGGTCGTCATTGACGGGATAATGGGCCTTGCCAGAGTGCTGGATGTATGCAACAAGCAGGTGGGGAGGGTGCACAGAGAGAAGAAAGGGAGCATAGATGACGGAAAGTTGAGGAGCGACGTGGTGGGGAGAATGGGAGAATCTTGGGCACCGCTGCTGAGTTGACGACGCATGGGGCAGACAGTGGATGGCAGCTAGGGTGGCTGTGCAAGCGGCACTCGGCTGAGCGTCCGCACAAGTGATTGGAGGGTGAGGGGGGAGGTTGAAGAACAGTAAATTTTGCACAAAGATAGGCTTGAACGATTCATGTATATCAAGGTTCAGCGAAAAGTGTGTATTTACAATGTAACCCACTCACCAGAGATGTCTGGCTCAAGTTCCAGACTTCAGAATCTTCGGCTGAGATATTTGAGCCAAGCTAGGGACCCCACAATGTTTGGCGGAGCAGAATTCAGCATTGATTGGAGCTTTGTGCCCCTGGCCGGAGATGTCTGACCCAAGTTCCAGACTCCAGAATCTTCGGCTGAGATATTTGAGCCAAGCTGGAGACCCCACAATGTTCAGCGGAGCACATTCAGCCTTGGTTACAGCTAAGCTCAAAACTATAGACACAAATGAATTTTAAAGCAAAGATCGGGCCGGACTTGCGCTCCACGAAAAAGTTGTCATTTCTGTGGAGTAAGGCCCTTTTTTGGAGTCCTGGCGCGAAATTTGACAGCGGCTGACCCAATTTTCTCCAATTTTGGCTCCTTCCCGAACTTTGCTTGAAAATCATTTTTGTCTATTGTTCTGAGCTTAGCTGTAAAGCTCTGTGCTTCTCGCCGAAGCTCCAACACCTCCACCAGAGATGTCTGGCTCAAGTTCCAGAATTGTACCCACTCCAGCCTCTTTGCCTGGGATTTTTGATTCAAGCTGGAGACTTCACAATATTCGGCCAAGCATATTCAGCCTTGGTCGAAGCTTTGTGCAATTGGCCGAAGCTCCGCTGAGATTTTTGACCCAAGCTGGAGACTGCACAATGTTTGGCAGAGCACATTCAGCCTTGGTTAAAGCTTTGTGCCACTCGCCAAATATCCACTGAGATTTGTGAGCCACGCTGGAGACTCCACAATGTTCGGCAGACGACATACAGACTTGGTCAAAGCACTGTGCTTCTCGCTGATGCTCCACTACCTCTGCCAGAGATGTCTGGCTCATGTTCCAGAATTGTATCCACTCCAGCATCTTTGGCTGGATTTTTGAGTCAAGCTGGAGACTCCACAATATTCAGTGAAGCATATTTAGCCTTGGTCAAAGGCCTGTGCCACTTGCCGAAGCCCCGCCAATATTTTTGACCCAAGCTGGAGACTCCACAATGTTTGGCGGAGCACATTCAGCTTTGGTCGAAGCTTTGTGCCACTCACCGAAGCTCCACTGAGATTTTTGACCGCTCCCCCAGATATTTATTTGCACATGCCGTCGGCGAATAGGCAAAAGTTAAATATAAGATTGTAATAATGCACCTGAATTTATTTGACTTGGATCCAGGATGCAGCGGACAAGCGGGAACCACAACAGTTCTGGGCATATCCCGTTTTAACACCCGGCAACACTCTCGCAACATGTTCCTGACCCTGAATATTGCTCCCGAAATCTCCTGAAAATCTGGAGTGCCTGCTAGGGGCTTATCAAGAATCTCCGCAGAGCCTTGGCAAGAAGCGCAGAGCCTTGACCAAGTCTGAATCTGCCCCGCCGAACACTGTGGAGTCTCCAGCTTGCCTCAAGTATCCCAGCCAAAGATGCTGGAATGGGTACAATTCTGGAACTTAAGCCAGACATCTCTGGCGGGGGTGGTGGAGCTTGGGTGAGAAGCACAGAGCTTTGACCAAGGCTGAATGTGCTCCCCCTAACATCGTGGAGTCTCCAGCATGGCTCAAAAATGTCGGGGGAGCTTCGGTGAGTGGCACAGAGGTTTAACCAAGGCTAAAGGTGCTCCGCCAAACATTGTGCAATCTCCAGCTTAGGTCAAAAATCCCAGCAGAGTTTCGACAAGAAGCACAGAGCTTCCACGAAGGCTGAATGTGCTCCGCCAAACATTTTGGAGTCTCCAGCTTGATTCAAAAATCCCAGCCAAAGATGCTGGAGTGGGTACAATTCTGGAACTTGAGCCAGACATCTCTGGTGGAGGTGGTGGAGCTTCGGCGAGTGGCAGAGAGCTTCAAGCAAGGCTGAATATGCTCCGCTGAACATTGTGGAGTCTCCAGCTTGGCCCAAAAATCTCGGTGCGGCTTTGGCAAGTGGTACAAAGCTTCAACCAAGGCTTAATGTGCTCCGCTGAACATTGTGGAGTCTCCAGCTTGACTCAAAAATTCTAGCCAAAGAGTGCTGGAGTGGGTACAATTCTAGTACAATTCTGGAACTTGACCCAGACATCTCCGATGGAGGTGATGGAGCTTTGACGAGTGACACAAAGCTTCGACCAAGGCTGAATGTGCTCCACTGAAGATTGTGGAGTCTCCAGCTTGGCTCAAAACTCTTGGTGGAGCTTCAGTGAGTGGCACAGAGCTTCGACCAACGATGAATGTTTCCCGCCCAACATTGTGAAGTTTCCAGCTTGACTCAAAAATCGCAGCTGAAGATGCTGGAGTGGGTACAATTCTGGAACTTGACCCAGACATCTCCAGCAGAGGTGGTGGAGCTTCGGCGAGTTGCACAAAGCTTCGACCAAGGCTGAATGTGCCCCGCCGAACATTGTGGCGTCTCCAGCTTGGGTCAAAAATTGCGGCGGAGCTTCGGTGAATTGCACAAAGCTTTGACCAAGGCTGAACATACTCTGCTGAATATTGTGGAGTTTCCAGCATGGCCCAAAAATCTGGTGGAGCTTCGGCGAGATGCAGAGCTTCGACCAAGGCTGAATGTGCTCCGCCAACCATTGTGGAGTCTCCACGTTGGCTCAAAAATCTGGGCAGAGCTTCAGCAAGTGGCACAAAGCTGTGACCAAGGCTGAATGTGGTCCGCCAAACATTGTGGAGTCTCCACCTTGGATTAAAAACCTTGGCAGAGCTTCAGCGAATTGCACAAATGCGCTCATGGACCCTGCCTTCTCGGACACAACTCACCCAGAGTCCAGTTTGGCACCGCATTAATTTGCGCCCTATCTGGCACAATCGGTACGAGTCCTGGAATCGTGTTGGGGATGGCTTACCCCAATACCACTTCATGGCATCATGCAGTCACACTGCCAGTGGTCACAACACTGCTGTGACAGAACTCTGATGGGCAGACAACACTAGGATATATGCAGGTTACAACACGCAGCTTCAACCAAGGCTGAATGTGCACCGCCGAATTTGTGGTCCATGAATGACAATTCAAGTTGCGGTCAACCACCATGCATGCTGAGTTGCCTCCTCACACTTGTGGTTCCTGTTCCATATCACCACCGCAAAAAAAACTTGTTTACACCAAGCTCACTGGGCATTGATGAAGTCGCCCCAAAAAACATGTCCGACATGGGGAGTCCACACACATGGTGCTGTTCTCTGGAACGAGGAAGTCTTTGAGGTCTTTGTTGTCTGCGATGTCCTCAGTGTCATCTTCTCCGTCTGGTACGACATGCTCTACAACTACGTCTTTTGCTTTTCCTCTCCATTTGACGGGATTGATAAACGGTATCGGGTGCCTGCCAATCCGCCTCTTCTTCGGAATGGTGTTGCCCACGCTGAGGCCAGGGTTTTCCCAAGGTTGTGTGGGGCATTGGCACTGGTGAAGGCAGGCCATGGGGAATGTGTGCCTCATAATCAGATTGGGGGTCAGTCCACACTGAAGCCGGGGTCGCCCAAGTTTGTGTGGGGTGTCGTGATCAATGTGATTGAGCAGGGCGGAGCTTCCAGAGATATCTGGCTCAAGATCCAGAATTGTACCCACTCCAGCATCTTCGGCTGGGATTTTGAGTCAAGCTGGAGACCGCACAATGTTCAGCCGAGCACATTCAGCCTTGGTCGAAGCACTGTGCTTCTCGCCGAAGCTCTCTGAGGCCGGAGTTTCCCCAAGGTTGTGTAACCAGATTGGGGGTCAGTCCATGCTGAAGCCGGGGTCGCCCAAGTTTGTGTGGGGAGTCATGATCAATGTGATGGAGCATGGCGGACCTTAGAATCATTCCACTCGCCGAAGCTCTGCCGAGATTTTTTGACCCAAGCTAGAGACTGCACAATGTTCAGCGGAGCACATTCAGCCTTGGTCGAAGCTCTGTGCTTCTCGCTGGAGCTCCACTGAGATTTTTGAGCCATGCTAGAGACTCCACAATGTTCAGTGGAGCACATTCAGCCTTGGTCGAAGCTCTGTGCTTCTTGCTGAAGCTCCAACACCTCTGCCAGAGATGTCTGGCTCAAGTTCCAGAATTGTACCAGCTTCTGCAAGAAGCACAGAGCTTTAACCAAGGCTGAATATGCTCCGCCAAACATTGTGGAGTCTCCAGCGTGGGTGAAAATCTCAGTGGAGCTTCAGCGAGAAGCACAGAGCGTCGACCAAGGCTGAATTTGCTCCACGGAACATTGTGCAGTCTCCAGCTTGCATCAAACATCTTGGCAGAGCGTAGGCGAGTGGCACAAAGCTTTAACCAAGGCTCAATGTGCTCCACCAAACATTGTGCAGTCTCCAGCTTGGGTCAAAAATATCGGCAGGGCTTCGGCAAGTGGCACAGGCCTTCGACCAAGGGTGAATGTTCCAAACATTGTGGAGTCTCCAGCTTGAGTCAAAAATTGCAGCTGAAGATGCTGGAGTGGGTACAATTCTGGAACTTGGCCTTGGTTAAAGCTTTCTGCCAGTTGCTGAAGCTCTACCGAGATTTTTTAGCCATGCTGGAGACTTCACAATGTTCAGCGGAGCACATTCAGCCTTGGTCCAAGCTTCGTGTGGCTCGCCGAAGCTTCACCGAGATTTTGAGCCTGCTGGAGGCTCCACAATGTTCATGGCAGAGGACATTCAGCCTTGGTCAAAGCTCTGTGCATCCTGCCGAAGCTCCACCGAGGTTTTGAACCACGCTGGAGACTCCACAATATTTGGCAGAGCACATTCAGCCTTGGTCAAAGCTCTGTGCCACTTGCTGAAGCTCCGCCGAGATTTTTGACCCAAGCTGGAGACTGCACAATGTTGGGTGGAGCACATTCAGCCTTGCTTGAAGCTTTGTGCATCTCGCTGAAGCTCCACCAGAATTTTGGCCCAAGCTGGAGACTGCACAATGTTTGGTGGAGCACATTCAGCCTTGGTCAAAGCTCTGTGCTTCTCGCTGAAGCTCCAACACCTCCGCCGGGGATGTCTGGCTCAGGTTCCAGAATTGTACCCACTCCTGCATCTTTGGCTGGGATTTTTGAGTCAAGCTGGAGATTTCACAACATTCAGTGGAGCATATTCAACCCTGCTCAAAGGCCTGTGCCACTTGCCGAAGCTCCACCGAGAATTTTGACCCAAGCTGGAGACTGCACAATGGTTGGTGGAGAGCTTTGTGCTACTCGCTGAAGCTCCACCAAGCTTTTTGACCCAAGCGGGAGACTGCCCAATGTTTGGTGGAGCACATTCAGCCTTGGTTAAAGGTTTTCGCCACTCGCCGAAGCTCCACCGAGATTTTTGACCCATGCTGGAGACTCCACAATGTTTGGCATAGCATATTCCACCATGGTCGAAGCTTTGTGCCCCTCGCCAAAGCTCCACCACCTCTGCCAGAGATGTCTGGCTCAAGTTCCAGAATTGTACTCACTCCAGCATCTTTGGCTGGGATTTTTGAGTCAAGCTCCCAAACTGGATCATGGGTGAGTTTGAGGACATGCAATTCAGAGTCGTCCCCGGGGTCCGAGAAGGCAGGGTCCATCAGCGCATTTGTGCAATTTGCCAGAGCTCTGCCGAGATTTTTGACCCAAGGTGGAGACTCCACAATGTTTGGTGGACCACATTCAGCTTTGGTCGAAGCTTTGTGGGACTTGTGGAAGCTCTGCTGGATTTTTGGGCCACACTGGAGACTCCACAGTGTTTGCGGAGCACATTCAGGCTTGGTCAAGGCTCTGTGCCACTCGCCAAAGGTCTGCCGAGATTTTTGGGCCTGCTGAAGACTCCACAATGTTCAGTGGACCACATTCAGCCTTGGTCGAAGCTTTGTGCCACTCACCGAAGCTCTGCCGAATTTTTGGGCCATGCTGGAAACTCCACAAGATTTGGTGGAGCAGATTCAGTGTTGGTCGAAGCCCTGCTGAGATTTTTGAGCCACGCTGGATACTCCCACAATGTTCGGTGGAGCACCTTCAGCCTTGGTTGGAGCTCTGTGCCACTCACTGAAGATTCGCTGAGACTTTTGACCCAAGCTGGAGACTCCACAATGTTTGGCAGGGCACATTCACCCTCAGTCGAAGCTTTGTGCCACTCGAGAGTTTTGAGCCAAGCTGGAGACTCCATAATGTTCAGCAGAGCACATTCAGCCTTGGTTGAAGCTCTGTGCCACTCACCGAAGCTCCACCGAGATTTTTGAGCCAGGCTGGAGACTTCACAATGTTTGGCAGAGCACATTCAGCCTTGGTCGAAGCTTTGTGTGGCTCACCAAAGCTCTGCCGAGATTTTTGAGCCTGCTGGAGACTCCACAATGCTCGGCAGAGGACATTCAGCCTTGTTCGAAGCTCTGCATCTCGCCGAAGCTCCACAAACTCCGCTGAAGATGTCTGGCTCAAGTTCCAGAATTGTACCCACCCCGGCAATCTTTGGCTTGAATTTTTGAGTCAAACTGGAGACTCCACAATGTTCGGTGGAACACATTCAGCCTTGGTCGAAGCCCTGTGCTTCTCTCCGAAGCTCCACCACCTCTGCAGGAGATGTCTGGCTCAAGTTCCAGAAGTGTCCCCACTCCAACATCTTTGGCTACGATTTTGGAGTCAAGCTGGAGACTCCACAGCGTTTGGTGCAGAACATTCAGCCTTGGTGGAAGCTCTGTGCCACCTGCTGAAGCTCTGGCAAGAGCTTTGAGCCAGACTCCACTAATAGGAATAATACTCTGACGGGCACAATAAGGTGAACAACTGTTTTGCAAACCTAATAAGAATAATACTACGACACCAGTAAGTAAGAGAATAAATAAATGGCAAGGAAGGGACAAACCTCAAATGGGCACAATAAGGAGTCTCCAGCGTGGCTCAAAAATCTCGGCGGAGCTTCAGCGAGTGACATAAAGCTTTAACCAAGTCTGAATGTGCTCTGCCAAACATTGTGTGGGGTCTCGAGCTTGGCTCAACAATTATGGCAGAGCTTCGGTGAGATGCACAGAGCTTACACTAAGGCTGAATGTGCTCCGCCAAACATCGTCGAGTCTCCAGCTTGGCTCAAAAGTCTCGGCAGAGCTTCGGCAGGTAGCACCGAGCTTCGACCAAGGCAGAATGTGCTCCACTGAACACCATCGAGTCCCCAGCTTGGCTCAAAACTCTCAGCGGAGCTTTGGCAGGTAGCACTGAGCTTCAACCAAGGCTGAATGTGCTCCGCCGAACATCGTCAAGTCTTCAGCTTGGCTCAAAGCTCTCGGCAGAGCTTTGGCAGGTAGCACCGAGCTTCGACCAAGGCTGAATGTGCTCCGCCAAACATTGTGGAGTCTCCCACCTGGCTCAGAAATCGGGGTGGAGCTTCGGCAGGTAGCACCGAGCTTCGACCAAGGCTGAATGTGCTCTGCCGAACACCGTCAAGTCCCCAGCTTGGCTCAAAACTCTCGGTGGAGCTTCGGCGAGATGCACAGAGCTTGGACCAAGGCTGAATGTGCTCTGCCAAACATTGTGCAGTCTCCAGCTTGAGTCAAAAATCTCTGCGGAGCTTCGGCGAGTGGCACAGAGCTTCAAGCAAGGCTGAATGTGCTCTGCCAAACATTATGGAGGCTTCAGCTTGGCACAAAACTCTCAGTGGAGCTTTAGCAAGTGGCACAGAGCTTCGACCAACACTGAATGTTTTCCGCCGAACATTGTGAAGTCTCCAGCTTGGCTCAAAAATCGCAGATACAGAAGCTGGAGTGGGTACAATTCTGGAACTTGAGCCAGACATCTCTGGTGGAGGTGGTGGAGCTTCGGCGAGTGGCACAAGGCTTTAACCAAGGCCACATTCAACCTTGGTCGAAGCACTGTGCTTCTCGCCGAAGCTCCAACACCTCCGCCCGAGATGTCTGGCTCAAGTTCCAGGATTGTACCCACTCCAGCATCTTCAGCTGCAATTTTTGAGTCAAGCTGAAGAAGACTCCACAATGTTTGGCACATTCACCCTTGCAGATGCAGAAGCTGGAGTGGGTACAATTATGGAACTTGAGCCAGACATCTCTGGTGGAGGTGGTGGAGCTTTGGCGAGTGGCACAAAGCTTTAACTAAGGCCACATTCAACCTTGGTCGAAGCACTGTGCTTCTCGCTGAAGCTCCAACACCTCCGTCCGAGATGTCTGGCTCAAGTTCCAGGATTGTACCCACTCCAGCATCTTCGGCTGCAATTTTTGAGTCAAGCTGAAGACTCCACAATGTTTGGCACATTCACCCTTGGTTGCAAGCCTGTGCCACTTGCCGAAGCCCTGCCGATATTTTTGACTCAAGCTGGAGACTGCACAATGTTTGGTGGAGCACATTGAGCCTTGGTTAAAGTTTTGTGCCACTCGCCTACGCTCCGCCAAGATGTTTGATGCAAGCTGGAGACTGCACAATGTTCTGCGGAGCACATTCAGCCTTGGTCGACGTTCTGTGCTTCTCGCTGAAGCTCCACTGAGATTTCGAGTCACGCTGGAGACTCGACAATGTTTGTCGGAGCATATTCAGCCTTGGTTAAAGCTCTGTGCTTCTCGCAGAAGCTCCAACACCTCCGCTGGATATGTCTGGCTCAAGTTCCAGAATTGTACCCACTCCAGCATCTTTGGCTTGTGGAGTCTCCAGTGTGGCTTAAAAATGTCAGGTGAGCTTCGGTGAGTAGCACAGAGGTTTAACCTCGGCTGAATGTGCTCCGCCAAACATTGTGCAGTCTCCAGCTTGGGTCAAAAATCTCGGCAGAGCTTCGACGAGAAGCACAGAGCTTCCACCAAAGCTGAATGTGCTCTGCTGAACATTTTGGAGTCTCCAGCTTGATTCAAAACTCCCAGCCGAAGATGATGGAGTGCGTACAATTCTGGAACTTGAACCAGACATCTCTGGTGGAGGTGGTGGAGCTTTGGCAAGTGGCACAGAGCTTTGACCAAGGCTGAATGTGCTCTGCCGAATATTGTGGAGTCTCCAGCTTGGCTCAAAAATCTCAGTGCAGCTTCAGCAAGTGACACAAAGCTTCGACCAAGGCTGAATGTTCTCCGCCAAACATTGTGGAGTCTCCAGCTTGACTCAAAAATTGCAGCTGAAGATGCTGGAGTGGGTAAAATTCTGGAACTTCAGCCAGACATCTCCGGCAAAGGCGGTGGACCTTCGGTGAGTGGCACAAAGCTTTGACCAAGGCTGAATGTGCTCCGCCGAACATTGTGGAGTCTCCAGCTTGGCTCAAAACTCTCGGTGGGGCTTCAGCGAGTGGCACAGAGCTTCAACCAAGGCTGAATGTGCTCCGCTGAACATTGTGGAGTCTCCAGCTTGGCTCAAAACTCTCGGTGGGGCTTCAGTGAGTGGCACAGGGCTTCGCGCAAGGCTGAATGTTTCCACCAAACAGTGTGAAGTCTCCAGCTGGACTCGAAAATCGCAGCTGAAAAAGCTGGAGTGGGTACAATTCTGGAACTTGAGCCAGATATCTCCGGCCGAGGTGGTGGAGCTTCGGCGAGGGGCCTCTGCACTCATGCGCGAAGCGAAGGGCCATGCACATGTGAAGCACATTGATATCCGTGAACACTACCTCCATGAGCACATGGCCGCTGGGGATATCAAGATTCAGCATGTTGCGTCTGCTGAAAATCTCGCAGAACCAAAGATGTTGGAGTGGGTACACTTCTGGAACTTGAGCCAGACATCTCCTGTGGAGGTGGTGGAGCTTTGGAGAGAAGCACAGAGCTTCGACCAAGGCTGAATGTGTTCCGCCCAACATAGTGGAGTCTCCAGTTTGACTCAAAAATTTGAGCCAAAGATTGCTGGAGTGGGTACAATTCTGGAACTTGAGCCAGACATCTTCAGCGGAGCTGGTGGAGCTTCGGCGAGAGGCCGAGCTTCGACCAAGGCTGAATGTCCTCTGCTGAGCATTGTGGAGTCTCCAGCAGGCTCAAAAATCTCGGCAGAGCTTCAGGGAGCCACACAAAGCTTCGACCAAGGCTGAATGTGCTCTGCCAAACATTGTGAAGTCTCCAGCCTGGCTCAAAAATCCATGTGGAGCTTCGGCGAGTGGCACAAAGCCTTAACCAAGGCTGAATGTGCTCTGCCAAACATTGTGCACTCTCCAGCTTGGGTCAAAAATCTCGGTGGAGTTCGGCGAGTGGCACAGAGCTTCAACCAAGGCTGAATGTGCTCTGCCGAACATTATGGAGTCTCCAGCTTGGCTCAAAACTCTCGGTGGAGCGGCGGAGGTGGTGGAGCTTCGGCGAGTGGCACAAAGCTTCGACCAAGGCTGAATGTGCTCTGCCGAACATTGTAGAATCTTGAGCTTGGCTCACAAATCTCGGCAGAGCTTCGGTGAGTGGCACAGAGCTTCGACCAAGGCTGAATCTGCTCCACCAAATATTGTGGAGCTTCCAGCGTGGCCCAAAAATGCGGCGGAGCTCCGATGGGTGGCAGAGAGCTTCGACCAACACTGAAGGTTGTCCGCTGAACATTGTGGAGTTTTAGGACATGCAATAGTTGTCCCCTGTGTCCGAGAAGGCAGGGTCCATTAGCGCATTTGTGCAATTTGCCAAAGCTCTGCTGAGATTTTTGACCCAAGGTGGAGATTCCACAATGTTTGGTGGACCCCATTCAGCCCTGGTTGAAGCTTTGTGGGACTCGCCGAAGCTCCACTGGATTTTTGGGCCACGCTGGAAACTCCACAGTGTTCGCGGAGCACATTCAGGCTTGGTCAAAGCTCTGTGCCACTCGCCAAAGGTCCGCCAGGATTTTGGGGCCCGCTGCAGACTCCACAATGTTCGGCAGAGCACATTCAGCCTTGATCGAAGCTCTGTGCCACTTGCCGAAGCTCCGCTGAGATTTTTGAGCAAAGCTTGAGACTCCACAATGTTCGGCGGACCACATTCAGCCTTGGTCGAAGCTTTGTGCCACTTGCCGAAGCTCTGCCGGATTTTTGGGCCACACTGGAAGCTCCACAAGATTTGGTGGAGCAGATTCAGTGTTGGTCGAAGCTCTGTGCCACTCGCCGAAGCTCTGCCGAGATTTTTGAGCCACGCTGGAGACTCCACAATGTTCGGCAGAGCATATTCAGCCTTGGTCGAAGCTCTCTGCCACCCGCCGAAGCTCTGCCGAGATTTTTGAGACAAGCTTGAGACTCCACAATATTTGGCAGAGCACATTCAGCCTTGGTCGAAGCTTTGTGCCACTTGCCGAAGCTCCACCACCTTCGCTGGAGATGTCTGGCTCAAGTTCCAGAATTGTACCCACTCCAGCATCTTCGGCTGGGATTTTTGAGTCAAGCTGGGCTGGATCAGTGTTGCATTTTTAAGGGCTTATTAAGGGTCAAGGTTTAATTAAGCCTTAAGGGCAAACACGTGATTTTTGAGGCATTCAGCGAACACTCAGTAAATATTTATTGGACTGTCTTTCACATATCATAGTCATCTCCAGACACCAAAAGAGCTCCGTCGTTGGGCTCTTCATCACTTTCTTCTGCAGCAAGGAGCTCCATGAGCAGTCTTTCTCATGTGAACTGCGTCAGACACGGTCTTCCAACTGGCTTTGCCACCATTCCACCAAATAGTGTCACCAGTGAGCGCGGAAAGATAGAGCTGCGTGAATGTCCACCTTGGGGAGGCTGTGGTGCCTCCTCATCCTCATTCTCCTCACTCTCCTGCGCGGCTTTCACCCACTTCGCCATCTCCACACACCAATCAGCCGACGACTTGATCAATTTTGGGGTTGAGGGGCCGTCACTCTCATCTTCCAACAGATCAGCATATCATGGAACGGCCAGGAGCCCTGTGTGGACACTGCGAGCGGCCCTTTCATCCACCAGCCCCGCTTCACAGTTAGCAGCACGAATGTTCGCTCGGAGCTGATTAGGAGAGTGGGTGCTGTATAAAGATGGCCCAATGAAACATACCTTTGACATCTTGTGTAGTTTGTCGGTCTTGAGACAATTATGAAGATGGGTTTTCTTGACTTTTATGTCAGAGAAATCACGTTCATTTGGTGCTTGATTCATTCTGAACCTGAGCAGAAGACTGGCAAGGTGTGCAAGTTCAGTTACATCCGGGCAGCTTTTCAGTTGTTCCCAGACCAACAGGGGATCGTCCAGCTGAGTAGAGAGCAGGTTACATCAGGTGCATGCACCAATGAGAATTAAATATGCACATGCCGCTTCTGAAACTCTTTCTTGTGCACTTGCCAGGCAGCAAAGTTGCCGGTTCCTGCCAAATATTGCATGAACGCTGTCGGAGCAGCCTTCTCTTTCTCGGCATCCTCCTCTGCATCTCATGGGGTATCTCTTGGCCTTGAGTGAATATGTCAATAGAGCTATAAAAAAATATGAATTAGCTCAACACAGCAGATAAAATATGTATACACACCGAAATGATTTCCGTGTTTAAGGCGAATACATTTAGCCCAGCCTTGTCACCAAATCGCTCAAGACACTCATACGGATTCAAGATGAGGCAGAAAATAAACAGAGGCTGGTCCAATGCTGCCCAACGCTTCTCAAGCTGCGTGAGCATACCTTTGGACACAGTCTTATTTGAGTGCTGTGCAAAATGACGATATAGGCCTGCAAAGGTCAGTAGAACTTGGTCGCCTTGCATATTATTGGCTTTATTAATGTTCGTTGCATAGCAAATTGGCTCTATGTCATCAACAAGTGTCTGCAGCGAGGGCCAGAAACGGGTATTCTCAAGCAGATTGCACTGAGCATTGGCAGTTTCGGTTATTTTCTTTACGGCCTTCCAGTTTTGCTCACGTCCGAGCTGTGCTTCAATTATCTCTTCCTGGCGAAGGTATGCTGCATGCCGGAGGGAGCTTTGAGATCGAGGAGAAAATGAAAGGCTACATAATGTGTTGTCCACCGGGTGATGTTTGCAAGAGGATACACGAGCACCACAAAATTGTTCTTGGGTTGCGCATCATCAAAGATCTTGCGCACGCAGTCATGAGAAAGAATCCAAGGAATAAGATCTGTAGCCTGTTCAGCAACCACAGAAGCCTCCTCATTAACTGCTAAGTAGTCGCTGAGGATAAGTTCTCCCTTGGTTGAATGAGAATACTGGAAAATATACAGAAAGAATTTGTAGCACTCACTTGATGGGCACAACAAGGAATGACAAATATCCACGGCTGCTTCAAACCAAGATCTTTATGGCCTCGTGTGGCTACCCCCATCGTTATTGTAGACAAAGACCATCATGTAGAAACTGATCATGGACATGTTCTATCTCTGCCGAAGTAAATGGGATGTTGGCGCCACCAGTTCTGGCTGCTTCATGGCCTTCTTGACATTGCAAAACAACCTCTTTCGTTTTTTTGAGGTTGGTGCAGTGTCTGACTTGTCATAGGTCAAATCCACAGATGTGGTCGACCCTTGATCTGTGCAGCTTTTCCTTTGGCCACTGATGACCCATATGGGCATGGTTCAAATGTGCGATCATGGCAGACTTCTCTCCACGGACATAGCCTGATTCTTCATGAGCTGGTGGTCATTGGTCAATGATGGTGAGAGTGGGAATTATGTGTGGGATTAGACATACCTGCTGTAAATGCCGCCTCCTCCCATTTGAGTCTGTCCTTCAATACTAAATCTGTGTTGTTTGGGGGGTCTTCGACACATCAATGATGGCGGATGCAGCCTAGACAGTAGGCTTCATTGATGGATGCATTTTGTTTTGGGCCTTTGAAAAAGAACTTCCAAAGAGCTCCCTCTTTTGGAGGCATGCTTGAAGTACCAGGTCCATCGATGCAAAAAAAAAAAGAGATGCCATGTGGAATGATGCACGTGATGATATTAAGGGTTAAGTTAAGCGAGCAGTTCATTATAAAGCCTTAATATTAAGGCCATATTAAGCCTTATCCTTAATTAAGGCTTAACCCTTAACTGCAACACTAAGCTGGAGACTCCACGATGTTCAGCTGAGCACATTCCACCTTGGTTGAAACTTTGTGCCACTCGCTGAAGCTCCACCGAGGTTTTTGAGCCAAGCTCGAGAGTCCACAATGTTCAGCGGAGCACAGTCAGCCTTGGTCGAAGCCTTGTGTGGCTCACTGAAGCTCTGCCGAGATTTTTGACCCAAGCTGGAGACTCCACAATGTTTGGCAGAGTACATTCAGCCTTGCTCGAAGCTCTGTGCTACTCGCCAAAGCTCCTCCGAGATTTTTGAGCCAAGCTGGAGACTCCACAATGTTTGGCCAAGCACATTCAGCCTTGGTTGAAGCTCTGTGCTTCTCGTCAAAGCTCCACCACCTCCGCCAGAGGTGTCTGGCTCAAGTTCCAGAATTTTACCCGCTCCAGCATCTTCGGCTGGATTTTTGAGTCAAGCTGGAGACTTCACAATGCTCGGTAGACCACATTCAGCCTTGGTCGAGGCTTTGTGCCACTTGTCGAAGCTCCACCGGATTTTTGGGCCATGCTGGAGACTCCACAATGTTCGCGGAGCACATTCAGCCTTGGTCGAAGCTCGGTGCTACCCACCAAAGCTCCGCCGAGAGTTTTGAGCCAAGCTGGAGACTTGACAATGTTTGGTGGAGCACATTCAGCCTTGGTTGAGCTCTGTGCCACTCGCCGAAGCTTCGCTGAGACTTTTGACCCAAGCTGGAGACTCCACAATGTTTGGCAGAGCACATTTAGCCTTGCTCGAAGCTCTGTGCTACTCACCGAAGCTCCGCCGAGATTTTTGAGCCAAGCTTGAGACTCCACAATGTTTGGCAGACCACATTCAGCCTTGTCGAAGCTTTGTGCCACTCGCCGAAGCTCTGCCGAATTTTTGGGCCACACTGGAAGCTCCACGAGATTTGGTGGAGTAGATTCAGTGTTGGGCAAAGCTCTGTGCCACTTGCCGAAGCTCTGCCGAGACTTTTGAGCCACGCTGGAGACTCCACAATGTTCAGTGGAGCACATTCAGCCTTGGTCGAATTTTTGGGCCACACTGGAAGCTCCACGAGATTTGGTGGAGCAGATTCAGTGTTGGGCAAAGCTCTGTGCCACTTGCCGAAGCTCTGCCGAGATTTTTGAGCCACGCTGGAGACTCCACAATGTTCAGTGGAGCACATTCAGCCTTGGTCGAAGCTCTGTGCCACCCGCCGAAGCTCCGCCAAGAGTTTTTAGCCAATCTGGAGACTCCACAATGTTTGGCAGGGCACATTCAGCCTTGGTCGAAGCTTTGTGCTGCTCACCGAAGCTCCACCACCTCTGCTGGAGATGTCTGGGTCAAGCTCCAGAATTGTACCCACTCCAGCATCTTGGGCTGGGATTTTTGAGTCAAGCTGGAGACTTCACATTGTTCAGCGGAAAACCTTCAGTGTTGGTCGAAGCTCTCTGCCACCCACCGGAGCTCCGCCGCATTTTTGGGCCACGCTGGAAGCTCCACAATATTTGGCAGAGCATATTCAGCCTTGGTCGAAGCTCTGTGCTACTTGCCGAAGCTCCACCGATATTTGTGAGCCAAGCTCAAGATTCTACAATGTTCGGCAGAGCGCATTCAGCCTTGGTCGAAGCTTTGTGCCACTCGCTGAAGCTTCACCACCTCCGCCGGAGATGTCTGGCTCAAGTTCCAGAATTGTACCCACTCCAGCATCTTTGGCTGCAATTTTTGAGTCAAGCTGGAGACTTCACAATGTTCAGCAGAAAACATTCAGTGTTGGTCAAAGCTCTGTGCCACTTGCCGAAGCTCCACCGAGATTTTTGAGCCAAGCTCAAGACTCCACAATGTTCGGTGGACCACATTCAGCCTTGGTCGAGGATTTGTGCCACTTGCCGAAGCTCCTCAGAGATTTTTGAGCCACGTTGGAGACTCCACAATGTTTGACCAAGCACATTCAGCCTTGGTCAAAGCTCTGTGCCACTCGCCGAAGCTCCACCGAGATTTTTGAGCCAAGCTCAAGACTCTACAATGTTTGGCAGAGCACATTCAGCCTTGGTCGAACCTTTGTGCCCCTTGCTGAAGCTCCACCACCTCGGCCAGAGATGTCTGGCTCAAGTTCCAGAATTTTACCCACTCCAGCTTCTTCAGCTGTGATTTTTGAGTCAAGCTGGAGACTTCACAATGTTCGGTGGAAACATTCTGCCTTGGTCGAAGCTATGTGCCACTCGCTGAAGCCCCACCGAGAGTTTTGAGCCAAGCTGGAGACTCCACAATGTTTGGCGGAGCACATTCAGCCTTGGTTGAAGCTCTGTGCCACTCACCAAAGCACTGCCGAGATTTTTGACCCAAGCTGGAGACTCCTTATTATGCCCGTTTGAGGTTTGTCCCCTCCTTACTATTTATTTATTCTCTTACTTACTAGTGTCGTAGTATTATTTCTATTAGGTTTGCAATACAGTCATTCACCTTATTGTGCCCATATGAGTATTATTCCTATTAGTGAAGTCTGGCTCAAAACTCTCGGCGGAGCTTCGGCAGGTGGCAGAGCTTCCACCAAGGCTGAATGTTCTCCACCAAACACTGTGGAGTCTCCAGCTTGACTCAAAAATCGCAGCCAAAGATGTTGGAGGGGGTACACTTCTGGAACTTGAGCCAGAGATCTCCGGTGGAGGTGGTGGAGCTTCGGCGAGAAGCACAGAGCTTCGCCCAAGGCTGAATGTGTTCCGCCCAACATTGTGGAGTCTCCAGTTTGACTCAAAAATTTAAGCCGAAGATTGCTGGGGTGGGTACAATTCTGGAACTTGAGCCAGACATCTTCAGCGGAGGTGGTGGAGCTTCGGTGAGAGGCCAGGCTTCAACCAAGGCTGAATGTCCTCTGCCGAGCATTGTGAAGTCTCCAGCTTGGCTCAAAGCTCTCGGTGGAGCGGCGGAAGCTTGGCTCACAAATCTCGGCGGAGCTTCGGCGAGTGGCACAGAGCTTCGACCAAGGCTGAATATGCTCCGCCAAATATTGTGGAGCTTCCAGCGTGGCCCAAAAATGCGGCGGAGCTCCGGCGGGTGGCAGAGAGCTTCAACCAACAGTGAAGGGTTTCCACTGAACATTGTGAAGTCTCTAGCTTGACTCAAAAATCCCAGCCCAAGATGCTGGAGTGGGTACAATTCTGGAGCTTGACCCAGACATCTCCGGCAGAGGTGGTGGAGCTTCGGTGAGTGGCACAAAGCTTCGACCAAGGCTGAATGTGCCCTGCTGAACATTGTGGAGTCTCCAGATTGGCTAAAAACTCTTGGCGGAGCTTCGGCGGGTGGCACAGAGCTTCGACCAAGGCTGAATGTGCTCCACTGAACATTGTGGAGTCTCTAGCGTGGCTCAAAAATCTCGGCAGAGCTTCGGGAAGTGGCACAGAGATTTGCCCAACACTGAATCTGCTCCACCAAATCTCGTGGAGCTTCTAGTGTGGCCCAAAAATTCGGCAGAGCTTTGGTGAGTGGCACAAAGCTTCGACCAAGGTTGAATGTGGTCTGCCGAACATTGTGGAGTCTCGAGCTTGGCTCAAAAATCTCGGCGGAGCTTCGGCAAATTGCACAAACACGCTCATGGACCCTGCCTTCTCAGACACAGGGGATGACTCTGAATTGCATGTCCTCAAACTCACCCATAATCCAGTTTGGGACCACATTGATTTGCACCCCATCTGGCATGATCTGTACGAGACATGGAATAGTGCTGGGGACAGCTTACCCCAATACCACTTCATGGCCAAAAAGCAATTGCGCTGCCAGCGGTCACAACACTGCTGTGACAGAACTGTGATGGGCAGACAACACTGTGATGTATGCAGGTTACAACACGCAGCTTCAACCAAGGCTGAATGTGCTCCGCCAAATTTACGGTCCATGAATCCTAAATTCAAGTTGTGGTCGACCACCATGAATGCCAAGTTGCCTCCTCATGCTCGTGGTTCCTGTTCCACATCACCGCCGCAAAAAAACTCGTTGGCACCAAGCTCACTGGGCATCAACGAAGTTGCCCCAAGAAACATGTCCGACATGGGGAGTCCATATGCATGGTGCTGTTCTCCAGATCTCCAGAATGAGGAGGTCTTCGAGGTCTTTGTTGTCCACGATATCTTCGGTGTCATCTTCTCCATCTGGTACAACATGCTCTACAACTATGTCTTTTGCTTTCCCTCTCCATTTGACGGGATTGGTAAATGGGATCGGGTGCATGCCAGTCCGCCTCTTCCTCAGGAGGGTGTTGCCCACGCTGAGTCTGGGGTTTCCCCAAGGTTGTGTCAGGTGTCGGCACTGGTGAAGGTAGGCCATGGGTCATGCATGCTTCATAATCAGATTGGGGGTCAGTCCACGCTGAGGCCAGGGTCGCCCAAGTTTGTGTGGGGTGTCGCGATCAATGTGATTGAGCATGGCGGACCTTAGAATCATTTTAAATGCCCAATGAATATTCTGGTGGCACGCACTTTAGGAATATTTGAAAAGACATTCAAGACGTCATTCTGAATCTATATTAAATACCTTTTGCATGTTCTGGTGCAAGTTATGTGCAAAACATTTTAAATTTGAACTCCATATCCCTTGTGTGTTCAGGCACAGAGCCTCCTCTATGAACACAAAAAGTATGCTAAAGGCTCCCCTGGAAACATTGGGGAAACATTTTAAAAACCTTCCTCAAGTCCAGCAGGAGAATCTTCTGAACACATTTTAAATATTTCTTCACAGTTTCTTACGTGTGTTTAGGATATTCTTGACCTGTGAACAGAGAACATATGTAGAAGTTATTCTGGTGTGTATCCTGAACCTATTTTAAATTTCTTCTTGTTTTTCAGGGCTGCACATGTGAAAGTTATCTTGAAGATTATCGAAAACATATGCAAAAGAAATTTTAAAAATCTTCCATTTTTTCGGGGCTGTTAAACTGAAAGATATCTAGAACACACTCTGAACACCATCTAAAACATACTTGAGACATCTTTTAAATACCTTTCATTTTTTCTGCCACAAAACATGGGTGATTTATTTAAATGATCTCTCAGGTATTCCCTGCCAGGATATTTGAAAGGTTTGAGTAAGATTACACTGAAGGTATCCTCAACAAAACTGAAAGGAACTTTAAAAATCTCTAGCATATTCTGCCCCCAATTATTCAAGAAACATTTAAAAGTCGTCTTGAATATTCCAGGACCACAAACTTGAATAATATTGTAAATATTCATTGGATACCTTTAGCATGTTCTGGTCCAGAATTAGTGCATATCCTCCCAGTGTAAAAACACGGCGAGAAAGTTCATTGTCGGAAGCATCGTCGGGCAAGGTGAAGTAGAAGACAAGCATGCGAGGACCTGCCAAACAAGGCATAACAAATAACAGCCAAGTGAATAATCAGATATCGTCCGAATAAAGTAAATGCTCGACAGAAGGATAGTTTAATAAGGTGGGTATGTACTGGTGAAGTAGACGAAACCCAACGCGCATGGGCAAAGATAAGATACCGTCTATGCCATGATGGAAATCCAGCCTTCGGATACGACCAAGAGTCGGGGAACGGTCAGACACGAAGTCGAGCACAGAACCCAACGGAACCGGCCCGAGAACAAGTGTAAGGAGGCGAGGACAACAGTCGGGGGCGGAAACCATTGCCGCAAAGTACACAGGTGATGCAGCGTGCAAATCGAGATGCTCTACGTTGTGGAAAGACAGTACAAATCGATGATGAAGGGCAGGGGAAAACAAAGGGATACTACATAGAACAATGGTGGTGGCGGAAGATGCGAACTGATGGGTCAACAGTATTTCGATAAAGGGGTCGCCGATGTACTTTAACGACAAAGTACGGAGCGAAGGCAACTGCAACGTGCACAGAAAATGGGCCAGGCTAGAATCATCCCGGAGACCAAGAGCTCGAAGCTCCACGGTAGAAAGGTCGGGAAGTACCGTAGTAGGCAGCAAATCCGGGATGTCGAGGACGCGAAATTCATCAACTACCGTCAAAGATCGGAGGATAGGGGCTGCTGTGAAAACCGATCGCATCTGCAAGGCACTGGGCCATAGGTGGACGGGGACATGGGCGAAAGTAATACGGCGCAGATGGCCGAGCAGTGGAAAAGTGTGCCAGGGCAACACGGTTCCCACCACGACCAGAGACTCCAACTCGGGCAAGGTGAGGTTGAAAACCTGGGGGGGCGAGGCCGTAAAGGGTAGATAAGGATAAGGATCCTCCGAAAAGGCGGGAAGGGCGAGAGTAAGAGTGCGCAATCCAGGAGCAGAGGCGGCGACCATACGGAGGACCAAGCGACCATGGTGAGCATTGGACGCATAAATAACGGCCGTCCTCCACCTCGAAACAACATCGGAGAGGATCGAAAGACATGATGAGGTATTGTCCAAAGATTCCAAAGCATCAGGACGCAATGCTGGCTGATCGAAGGAAGGAAGGGGGGGAGGATCGATAACGACGTCGATGCTGAGGCGGCACCCCGACGAAAGATCCACGCTAAGCTTCACGTCGGAGGAAGGAGTGTCATGAGAAACACAAATTTTGCTCCAAAACCTGGGAACGGAAAGTAGGAAGTCGCGCCATTGACGATGCTTCGCGCATAAGTCCAAGCGAAGAGCCACGAACTCGGGGGGCGAAGAACCACGAAGGTGGCAGTATTCCCAAAAAATACGCGACCACACATCAGCAGGAAGCGCACGCGGCCCAGACGCCCAGGAATCGTTCCAGGCGTCAACGAAAGCCATATAAGCCTCAGGACCTAACAACAAAGGTGAGACGGTAATACAAACCCACAAGATCCAAAGACTCTATCACTTACCTAGGACAACAGACATCGAGGGAAAGGGATAGCAAGGGAAAATAAGAGTCGGACGGCCACCTGCAACATCGAGATCCGAAGGATGATATGCGGGAACCGAGGAACCCCAAAAAAAAAGACGCGCATCAAAAATCGGAAATCAAATATGATCGCGAAAGGCTACGGGCGAAAAGAGCACATCAGAGATGCAGAAAATATGGCTCAGCATGGTGATATAAAACACGGATCTACACGCGGTAACCATAGACTACATGGGACGAATGCAGGTTGCCGAAAGAAGCAGAGCAGTCCATGGCACATGGAGAGGCATCTACAAACCAATAAAATAAGCGGAGGAAGCGAGGCAAATAAAACAGACGGATACGAACCGACAACAATGAAAAGACAGCGGCTGAGAAGGAAGTCAGCACGGCCATACGGGTCTAAATCAAACACACGCACCCTGACCACTGGCAGCGAGGAAAGGCCGAGTGGAGATACGAGCATAAAGACCAGGAAGAACGGAAAGGGAAGGCCGGGAATAAAACGAGATGCACCGGGTATGCACTGCAGGTGAGGCGGAATCGAGAGGCAGAGGCAATATACGCTGAAAAAAATAAGATCAGCACATGGATAGAATCACGAAAAAGGTATTCAAAATGTACCATCATCAGCAGAAAAAAGAGGCAAGAGCTCAATCCAAGGTAAGAACAATAGACCGAGCCTGAAACCAGGCGCTCAAATGATGATCGACGGGATCGCTGTCCTCGACTATTATAGTCTCCAGCTCGGCATAATCGCCAATCTCTCTGTCCATAACCAATGATTGCAAAGCCGGCAAACCCACATCAGCCAAATACAGATGGCGAAGCATCGGACAGGCATTGAAATTTGGATCGGTCGGGTTACTGATGCGGGTCGAGGCATGGCAGAAAGAAGTCCAGAAACCGGGATCCGCCCGGCGCATATCGAGAAGTTCGACATTGAAGAGAAAACGGAAGAGATTGTACGCGTGATCGTACGAGAGGCGAGAGGAAGGATGGTGGCCAGAAATGACGAGGTCGGTGATGGAGATCAGAATGGACGCACACCTGGCGGCGCAAGCCAGGTCATCATCGACGGAGAACCGTAGGCGGAGTGTATGGAGGACAGGAAAAGGGACATGCCCAAGCATAACCGCCATGGAGTGGACACCGCGAAACGTAAGATCGAGAGTATGTACCAAAATGGGCGGAGAGGCAACGACAGATGCAGGGATGAAGTCGAAATGGAGCGCGTCAATAATAAGAACTCGAAGTAGGCTCGAAGAGGCGATGATTCGCACAAAGTCTGTCCAGACGATGCGATGGTCGTAGGGAAGACGAACAACGGACGTCGTATCAATCGAAGACAGGTGGGTGAAGGTCGGGCGCTCCACATCGGCGTGAAGGATGTAAAGACGGGAGAAGGGCATAAACGGCAGACCATAGGGGGGGTCTGAGGCAGTGAAGCGAAAGGACGACAAGCAACCCGGATAGAAGGAGTGGATACGGGGGTTGCTAATAATGACGGTGAACCTGCCCAACTGAGCAGGCGTGCCTAATCCCAACTCGCGAAGTGCAATCTCAAGCAAGAACACATTCCCGACCTCCAATACAAGCGTGCAGCAATGGCGAATGAATGGGGCAAAGGCGTGCAACAGCTCCGCAAATCGGCGGCTAGGCCCAAGTTCACCAATGTCCACAGCAGGACCCAAAAGGTCGGGGGACCTAGCCACAACGACCAATGCTGCACGCCGTCCAGCTTCCAAGGCGGCGACAACGAAAGGAACGGAGGAGGAGGGAACAATCAGCTGTCTGGACCAAAGCGACGGTATGGTCCAGACCATATCGCGAAACACGAGGTAAAGCACAAAGTCGTCAATAGAAAGGTCGGAGTTGAGATCGCAGACGAAGGATAGGATGTTCGCGAAGATTTCCACAGGAAATATCGCGTCAACCTTGAAAAGAGCATTAGGAAAGCGCGACGAGGACAACAAAATAAAACCCACCAGAGGAGACGTATTTAGAGCGGACACAGACATAAAGCAAGCAGGGCGTCGCAGAACCAGATAGGGAACAGTCCGGCGAACAAAGAGACACCAACAGCAGAAAACCGCGCTCATCAAGACCACCATGCAGGCCCCCGAAACACACGTAACGGTCATTAGCTGGAAAGAAAACGACGAGGAAGGAATAACGATAAGATGCGAGAAAGTAGAAGCCGCAATGCACTGGCTAAACAGAAACAACATCAGCTACGCGAGAAAGGCGCGTAACGCGACGAGCAGTGAAGGCAGAGAGGCGAAAGATGGAGAGGAACTGCCAGTAAAAAAGGTCTAAATAAACAGAAGAGGGACATAACGGAAGAGGGGGGGGGGGGGGGGGGGGGGGTGAGGTGGCGAATCGGAAGGGCGGAGTTCGGAAAGGCGGAAAGAACGGATGATCAAGAAAGTCACGTTTCACACCAAAATTTAGAGTGGATAGAAAACGAGACCACGTGGGCACAGAGGATGTTGATGGCATCAGAAAAAAATCTCACGACAAAATTCGGACACGAAAGGGCGAAACAAAGAGGGACAAAAATACGAAAAGCAAAGACCCCAATTAAAAAAATATGAATGATCCGGCTAAAAAAACACGAAGACAATATAAGCAGAAAAGAGAGCAGGAGAAAAAAAACAAGATAACGAGGGTTAGGATCAGGTCACATTTCAAAGTAAAGTTAACCCCTACAAATTTCTTAGGGGAAACGACACCCAAGAACGAGTCTAAAATTAAAATTTTAGGACTCGTAATGTGCCGTGACATTAAGTCACAATATTTGTACCGATCCATTTTTGGGTCTATTTACCGTATTTACCGTAGCATGTGTAGATAAGGCCTTGTGCTGCACAACGTGTTCGCCACGACCTGCCTCCCAAATCTTTCTTTCACCCCCCCCACTTCACCAATGGGCCGAGAGACTGTCCATTCACAAGTTACCAAATCCAAAGCACATGATTATCCGTGACCTTCTCGCTCTCGCCAGCGACAATGATGAGGATGAGGACGATGAGGATGATGCAGAGGAGGACCTTCTTCGAAAAAGTGCACAGTTGAAGCTTGACATGGCCATTTTGGACGCTGTTAAGTCAACTCGTTACCTCCGCGGTCGACCCCCTGTCCCAAAATCTGGAAATCTACATCTTGCCTGGGTGTACGCAGAAAATCCAGATGACCATGGGCGGTTCCAAGGGATGCTTCGAGTCTCCCCAATGGTATTTACAGTTATACTGGAGCTCATCAAGAATCACAAGGTTTTCACAAATAACTCCAATATTCCCCAAACCCCTGTCGATGTGCAGCTCGCTGTTACCCTGTATCGTCTGGGTCACTACGGAAATGCTGCATCACTTGAGGATATTGCACTGATGGCTGGAATCAGTGAGGGCTCGGTCGAGTCCTTCACATATCGCTGCTTCGAAGCAATCGAGTCTTTGCACGACATGTTTGTGCGGCCTTTGACACCCGAAGAAAAGGAGCACGAAAAGCAGTGGATGGATGAGCATCTGGGCTTTAGGGGTCTGTGGCGAGAAGGGTGGATAATGTATGATGGAACCATTGTCGTTCTGTATGCCAAGCCTGGCCTCAACGGCGATGCATATTATACACGGAAGGCAAATTATGGTTTAAATGTCCAGGTGCGCAATCAGGAGTTTATTTCATCCTGACTCATTGCTCATTTAGATTGGAAATATCCCATCGAACTTGCGAATTCAGGACTACTGTCATGGATTTACCGGCTCCATTCATGATGCAGCTGCATTTGAGCACACTGCCGCAGTGCTGCATCCCGAATTTATGTTTGAAGGGGAGGAATTTGCATGGGGCGATTCAGCATATACTCTCAATGCACGCACCATTCCTGTTCACAAACGACCAGCTTCCCTAATCCCGGAAAATGCGCGCTTCGACAAGGTCGTCTCACACCTCCGTGTTCGCTCGGAGCACTGCATTGGGGCATTAAAGGGGCGCTGGCAGAGTCTCCGCGACCTTCGTGTAAACATCAACTCTGTTGCAGATCATGAACGGGCATGCCGGTGGATTACTATTGCAATTATCCTTCACAATCTTGTGATTGATGTTGAAGGAGCAGAGTCAGCTGTGTCATTTGGAAGTTTGCATGGTCCCGCAGAGGAACATCAGGATCGGGGTGACCGGGACCAGCCATTGGAACGGGAATTCACAGATGATCAAGGTGAGCAGAAGCGGATCAGATTAACTGCAGAGTTACTAGCGCATCGTGGGTTGTAGCTAAAAAAAATTAAGGAGTATTAAACGACTTGGTAAACAGATATGTGAAGAAATGAGTGTGTTATAAAGTCTGTATGTAATTAAATGATAGCCGAATCGGCCGGAAGGGCACATTGCGAGTTTTCAATGTCCCAAGGAGGAGAAGGAGCACGGATAGGGGAAGATGAAGGCTCACTACGGTAGCGAGGGGTACGGGGGGTACGCGGAGTGCGTGGAGTGCGACGGGGAGATCTACGAGACACCTTGGGAGGAGCATCAAGTGCAGAAATCTCCGCTCTCGCCTCCTCCAAAGTTTTGATGCCGAGCTTGAACATTTCCATGATCTGCGCCTTCTGCGTGATGATCAAGTTTTGACGACGATGCTCAGCCTGTACCTGTGCACGTTCTCGGGCAAGCTCAAGGTTCTCACTGATGGAAATGAGTATGAGTATTCATTTATAAAAGAAACAAAAGCTCACCGAGAAGCTTCAATGATCACATCCTCCAGTGAGCGCTTCTTGGGGATGTGTTGCAGAGTGGTACGAGCCTTGAACACAGCGTTGGTAAGATCCCCCATGGTCGAAGATTTTGGTGCCTTGGCTGATCTTGTGGCTGGGATGGCCTCAATACGACGATTGGTGCTCATCACACGGGGTGAGAGATCGCCGCTGCGGGATGCATAATTTGGTGTCGACGATGGCAGGGGTGGGGTAGCAGCACGGTTCAGGAGGGTAGGATCGATCAGGTCGTCGTCGAAGCCCTGAATGGCCGGGGGATCGATGGTTTGATTGTGGACAATCCGGCGGCCGTGCGGGCCAATCCCAGTCGTGATGAGGGGTGGTACTACGTTGGGGCGTGTACTAAGGAACTTATGGAGCTCCGAGAAGTAGGGGAACTCGTGGTTCAGCTGATCTGTCGTGAAATTAACAAGACAGTGATTCTCGATAATATAGCGACGCACCCCAAAGATTCACGGCTGCTGCTGGCGTATCATGGTGAGGGCCATCTACAGGGATGTAGTACTCCAAGTACTCATGGCCCCCACCCGATCCAGCTTCGTCTGGGGCACCCAGTCCTCCACCAGTAACACGAAGGCGTGCAGCCTTATCCTTGTAAGTCTTGCACAAACTACTGGCTGTCAGTACAAGTGGAAGACGATTAGAGGTGAACTTACTCTTCGGTTTTGCCTTTGACACGACTACCAAGAGTTTTGGCATGTACGGGAAAGGTGTCCGGAAACATGGCTTGGGCGATCCGCTCAAAGACAGTGATTTTGCGGTCACCCGATGTGTTCTGGACCATGAGGTTTCAAGATCAAATACAAAAGCAACGAAATGTGTTTGATTCACCTCCTTGGTATCCTGTTTTCCAAAGAGAACCACAAAATTCTCGGGCTTTTGAAGATGCTCGAGAAGTGTCCAAGTTAACGCGCCGTCATTTGCAGCCCACGGGAGCGGAGGGAGCTTTTCCTTCGTAGTAGGGGGCATTATTCGATGATATTAGAGGGAGAGTGATGTATTCTGGTCAAACGAGAGTGGTATATGGGCAGTCAAGACAACGAGAGCAATAACGAGGCGGCTACGGCTCGCTACGGCCAATGGAATACACAACTAAATAAGTACCAACTGTGACACGGCACATGACCTTCTGCGTCTGCGGCCGGCGGCGGACGTCTACTCTGAGCGCACCTAATAGGATGAGAATTTGAAGGAAATCGGGCGAATGCGAGTGCCCTGGAGTGCCAGGCGAGGAACCATTTTCTGAGCCCCTTTCCAGTGAAATGGACGGGGGACACTGGACAGAACGAGCCAACCACGTTTTAGTGGTCTCACTGCCAATGCGCTGAACCAATATCTCCTCGAAAAAAGTCGAATCAAGGGTGGCATGATAAAAGAGGGCAGGTCAAACAATATGAAGTTTCGACCACAGAGTGTCTCAACGTGGGCCACGGTGCGAATGGTGAAGGCAGAGTGGTGGGTATCAGCAATGTTGACATTTTGACTCGGTTACTCGTTGATGGTGCTCAGGCAAGAGCAAACACCCTCTCTTCGCCGTAACCCACCATGGCTAAAAAGCCTCCTACAGATCTGAAGGCTGTCCTCGAATCTGAAATCAAGTTCAGCTCACGTTTCACCTCGAGTCTCTCCATTGCTGATCCGACTCACCAGGGAATGGCACTTCCGTATGGACTTGAACATCACCGATAGACCCTTCCTCTACTGAGTCGACCCAACCTACCTAGACATCTACTTCCACCAGGGAAATGCTGAGAAGCATCATGCTGCGATGGATCTCTGAGACGCTGTGCTGCGACTTCAAAGGGATGGCGCCTTCATTGCTGTTCCCCTATTTATCTTGGCACCGCTGGGGCCAATGGATTTTTCGTGTCAGAACATCGGCTGCAAACATGTCTTGCTTTTGGGCCATATTTTTGTGGTCTGTCGGAAAATGGTATAAACACGATAGCTTTTCCAGCCATTTTTGACAAGAAAACATGCACAAAACATATCACCTCTTTGTCTCCAAAACATTGCCAATTTTCCATGGTTTTTTCCATCTGGGAAAGGACCTCGATTTTGGGCCCGAAAGTTGGGTAGTTCTTTGTTCTTTTACTGTTCCAGCCTCAAAATCAAGTATGTTTGGATGGATATTGATTGCCCAAAAAGCATGTCATGTTTTGGGCAGGTTTGGATACTGAACACTGCTACAGATGGGAAGATTTTTGGGTTGGTGTTTTCTCTGGTGGGAAAAATATTCCTCAACAGGGAGCTGTGTTTGGATGTCATTTTTTGATCCCAAAAATCCATTGGCCACAGCTGTGTGGGCTCAGTTCTGTAAGCAGATCTGTGGCTATACATGCCACCCGGCTTTCTCCAGAGTGTACAGCCACCAGTCTGCCCACAGAACTGAGCCCAAGGTAAATAGGGTTTACTGTCGGTGCGCGTTGTTTTACGGCATAATCCCCTCTCCCTCTTCCGTTACTTCTCCCTTTTACCCTCCCTTCGAGCACCATCCTTCTATATCCTCTCTATCTCTTCCTTTGGCTCTATTTCTCCTTCGCCCCCGCAGCGCGCTTCCGTGGTTGCGTCAAATCCCCCTTCTGCTCATTGGCCGTTGCTGCTGACCCTGTGTAGCCGCCTGTGTGAAGCCCAACGCAATTCAAGTTTTGAACGCAACTCATGGCGCAACTAGGCGGCCAAATGAGCTCCTTCATCCCGAGCTGTGATTATACTGGCTCAAAGGTACGTTTTCTCGACTGCTTTATTAGTTGTTCATTGAACTTCTATTCAGACTCTACACCGAAACCATGTGAGCCCGTGTCCAGGACGACCCGCAAGTACTTCAAACGCCGGAACTATGGTCTTATATCTAAAGCTATGTAACCTTCTCGTTCGATCTATTTCGTCGCTTAAGGAGTTCTTTATTCACATGTCTACGCTGAACCAACGTTAGTTCGGGCCCGACTTGCACCAGGCCTACGCACTTGACCCGAGGCTTCTTGTTGCAGCCGTTTTCACCGCGCACTTCAGACTTACACTGAAACTATGCAAAAATTGTGTTCAGGCTACTCGTGGGTACTTCAAAAGCCGGAACTATGGCCTTTTCGGTCAAAGTATGCCGCCTTCTTGGATTTATTTCATTGCTTACTGAATTCTTTATTCGGGTCTTTCCCCTGAGCCAATGCTAGTTCAGGCTCAGGCTTACTCACTTGAACAGAGGTAAGGGTTTTTTTGAAGCTTTAATACCTCCTTCGTAGTTGACTGACCGAGTCCTTTCATTCAGACTTGCCCCGAAACTATGCAAATCTGCTCAACCGTTTGTGAGTCCGAGACTACGCCCTTGTATAACAGGTGTGCCTCGTCCTGATTTAAATGGTGACCGACCGCTTTATTTGCCGAAATTATACAAGTCCGACTTCATGTATAGGCCCATCCTTGATTCGTTGCTTAATGTCCGTTTCATTTACCGTAAATTTGCAAGTTCAAACGCAAGATGCTCGAGGTATGTACGTCTTCATACTCTGCTTCTTTCGACACTCACTACTTCTGTTGCTCAGATCGTATGAGTATAACCCACTTCAAGACACCCTCAACATTCAGCGTAGGCGTTCATACTGATTTATTAATTCATTACTGACGTTCAACATGTCGCGATTATATTTCAACCTCAAAAGACTGTGACTATGCTTCTGTAAACTCGTTGTTCATGTTGTGGACCACATGAGTATAATATATCCCCCCCCTTCCAGATAATTTGTTTCATTTCTCACTGACATCTTCAATGTCCATTCAGGTTCTCGTATTGAAACTACGCAAGTACTCTGAGTACGACTCGGAGTACAAGTCCTTCAAGTTCAACACCCCGAGCTTTTTATGCCGCCCCTATCAAGTTAGATTTATGCTCGTCGCTTCAACACGCCTCCTTTCCTTCCACATCTTCCTCCCTCTCTTTCGGCGCTCAGTTGTTCATGTTCGCTCCTCCCTTCGTTCAATCCATGTACCGCTACTACTGCTCATATATATGCTGCGCTCGCACCGATATGTACAATCAACCTTTTGTTCATCCTTTAGCTCACGCGGTTTATACTCACCTCGCTTCTCCACCTCTTCCTTCCTATCTCACTCCTTCCTCACTTCATTTCTTTTCGCGAATACCAACCACCTCTTCTCATATCTCTTTTAAACTCACGGAAATAGCAGTCCTCGATGAGCAAGATGTAACCGTGCTTTGCAGATCTGCTGTTTCTGACGGAGGTAAGCGCATGTTTTGTGGAAGCTTTTCTTTTGGCCGCACCGACTCCCACTACACGTCGATCTGGGAGTTCGCACGTGGCGGCTTTTGCTTTTGTTTCGTTGTTGCTCCATATGGCATTTTCGATTTGTTGTTATTTTTTTTTCATTCCTTTTGGGCGTAATCATTCACCTTTGTTTTTCTCTTCTTTTCTATGAAAACTCACAAACCAACCTCCGGCTCACCTTCTACCGCCTCTCTTTCTTCAACACTCTTTTTTTTTGTAACGCACCCAAGTACCTAACTAACTAACTAATGGGTATTTTCCTTTACAAACAGTGCTACTACGATCGCTCGCGGGGGCCCGAAATACCCGTATGCGAACAGCGTGGCAGGGAGGCTAAGCTTGCGCAGCTCCGTGAGGTTTTGTTCTTGTACTCAATGCAGCTTCCCTGGCGTCACGGCCGGTAGAATCACTCAAGACCGCCCGTTGACTGGGTGGTGGCGGGATGAAAAGTGATTGTTCCCCATTCAGAGGTGTTGCGATGGCGGCCTCCTACTGCCGACCTCCATGCTGCTGGTTGTCTCCTGCGTCTCCTGCACACTTCGGAGCAGTTGTTAATCACGCCAACGATCCTCAAGCATATTTCGTACTGAAAACCCATTTCACGGACATGTTCTTGGCGGTGGGTTTTAAACGGTTTTGAACCGTTTAGATACTAAGTTAATTTTCATAAGCAACTTAGTGAGGTCTCACCTCAGTTTATACCCTGTGCTTTCCCTAACTGCTTGAATGTGGTATTTTTTAGGCTAATACAGAGAAATTGATGCATGCCATGTGGTGTGATTTGCCATCATATGCAGTTGGCATTGTCATGAGTGCAAATGGATTCCACTCATGACATAATTTTAGGAGTGTACAGAATTTTTCGAAAACAACAATCAAAAGACCAAAGTGGTAAATCATCGGATCAAACGGATCAAAAACGGTCACGAGAAATAACTGGATACTGCGGAAACTGTGATTTGCTGCGGGAACTGCGGAATGTTGCGTGACTAGAGCAGTTGGCAGGGAAACAGAGCTAGCAGAAGATGTATAAAAAGGTGCTTCCCAGGTATATACAGTAGTCTAACCACCCAATACTATTTTTATTTTCTTGTCCTTGAATCAAATATTGATTTACTTGTTTGGCTCGCTCGGGCTTTTTACCTTTGGCAGGTACGAAGCCATTTGAGTTTTTTTCTTGTAAAAACCCGACTCCAATTCTAAACGGTGAGACAAGCGCTTACACTATCACCTGTAATTTTTTAGGAAACCCAAGATTACCTCTTTGCGCGGACCTGTGGGAAAGATCTGAACAAAGTTAATTCCGATCAATCTCACGTATAACTTTTTATACACATTACAGCATTTGCACCATCAATAGGCATTCAAATGCCCATGTTACTAAAGTTGCCATCCCTCCGTATTTACTGCCACCTCTAACTTGATTGCAAACAGCAATAAAGACCGTTTAGCCCCGCTTCCAACTGGAGGCTGAAATTTTGTTTGAAACGTGCTGCGCTGTCGTGCGTGTTTGGTCCGTGTCGTTCTGCGCCGCAGTTCGCGCAGTATGTGGCTGTGGAACCAGAGACAGCTGTGCAAGCAAATGGGGCTGCGAATCAAGACTTCGAGGACAAGAGAAGGTAAATAATAGAGATTAACCTCCATGGGATAATTGGACAGCCGAGGAGCCATCTCATTAAAGAACGGTTGATTTAGTGGCTTCGACGGCAAGCTAGGGATGTTCGCCGTGCTCGTGCTGGGCATGGCCGCCAATTCTACCGGTGAGTGACGGGCACGGCTATGTATCAAAGGTTACGGAAATTGGCCCGCATCGCGCCCAAGGTTGAATGGAAAACTGGTTCAACCCAGATAATTCCCCGGAACAGTATCTGGTGATCACCACCCGTTGTTCATTATCATCGGCGCGCTTCACGCTTCCTGACAATACTGACTGTCATCCATGACTGCCAACTATGCTGTCTGACGGTCGGGGTAAGTTAGAGCCGACCAGCCGTTAACGTCTTACCAATCTCAAGTTGCCTATCAATTGCGAGTGTACTTAAAAAGGGTGGCTCCTCTGAGCAACCGCTAACAAACGATGATTTCTCTCTCTAGGCCATTCTTGTTTTCCGCTATCCTCCTGTCTCACACTCTTGCTGCTCGGGCTGCAGATACTTTCCTCTGGGATCAGGTCAGCAGCCAAGTTGATGCCTCTTTGAATCCCTTACACCTTCTCGAACAGTTGACGCCCAGTCAGGATTTGGAGTGGGTTCAGTGCTATTCAACCTTTCAGTGCACGCGATTGGAGGCGCGTTTTATTAACTTGAGACACGACATCAAGATTCTAAACAATTTGTCCAGGTCCCTCTCGACTACTCCGACCCAAATGTCGGCACCGCGGCCCTCGCCATCATCCGTCTCCCAGCTAATGTCTCAGTGGCTCAATACCGAGGCCCACTATTATTCAACCCTGGCGGCCCCGGAGGGAGCGGCGTCGACTCCCTGGTCGCGAACGGCCCGAGCTTTCAAGCAGTTCTTGGAAGCCAATCGAACCAATATGATATCGTTAGCTTTGATCCACGTGGTGAGCTCTCTGAATATCCTTTCCATCTTATGCCCCTCCTGAGCGGATGTGCCGATTCAGGTGTACACTACTCCACCCCCATCGCAGCTTTCTTTGAGACAGACGCGGAGCGGGCATTGTGGAATGCCGCGGCGCCGTTCGCCTCGCTGAACGCGTCGTCAGATGCCATTCCTCAGGCGTGGGGCCGTGCACACCTTCTTGGCGCGATCGCTGCACAGCGCGACGCGTCGCAGATTTTGAAATACTTAACGACGGACAACGTGGCACGGGATATGCTACGGATTACGCAGAAATTCGGATTCGAGAAGTTGCAGTATTATGGAATCTCGTGAGTAATTTACTTGATTTCTCTATGTTTCCACGTAGGCTGAAAGCGCGAGAATAGATACGGATCAGTCCTCGGCGCAACTTTCGCCGCCATGTTCCCTGTGAGCTTTTAGCTCGATTCTTTTCCGTGTGTTTATAGAACGGCATACAGGATAAGGTGGAGCGGATCCTCATAGATGGTGCGTCACATCCGCTTAATTTCGGTGCAAGGGCGGTATGTAACATCATGGTTCAGGCGTGCTAGACCCCGATGCATGGTTTAGCGGTAACCTCGTTTTGCTTCAACCCCATCTGCGACTGACACAAACCTCTAGCGAACTGGACCATCGACGTGACGGACACAGACAAAGCCCTGCAGACCTTCTTCGACGGCTGCGCAGCGGCTGGACCGGACCTTTGCGCATTCTATAAGCCTACCGTGGTGGAAATCGCGGACAGGCTCACGGCCCTTACCGCATCCATCCGCACACAGACCATCCCAGTCCTCACTCCCGCGGGGTACGGTCTCGTCGACTACTCCCTGCTCCGTTTGAGTGTCTTGGAAGCGCTCTACCGTCCATGTTCGTTGTTCCCAACGCTCGCTCGGGGTCTGGCTGCACTCGAAAATGGAGACGGTAGTATTTTGTATTCCATCTCCCAAGAGCCGACATTCCAGTGCGACTGCGCCAACAACACCGCATCCCCTCCAACTGACGACTCCACCGTCGCGATCGAATGTGGTGATGCGATTGAAGTGACAGACTCCATCGAGGAAGTGACGGAGTTTTACCAGAACGCGGTGAAGACGTCCCAGTTTGCGGAGTTTTCGGTAGGCTCGACTCGAATTTCTTGCGCGTACGTATTGAATTTTTGTCTCATTTGCAATGATACTCATTTTTTTTAGTGGATGGAAGGTTTATCGAGAGGATCGGTTCAAGGGTCCCGTTGCCGCAGCTAATACAAGCTTTCCGCTGCTGCTGGTGACAACTACTGCAGGTGCTGACCTCGTTCCTTGATCACATTCTTGCTAATCTTCGTTTCAGACCCCATTACCCCGAAAGCAGAGTGAGTCCCAATTTCTCCCGAGTTTCGCGTACTAAATAGATATCATGGATATCAAGAGCACTTAAAACTCAGGCAGGATTCCCAGGATCGGTGCTCTTGACGCAAGATGGGCCTGGGGTACGGCCAATTTCCACTGTAATGACACTCAGATATCTCAACATCGATAAATACAGCACACGTCCCTCAGTGCGCCCTCGCTCTGCACCACAGGTTATTTCCAGCAATATTTTCTGAATGGCATCCTACCGCCCCCAGGGACTGTGTGCTCCGTTGACGCCACCCTTTTCGGTGCCTCAGCGAATTCCACAAGCAAAAGGGCTGCCCTGAGTGCGGATGAGGAGGAGGTTCTAGCTGCACTGATGGCTGTTTCTGATTCTGTTCTGCCGGTGATCACGTGAAAAATGAGGAGTTGGAACTAGTCACATTTTGTACAGTTTTGTAATAAGTTAATTGCACTGTTTCCTGTAACGCAACCTGTCTCGCTTCCTTTGTAATTTTGACCTGTAGTGGGTTTATACGGTGTGCTCATCTTTAGGATCAACTGTTGGGATCATTGATATACCGGTAACTTCCGTGCCTTACTCCCGTCGCGCATTCCCCTCCACGGTGCTATTGTCTCTTGCCGTCTCCATCTCCACCTCGGATATCAGCACATCTCTGCCGCCTCCAACTCCGACTGGCCCGAGAAACCCGGCGCATTTGACATGCAAGATTATGATGTAGCAACTGAAATATGAGCTCAAAGCCTCCATTAAAAAGAAGGGATACTTTCCTAATATATGAAATATATTTCCTGAGTCTGTAGAGCATTCCAACAAGATTTGTGCCCACCAGAAAATCAAATCCAGTTTTTGAGCACTTTTGATGAAATGATCAGCCTGCCAAATTCCCAATCAAAAATCTTGCATAAGCCCGTAATCTGCCTCGGCAATGTTCCTGCAAGTGCAGTTGAAGCCCAAATATTAAGAGACTTCGTCGTAGGATAGAGTTCATATAGGAAGGATGGTCCATGTGAGTTCCGGTGGTTATTGACTCAGGCTTCTCGGTCCACAACGGGCGGTGTTTCCTTGGATTACTTGCTAAAATGAGCTCCGACATTCTTCAGATATTTGTCTGATTCCTGCAACTTGAAACCTGTAGTTGGCAGAAATGAAAAAATAATAAGGCTGACGAAGTGGCGCAAGTAAAATGAGACCCTCCTCTGCCAACCCAGCAGATGGAGCCTGGGTCGGTGAACATAATTTTATGTTTATGCGGCGAAGATGAGGGGGCTAAAAAGGGAGGTGCGGCATCGATGACTCGGATGAATCGGTGTCTGCTGCGTAGCTGTCGCGTCCAGCGACACCTTCTTCTTTCGAGCCAATGTTCCAGTGTCCCAATGTAATGGATTCATGGACAACGGCACCCATCAAAGTCTTACTCTCGGGTTGGAGAAGTTTCCCAATGTCGTATGCGGGAAGCTGTGTTAGATGGTGAGTGGAGGTTATATTGGCTAGTGCTTTGTGAGCTTGGCGAGAGTCGATTGGCTAGTCTGCAATTTTAAACTCACCTTCTGACTCCTGGGGTGTCTGGAACGGTAGGTTAGTTGGATATTACTTCTCAACAGTGGTGGAGCTTGCCATCGTTCTGATCATGGTTGATTTTCTGGTTTAGAAGCCACTGGCTGTAACTTTCTCTTGGGGATTGAGAAAACCTTGTTTATTGTTGCCTTTGACGGATCTTGATCTTACAAATGGGGCTCATGGGGAGATTGTCGATATTGTATTGGATCCTGATGAACCTTCAGTTGAAGATGTGCCGATCGTCTTTGCAAAACTTGCCGGCATACATTTGAGTGAAGTTGGATCGCACACGGGCTACCAACTTGAATGGACTGGAACAGGGGATGACTATAATTGAGCCTAGACAAACGACATACAAGGTCAAGCTCCAATTGGCGGACGGGACTTTAACGCCACAGACGATTGACGGTGCGAGTTTCCAATGACGGTGACGTATGCATTCACAGATTATCAGCGGCCACTCGGTCGCAAGGTCAAAGCATTCCTGTTGTGCAGGTGGACATGGCTTTGCCTTCAAGTGGAACTCTAACTCTCTTTAATCTCTATGTTTCACGGAGTTCCGGATGGAAAACAATTCAGATTTTGAGGGATTTCGACGATGATTGTTCATGAAAATTCTAATTTCTAGTGTTGTTGGCAGTGGATGACAGGTTGGATACACTGAACTTGCAGACACAGAGAAGATTGCAGGCAATCCAGAATCGTAAGATGGCAGCGACATGGGATTTGGAAGCCGATCCGGGTTGGATCTATATTAATCATACAAGGGAAAAATCGGAACCGGGTGGTGCAATTATGAATTTGGAGAGAGACCTTGTCAAGCAAGGTAATGTGACCCAGCATCCTGTCCAGCCAAAGTAAACCACCATTTGAGAAGTTCAGTGTTGTTCCAAAAACAGCGCACATTTTTTGATGAAAAAAGCTTTTATTGGGGGGAACTCATTTTATTTTATTTTGACCACTGATTCCTTTTTCTCGCTCACACCGCATATCCTAGCCCAGACCAATTAGCTATGAATTGAGGCACAGATCACTGCACAGTACCGCGACCTACGGACTAGTCTGCGTCAAATGGCTGAAGTATAAAATTAGTTTACTCTTGTGCCCAGGTTCAAAAAACGGGAAAGATACTCGGGTATGGTGCACGGCGCGCGGCTCCTCGCAGTCCAGGGTAGATCAGCGGCGCAGGAGCAGCCCGGAATGCAACTCCCTGTGCCTGAATGCTAATTCGTCGACTAAATCTTTTTCGGTCTATCAATATTATTCATTCACCTCATTTTCTTATTCATTCAGCGAAGTTCATTGAAGTGCAGGGGAGTATGGTGTACAGCGCACCGCTCTTCCATACATTTAAATCATCGGAAAATTGTCACAAGAGCAGAGCGGGGTTCGACTTCTCGTGCCCGTGTTCGTTTTTCCACCCTCGCATTTTTTTCCCACTCATACCTAAGTAGAATGAAAGAATAGCGTACCTGCTCTAAATCTGTAATAGTCTTTATTCTGCTCATTCGAAAACCTCGTGTCCTGCCCGCCTCGAAGTAAAGAGATTCTGTCCCCGCCCCGCCTCTGCGCAAAGGAATGAATAAAAAAGAATTACGCCAATCGAGTATGGCTAGGCTCTCCTTGAACCTAACTATCTGATCCGACAACCTGGGGCCAGGTTGTCTTCTTTAAGGCCGCTGCTGCCTATAGATATATCTACGCGGACGCCCCCCCCGTCCACGCCGCCCACAGAGGAGCCCGGAGGCGTCGCCATGGGGGTCCAGAAAAATCATGCGAACGACTTCGATGGATCGCGGACGATGTTTGGCGCTGTTTTGAGGCCTCTAGGTTAAGTATTCTTCAAAGAAATCTGGCTTTGAATTCGTGGCTGCGTAATTGGCTCACAACAGCGAGTGGTACTGATCGGGGTCTGCGTGGCGGGCTGGTTCTATGCGGAGAAATCGCTACCCACCGGAAATGTGATTTTCCTGATCTGGATAATATTGGGGTGGGGACTTTTGTTAAGGGGTGAGGTTATGGGGGGCAAAATGTCTGTCTGAGGGATGGCTACAATTTCCACATAGGATATATCAAATTTTGACGTTTAACCGCAACTACGCAGCCGCGAATTCAGAGCCGGATTTTTTTGGAGAATAACCTAGAGTCTGTGCTTTGTGGCTGAGACAAATTCGCAGTCATCAAAGAAGAACTCAAGCTCATCTGACTTGCGGAGTATTGTGAGCACTAGAGTTGGGATCAGCAATATATCGGTGGTCCTCCAAAACAAGCACAAACTAGCTTGGTTGAGGTTGGTGGTATAATAGGCGGCATGGGCGACTCCGAGATGGTCCTTGGAGCACGATTCATCGTTGTCATAAACAAAGATGCCCATGGTGCCATATGGACAGCTGCAGCTGAAGAAATGATGGGTCAGAAAAAATGACCGAGGTAACTGCACAATGCTATCACAGCCCACCACACCCACAATGTCAACGCTGAGTTCAGTGGCACTAGGGTTAGGAGGCTGGATGTACTTGTGCCACTCAACAAAAAAAGATCACTCACATGGGTGGATTGGCTTGGGAAGAGGGTGGGGAAGACATGAAGAGACAATGGAAAACAGTGGGAGGGCAGGGGATGGTCAGGGAGGCTGCAATGGGGGGGTGACAGGGTGAGATGATAGAAGCAGAGTGATGGCAATCAGAACTAAACATGGACTTGCAAAACACTCAAAAGTGTCCACTTTTTCCGAGTATTTTGTGTTTTGGGACTTGACCAAGTCAGATCCAAGAATGGGATGAAGACCATTGGAAAGCCCTCTTCAAGAGCTACAACTTCCATATTTACTTCATATTTTATTAGACTTCAAATAAATGCTTCAAAGCGCTCAAATGCTCTGATTTTTTTTTTTTCAAGTACTGTGACTTAACCAAGGCAGCCCTGGTTTTTCTCTCTTTCTGATGTGTGACCTCTGTTACCTTTGTCACGGGCAATTTGGCTTATATCAGCCAATCCGGATTGGGAGTGCCGAGATTAGATTGGATCATATTCCCATACCTGAATATAATGAACAGCTTACTACTCCACAGATTCTTGACCAAATCACTGTAACCAAAAGTGAAAACTGACCGGAATAACTCTCTTGATTTTGCTGTACATCTGCCAGCAAGCATTGATGTGAACCAAGAATATATGAGGATAATGATACTCAGCGGATTCTTGACCAAATCACTCAAACCAAAAGTGAAAAATGACTGGAATCACTCTCTTGATTTTACTGCACATCCGCCAGCAAGCTTTTCTGGTGTCTAAGCATCTGCCAGCAAGCATTGATGGCAACCAGAATATAGGGCCATATATGAATATAATGAACAGGCTACTACTGCACGGATTCCTGATCAAATCACTCAGACCAAAAGTGGAAATTAATTGGAATCACTGTCCTGATTTTTCTAAACAGCCACCTGCAACATTTTCTGGTGTCTGACTCACTACCTCTGGTGCTGTAATGGGCCTGAATATAATGGAGGGCCCACCACCCAGTGGATTCTTGACCAAGCCACTCAGACCAAAAGCGAAAACTCACCGGAATCACCCTCCCGATTTTGCTGCACATCCACCAGCAAGCCTTTCCCCGACTTATCCCTGTGCCAGCAAGCATTGATGGGGTGCATCGCAGATCGAGCCCTCACAAATATAAAAAATGCTCCAGCACTGCACGGATTCTTGACCAAATCGCTGAGATGAAAAGTGGAATCCCGCCGGAATTACCTTCCAGATTTTGCTGCATGGCCGCAAGCAAGCCTTTCCGATGTATAACACCCTGCCAGCAAGGAAAGGTGGGATTTCGGACCGTTTCGGCCGTAGCGGTGCCAATACAAGGCCAAACATCTTGAGGGATCAATCAATATTGTTCCCCTGATTTTTCTAGACCCCCCCATACGAGTCCCAGCAAGCTTTTCCAGAACTTTCCCAATTGGGAGTAATTGGCCCACCCCAATGACTGGAACATTTCTACAGACTCGCACCGCTCGCGAACGAATTCAATTGCGTCTTCCTGGCTGTTGACACCGTCAACAGTCAACTTGACGGGCACTCAGGGCAGGATGAGGCCAAAAATATCTCTACATGTGAAAGTTCATGCGGCCAACTCATATGAGAAATTAGACGCACTCTTCCATGGTCGAATTGTCGTCGTGCGTTTCAGAAAGTCCATGACGCGAGCGTGATGGTGCGGGTTTATGATGTTCGACATGGAGCTCGACTTTAGCGAGCCTTCGGGGAAGAACTTGTTGTACAACGCTTTGAGCGCCTCGATGAAGGCGTCCCGGTGCGTGCGTGGGATTAGGACGTAGTCGGGCGCGACGCACAGCTACGGGGAGTTAATCATGTGGACCTGCTCAACACTGTGTCGTGTTTACCTGTCCGCAATTTTGTGACTTTCCCCACGGGATGCGCTTCGCGGCGAGCGCGATGTCATACGCAGGGTCGACGATGACGGGGGATTTTCCGCCGAGCTCGAGAGTAAGCGGAGTAAGGTGCCTAGCCGCCGCCGTCGCGACGATCCGCGCAATGCGACCGTTCCCAGTGTAGAAGACTGGAATAAATAATGAATAGGATAAGGAGCATAATTCGCAAATCAGTCAAACGCACTGGTCCCCAGGTAAGCGAGTCGGCATTGAACGTAAGTATATGTGTAGATGGCAGAAATCATCAAAAAACGCGCACATTGGAGCTTGAGAACTTTCGTGACGCCTCCAAGGATGACACAATAGGTGTTCTGGTCCGAGTAATATGCTACATATGACATCCCTCCGTGTCGTAGTATGCTTAGCCAACCCTTAAGCACTTGATTTGAGCATGAGAGACCATAACTACAGTACAGGGGGGGGGATGTTGTATCAAGTATATTGCTAGTCATCGTGTTCACTTACCACCCATCTTTCTTCCCTTCCCCACCATCTCTGCCTCTCGCTCTTCCGGATTATCTCTCCCTGCGTCACTGACTATGCCCAAGCTCGCCTGATATCTCGGACTTCTGGGGATTTAGATGCCCAGTCTTTGTCAAGACCAGAAGGCTCGCTGCTCCATCTTCTTCAAGACTAAGATCAAGATGAAGGCCGAAAAAAACTCAAGTGTCAAGTTGGTGTCAAGCTTCAAGCTGCAAATCCTTACTCCAAGCTCCAAGTTCTTCAATATTCAATATTCTGATTTCTCATGTCACAGCTCTCGTCTTTTCTGTCGTTACATTGTTCGGCCCGAGCAACGTGAGTTTCTGCATTTTTTTTTTGTCCACAACTCACATTTATTTCGGGCAGGGACCAGACTGCCATCACGCTTGCGTTCCCCTCTCCCACACCGCCCGAGCGTCCGCGAAGCTACATACGACATTAGCTCACTTGCGATTCAGCGGCATTGGGTGTGTTAGTGGCGTGGGCTTAGTACCTCGTAGTGTAAAAGTGAATATCGCTGGTTATTTTTGTCCCATATCATGCCCGGAATAAGCAGCAATTCACTTTCATGTGTTCTGGACCCAAATCAGTTGATGCCAATCGCTGTCAGCCACCTGCCTGCGCGGAAAATGCCTCGTAATCGTGCGTTTTCCCACCGGAAGATGGGAACCTGAGCAAATGTAGTCCTAGTGATAAATATCTTCTGTTCCTGAAGATGTACAGTAAATGCCCTCATTTTACAACACACTGGTGGGTGTCCTCAGCCATCGACTGCCCGGATGATGCTCTTTCGAGAGCATTTGGGAAATGGCAAGTCCGGGATCAAAAGTCCGGGAAAATGTCTGGCCGAGCTTCGGCCAGACATTTTCGGAGTTTGAATCATATGACGGTAATTTGATGCCGGCAATTTTCAGAACTTTTGTGCCGGCATGATTCGGCATTCTATAATTATCCGTTCTCTTAATGAAATCTCTCGAATTCGTTTGTACCTCTTTGCACACATCTCCTTCAGTGTTATCCCCATTACTGTTCCTTCTCTCTTAGCCCTTCGTTCAACACTCTTTTAGCTCCGCGAAACTCTCACAGTGTCCTCAAATTTTCCCCATTTACAATGGTGGAACCCCGTTTGGTAGACTCGCTACCAGTCGCTTACGAAAGCTGATCTGACAGAGAAGTCACGAGGAGAAACGATCAGCTTCCTTAAGCGACTGGGCTATTTGGTTACCATTTTGGCAGGCCACGCCAAATGTGAGTTGGGACTTAGAAAAAAAAAATCTTGAGAAAAATGAAAGTTTCCTAGATTCTCATTCTGAGGCCCCTCAATTTTCTTTCTTTTTTTGGTGCAAAAACTGGGATTATTGTATGGCATCTGTACATTTTTGAGGGGCTTATTTTCGCTCAAAAAAGCGGTGAATCATTTGAGCAAGTTTCTGTGTTGTGAATTGCAGCTGTGGGTCCTCTGAGCATGCGTTGAAGAAACAACGAGAACAAGAACTAGAAGGTACTAAAACCAGGCACATCAAATCAAGAAGCGGTGGTATCTCTCCGGCTTTTGCACCAAAAATAAAGAGAAAATTTGAGGCGCCTCAAAATGTACATACAAGAAACTTTCATTTTTTCTCAAATTTTTTTTTCCTAAGTCCCAACTCACATTTGGCACAGCCTGCCAAAACCGGGACCAAATGTCTCAGCCGCTTCACCATCCGTGACAAGCGCAGCCACGTGTTTGGCGAACGCGGTTGGTCACGAGCCTACCCGTTTGGATGAGCATTTATAGTTTGACAACCCACATGACCTGAAACTAGGACTTCGCCGCAGCCAAACCTTCCATTTTCGATGTGCCGTGCAGACATGTCACATGCAAGCTCCGGTGCCGTGGTGCTACGCCGCAGAGGAGGCTCCTGCGGCCACGTATGCGGGAACCGCATTTCAGCCTATAAAAGACTTGCATCAGGCTCAGTTTCCCTGACCTCCCTTTCCCCACTTCTATGTCTTTCGTATCCTTTTGGTGGCTGCAATACGCAAACCTTCCGCAGTCGCTTCTTCAGGTCTATGTAAACACTGCAAGCTTTCTTTACTGGTCTCACCTGCGTCTGCTTCAAGACCTCAAATTATGCCGGTTTCGTTGGCTTTGAATTCGGGCTCTTGATTCTGGCTCTTAATCCTATACCTTCCACGCACAGCCAGTGTTCATCAGAAGCATGCCATTTCAACCTGCAGCGACGTCGCCTGGGTCCTTCCTCCAGCGAATTTGTGTCGTGCCTGACACACATTCTCCCTGCTCTCTTCTTCAAAATGACTGCTTTGAACTTCATCAGCAGATTCTGGCATCAGCGCTGACTTTCGTGTGGTTTGATTCACCCTTTATTCCAAGTGTCGTCCGTCCAGGCACCCAATTGATACCGCAAGAGTCAAGTCCCCCCTCGTTCACACTCTCGCCGCCGAAACTCTGGAAATCGCTCACTGCATTCCGTAATATCGCGTGGCGCTCCGAATTTGTTCTCGCAGCCTTTTCCTTCCACTTTCGAGTATTTGGTCCCATTTGTTTGGCGTCCTTACTCATGTTGTACTTCATATGACCAATCAATTAATTTTGTACAAAACAGAATCTTGTGTTTGGCATCCTTCGCCCCAACTGTGCAAACTAACGCACTGTTCTAAAATTACATTCTACACGATACCGACATGTCATCGGATTTGAGCTAGTGGAATGCAGAACTGACGGCGCCGGAGCGAAGCGAAGGTATATCTTGTCGTTCCTAAGCTCTTCAAGCAACAAAAAACAGCATTAGATTCATTGAATAGGTAGTGCACACTGCATACAAGATGGACATTATTAATGTGCGGCCATAATGCGCGCATTAGCATGCGCACGTCGGGGACATCGGCGTTGAGTGACAATGGTGGGTGAAAGCGCGATGGCGACGTGTGATGAGTAGGGGCGTAGCGACGAGGATGGTGGCAGGAAGCGAGAAATGCTGACATTGTTTGACGTGACACAGGGGGCAAAGGAGATGGCAGTCGCCATAATGGCATCTGTGTGGCATCCGACACGCACTTGCACGGCATTCGTATGACATGTGCACTGCCACATTATTCCGATCATTATGCCGTCTCTCGGAACAATGGTATATTTATATCATCACATAAACACTCACAGTGTTGCGTTACAGTCGTGGTAGTAATACATTCTTGCTGAAAACTTTTGAACTGGAATTCAAAAATACATGGAATTATTTACGTCCTCTATTCAGAGCCCAGCAAACTACCATAAAGTGTTTCTTCACTCCAGGATATGTGCGTGTGGGCCATATGCGGGAAGTTACATGGGTAATAACATGCTTTGGTTCAATTACAAGGAGAGTCTTATATGGCTCAACTTCGACAAGAGTCGTCTTTAGCCGGGGGAAGCGGCTGTATGGAGTGCTGCTGATATCAATGGGTCGATGGGGTGCAACCAAGACAAATTTCCTTAAGAAGCTGCGGAGAGGAATTTCCAGTATGGTTTAGATAACCCCGGTAACTGGAGGCTCATCACTGTTAGGTATCCTAAATTGAATCAGCCTATTACTGTGATGCGAGGAGTTACGGCTATATGTGCGTTTATTCTCGTGATATTGTCTGAGGCGCTTTTGCATTTGGAGGCAAGATCATTTCCTGATGATCTATATCTGGGTAGCTAAGCCAGCTAAGAGCTGTCTCGCCGACAGAATTCAGATACGACAAGATTGACTTGTATTCCTTTGCCATCATTTTTCGTGCTTTGGACAAATAGCCAGCAACTGCGAAGCTATCAAGTTCTTTTGTCTTTTCGGTCTTGGTTGTATCTTTGATGTCAAGAATGTCTGTGAAAGACTTCAAAACCGGATCCTGAAATTCGGAGTTGTGGAGGTATGCAAGAAGTCTACAACGACAAGCCATTTGCCGCAACATGGTGAAGTCCATATCATCTGTGTTCATGAATAAGAATATTGAAATGCAATATTGATCGTTTACTTACAAAGACAGTGATTAGTCTTGATTCTTTGAAGCATCCCATTCATCCGTTCACCCCAGAATTCACTGAGCCCAGCTACAGGACCCCAGTATTTCAAGATTGCTTCATCGTGCATTGCATAATGGTAATTAGGGGGCTCGCTGCAGTCTGGAAACACTTGTTGAACATGTTTGCGATATGCAATATAATGCTCCATGAATGCCTCTGCCTCTGCGTCTGAGGTTGAAAATGATGAAATAATGTTGGTGCATGCAACCAGATCAGCAAACCCTTCCAGCATTTTCTGACTTGTTGATATATCTTCCGCTAGAGACATCTCTGGGATTACGAGCGGTAAAATTACACTGAAAAGTGTAAGATACTGCTCCGCTTTAAGTTTGCCGTGTTTCTTTTCCCCCAAATTTTCGGGTAAACGGGCCACCCATGTTGGAAATGAGACCTCCTTTATGCAGGCGCGAATTTTATTCAGAGCATCTGCTGAGAGCTTGAATTCTCCGTAAACAGCTGTGTCACCATACTCGGTGGCATCATCGACATCCATGTCCTCCCAATCCTCTTCCCTGTCCAAGTCTATTGAACTTGGAACAGGGGTTGCAGAGTTCATGGAAGACAGTGACTCCCGCAAGCCCTCGAGCTCATCTGGGTCGTCTAAATTGTCCTGCATTAAGCTTTCAGCTTCTGATGCAACTTCCATGACATCTTGTTCTTCGTAATTTTCATAATCCTGAATCTCGAGAAGTTCTTTAGCTTTGGTTAATGTCCGGCCTATACCCCACAGAACACGGAATTGGTGTTCAAGAATACCCTCCAACCAGTTATGTATAAACCCAAGTATTGTGTACTTGACAGGATCCCAGTATGACATCAGATGCGGTGAAGACCATCGTACTCCAGTTTCGGTTACTTTGGCATTACGAGCCTTGAGGGTTTGGAGTTTTTTCCAATCGGCTGCCTGTTTTCTCACTTGCTTTCCCATGCGATATTCCCATAAGGAATGATTAAGGCGATGATTTTCGTCTCTCGTCAGGAGACAAAACCAGCAATACTGGTTTGCTGCATGCGAGAGAAAACCCCCTGCTTCACGTGCAGCTGGCAGGTCTGCAATAAGCGGAATAATTCGGGTCTGCACATGTGCACCCTCAGGATGGTAGTGAGTTGCAATTTTTCTCCCAGGTGGTTCATAAGCTAGCACAGTCTTGATTATGCGGTCCATCAGATGAGTCAGGAGAACTGCATCGGGCTTCAAAGGGGATGGAAGTAATCCCACGATGAAGACATTCTCCAGCAGATAGCGGAGCTCAGGAGGCAAGTTCATGCAACAGAGGACCACTGCACCACAGGAAACAGTTTTTCCTGCAGAGAAGTTTTTAACACCAAAAAGAGAGTCAAGAGAAACGAAATACAGACCTGCAATTTTATTTCCATAGGGGTTGAACCAGTCAATGTAGAGCCCGAAGACTAAGTTGTATTTGTTTGATCGGTAGTCCTTGAGGTCATTCCAGGCCCGACTGTCTCGTAAGTCATTGATAGGTTCACCTGGGAGTGGGCCGCCACGATTAAATGCTGCATCTAGGCGGTCCTCAATGATTCGTTGAGAGAGGAAAAATTTAAGCCAAGATTCGAACTCCTGGGTATTGAATGTGGTGTGAGGTACATCATTGGGACCTGTTCCGGTATGTCTTTCTCTCCGCAGATCAGCATCGCATCTACGAGCCTTTTTCGAGCGCTTGAAAGGACAGCGAATTGGCATAATGGCCCCTCATAGATAGTATAGCATTTGGGGCAGCAAGTTGTCCGAACAATATCTGGCTCCAATTTGTATCATTTGTGGACTGTGCGAATGTCTGCAGGAATTTTGATAGAAGGAATATTGGCTGTTATTCCTTGGGCAGCTAAAGATGCCTTTACGAGTTCCAAAGTGACCGCAATTATAACCTGTAAGGCCTTGAGGACTGTATTCACCATAGCACAGCTAACTCCGGCTCCTGCATGAAGCCATATTGCCAACAGACAGCAGAGTTGAACCACACGTGCAGTTCCTTCTGAGTTTGGTGTCGCTTGCTCATCCTCCTCGACATTTAAATGCCCCGAACCTCCATTACATTAGATCATAGTTCTCAATTTCAATATAAAACTCACTTTCGTGCTCATCATTTGAATCTGTGTCTCGATCCTCAGACCCTGTTTTTCGCGGCGCTTCCTCTTGCGAGGACCGGCTCCAAACATATGCTCCTTCCGGGTCTGGGGATGCACCTTCTTTCCTGGCTGTGGAGTGCCGTCGATGACAACTGTGTGCTTCCTGCATTCTGCACACACACAGATGGCTTTAACCTTCACCGGCATAATGGAGGGAAAAGGATGGGGGGAGTGCTGATGAATCTCGGAGACCAGCTGTTATATTGGTGGACTTCGTGTGCTTCTATCAATCTGTGGAGTTACCATCTCTCACTGTCGGTACCTAGTCACTGTGTGAACAAGCAGAAATGCAGCACAATTGATTGGCAACCGCCGCAAAGGTATATTTGGATGGACACATGAACAACACGGCAACGTGATGAGAAAAGTCTCGTCCGGTCACTGATGTGACAACAATATCACACAATAAGTTGCAACTTCGCGGTCCCTCAGTCTATGACTGTTGTGTGCAAAATCAATGTCTTCAAAGAAAATACCAAATTCAAAGGGTTCAAACATTTTATATGAGGTAGCAACTGGCCCCACAATGAAGTTGAAACAAAAAAAGCAAAGCACCCGCTAGCCTGCTGAGAGAGGGGAAAAAATCCAAGTGCAGAAGTTTAGATAAAGCATGTGCATAAATCATATTGCATGTCGAAGGCCTACATAGTGCATATGGCATATTGAGATCGATATATTGGTGTACGAGGGAACCCAAAGAAACCCACTCCGCTGCCGCTACTGCCAGAGTTCAGCCTTCCATCTCATCATCCTCGTCTGTATCTCCCAAGTCGATTATCTCATGCTCGGAAGAATCGCTGCCGTCGTTGACATCAATCGAACGAAGCGCTGCAAGCTCCTCTTCCGTCGGAATGTTGTACTGTTTGAGAACATCATCACCGTATTTCTTCCAGAATTCCTTCGCCGGCATTTTCGCCCAGTCCGCATGGTCGTTCGAGTTGCAAAATTGAGCCAGGGGGAATGCGACTCCGGTACCGATGTAGAGAGCCTTTTCATGAACGTCCAGCTCCTCATTGTAAAACTTGGGGTCCCAAAAGTCGATGGGAACGTTGAGAGGAAGAATCTTCGACAACGCCGTCGCAGGAGTGGGTGGATTTGCGACGATCCGTGGTTCGGTCCGCCTGAAGCCATGAAATAAGCGAACAGAATCAACAGCAGACTGGAATATACTTCTTCTGTGAGGCCCGAATGCGGTCCAACCTCTTCTGGATTTTTATATCTGTCTCGCGGACAAATGCTGTCACGATTTGACTCCGGCCTGGCTTTTCAGCGATGTGGAGGCCTTTGTTCTTCCTTGCGTCGCCACCAGGAGGACGCTCATCATCGGAGTGGACCTCAGTCACTTTGAGCATTCGGAGGATGGGCTTTCGATAGCCCAGCGACTTCGCTTCTCTGTAGCGCACTGCACCGAGCTGCAAAGCTGTTAGAAAAAAAAAAAGAGTTAAATATGCGAGCACTTACCCGATCACGCCGCTTCTCAGCGCCGGACTGATCAAGCGCTCGAGAGAGACTCCCCGGAGTGTTGTGCTCCTTCCGGCTGTTCGTCTTGATCTTACCAAACATAAAATTGTCGTAAAAATCGCAGAGGAGGTGGTAATCCTGGCTGACGGCGATTGAAACATTGAGGGCAGTATAGCCGTACCAAGCGGCGATGGACTGAAAGGTAGAAACAGCAAGATGACGATGGAGTTGATTGTATGTCGAGTGGGTGGGACCGAATACGTCGGGGTGAAAGGATTTAAGCCCAGCTCAGGTGACAGCCGCGAAGACAAGAGCAATATGCTCAGCTGGAATCAAAGCGATGTCTTTCGCAATCTGACTGTAATAACCAGGCTTTCCACCGTCCCCCTGCGCGATAACCTTGGCATCTTTAATCAGCCTCGTAGCGCGTTTCTGTGCCTCTTTGTTCGGAGACTTGGACGCGTCGACAATTGCATGCATGTGCCTCTCCATGTCGTCCGGAGAGACCTCGTCAAAGCGTTTATCATAATGGTCGATGTAGTCGTCAGCTGGCGCCAGCACCGCAGCTGCAGTGAGAAGACCGCAAGCCATTCGGATGTGACGCTGAAATGCACGCTACAATGTGTTGCTGTCGGCGGGTGCAGCGGAGTAATTAAATTTCAAGCGAACTCACCTGTGTTGGCTTTGCGGCTTCTTCGACATCATCTGGTGCTATTCCATGCGGATTCCTCCTCCTTCCACCTCCATCGCTATTCCCCACATTCGAGCCGCCAACGGGTCCGCTACTCGCGGAACTACTGCCGCTACCACCTGTGGCAGCATTGCCACTACTTCCTGCAGCTGCCGCTCCCTTTTGCTGCGCTTTACCGCGGGCTTTCTTTGTACTTCCCGACGCGCCGGCATTTACATTACTGGACTTGCGCTTCATGCTGGAGTGGCGGGTTTAAACCAATACAGAGACTTGTGTATGAGGCTAGAGATTGAGGACGAAATTTCGGATGTCCTGGAGGAAAAGCTGTGGTGGTAGAGAGCAAGCGCGAGACAAAGAGCCTCGGAAGAATTAAAATTAGATAATCAGCATCATGGCCTTGAGTTGCTGGCGTGATCCGACATAATGCCCGCCAGAGGATAGAATAATTCAGAGGCTCAAGTAGTTACACCATTTGTACCTATATCTGTGGCTTGCTTGAATTATGCGCACCTCAACCGCGAAAAAAGCCCCTAAGACGGATCCACATCAGATATTGATCGCTTGAAGCGCTTCTTCCCGCGGGCAAGTTACCGTCAGATTTCGCAAGCCTCGCATCCCAAGCAGTTGATGTGCTCGGAGAAAATTGTATTGGCTCTTCAAACCGTTCCGTGGAGTATATACAACGTCCTCTCGAGGTTTGAAACTATATTCAGCGCATTTTGGGTACTGATGATATCACTTTCTTTTGTTTTACAATGCACATGGACATCTGGTACCTCCGAAAACAGTTTTTTACATTCCATATGATCTCAAATCTCCTCCCCAGAATGTCAGTTGGCTCCCATCATCTGCTTTGGCAAGTCTGCGCAAGACGTTTTGCAAATGTTGGCATGTAGGCAGCGTGGGAAGCAATTAAAATAACCCATCATCCCGTACCTGTCCCGCGGCCACAACGAGGCTGCTGCAAGTGTTGAGCAAGTGCGCGTCGGATGCCGGTATGACAAGTGCCGTTTGATTTGCCCCCTGTGTGAGCGGAGCTTGAAAGTGCCGCAAATCTTGCCGCCATCAATGTCCGCCGATCGTTTGATCCCGGACATTTGATCCCGGACATTCCAATTCCCGAATTTATTGGCTCTTTCATGATTCATCGGACAGCAGTTCAATATAACCATCTTGTTAGTCCGTAAACTCATTATTCACTTGTTGGACCGCACGAGTATAATATATTCCCCCATATCCATAACGATTCTGGGATTAGTTTTCAGTCTCCCTCAAGTTGATTTAGAAACATTTCAGGGCGACCTGAAACGGGAATTTTTGCTGTGTGATTGAGCATTGGAGATACTTGAATGCATGTAGTTTTTACAATATGGTGAAGCGATCAATGATCTTTCGATTCCTTCTTTCGTATTTTTCTCCTCATCAAATTTATTCCCTTCCCAATTTCCTTCGCACCCATTCCACGCGAACACTTCCGCGGTGCAGAGCATTGTACGTCTCCACAGTCCCAGAATCTCTCGCCAGGAGCTCAATGAAAGTCACGAGGGATTCGTCGTCAAGCCAAGTCTCGAGAGTTTGTGCGCGCTCGATGGCCCGGGCGAGTCCAGTTTTATCCGGACCCCCGACAGTAGCTGGAACCTGTGAAGCTCATGTCAGATTTGGTGTTACAAATGTATTGGGGTATGATGAGTACATACCTTATAGAAATTCACGATGTAATTCTGGAATGTGATTAACCCTAGGGCTAGCCCTAATGCTGCGAAGAACCACATCTTCCTATTCAGCATGGAAATCTTCAAGTCGAGCCGCGACTTGGAGGGTTTCGACATATCGACTGGTTTCTCGAAGTTGACCAAGTTTATTCCGGCTTCCGAGTTGCCCAGAACTGGTTGAACCGCGTTGTTGCCGTTGTCTGACTGTTCGATTTCGTTATGCTCCGGCGATAAAGTCTCTAGTTGTTCGTCGTTGTCTGATATGTCTGGAATTCTTAGCGAAGCACTGGGTATCAGATTCCAGAAATAACCCACCAGGTGTTGGCGCAGGGAGCTCAACTTCAGATTCTGAACCATCATTGCTACCTAGGTCATCCACTGAAATCGATCAGAACTGGCGGGACTGATTCTACGTTCTGAGGATATTCACCGTGTGCAAACATAGAAGGGTCGGGATCGTTTATAACTATGTCCATTTGAAAAGTGCTCGGGCGAGTTCCTGACCCTGACTGAAGGGAGAAGCTGCCATTATCCGTGGCATAGATCACTATATATTATTGTCGGTCTGCATCCTCATTCATGAGCAACAAAAAGGACTCACCCATCCCTGGCGGGCCCAGATTATCGTCGTCAGCTGAATCTTCTGTGTCCTCGCTACTCTCAGTCCGATCATCTGCTGATTCAGTCCATCAGATTGGCGACCCTTTCAATTTCCCGAGTCATTCACCATGTGCAAAAAAGTCTCGTTGAACGGAAAGCTCGTACAGGGGGACCCCGAGCTGGACGGCTACATCCTGGCTATCTGAATCGAAACCTTTGCCTTGTTGAAATTTCCGAATCCCTTCATAGACCCCTTTGCTCCATGTATATGCCCAAATATGCATGCGTAGGTTTATCGTTGGAAATCCCAGGTTTCGAGCCTTCTCCTCGCTGAGTTTTTCGACTCCGGTGGGATCGAAGGACCAATATGCTGGGCAGGGAGGATACCTGAAGCCTGTTCCATCCTGACGTCGCAGCTCCTTTTCTGGGCACAAGAATATATAGGCATTTTGGGGCCGACGAGAAGCCCGAGTACCTCCCTCGAGGTCCAGTCCATACATGACTTCACGTAACAGAGCTCAGGGAGAATTTCAGAGGGTTTTCTAAGTACCGTCTGGTCACGTACCGAAGTCCTTGCCACTTTTCTTTGAATTCCCAAGACGACTGAAAATATGATTCGCCTGGGTAACCCACGGATATGCACAGGGATAATCAACCGCAGAGTTGATGGCACTTCCGATGGTCATCACCTCGGACATTTGGTACCTAGAAGGACAAACGAAATTCAGATAGTTGAAAACTACGCATTAAACAACCATACCGGGTCCAGCCATTTGGCATGAGCATCGATTGTCCGGAACGCATATTTCCGTGCCACCCGGACAGTTTAGCAGTGCGGTTAGATACGGCTGCCACCTGAATAGGATCCTCCAACAGCTCGCCAGACCTTGGAATTCCAGTTATAAGCGCGCCAAGTTCAGGGATGGACACCGCAGGATGGACGCCAATCGAGCTCGTATCCGAACGCTGGGAACACGAAACGATCTCGTGATAGTGTTGCAATGTCAGGAAGGATATCACCATTGAATCGGTAACATCCAGAGGATACATTTGGACTCGAGGCAAAGGATTTGACTCCTCGTCTTGCTTGTAGTACATGCCACCCCCGATCCTCGGTGACATGTCGAAACACATCCGAGAATTGGAGCGATAGACACAGAGGGTGCCATTCATTTCGTAGCTGCTGTTCTTTAATATAATAAAATGTACAGCGGAGGTTGGCAATGAAAAGACCGAGCCAGCGCACTTACCACATGCATCCCTGTAACATCCCTGTATGCCGATATAACACCCTGAACCACATCGGTCAGTCTTGATTCAACACGTCATTGTGTGGATCAAACTTGCTGGAAGCTCCATCGACTAGAGAAATATGAGCGAAATCGAAGGGTATGGTTGAAATGTACGCACAAGATAATAATCAAGGTACGCGGCCACGAGAGGCGAGTTCTTAGCCCAGGCAACCTTTTCGAACGGGATCAGATCTGCAGACCTGATCAAGAACACGGTCGTTAATGTGTTACTCAGAAACGACGAACCATCATGGAAGATTGTTGCATAGAAAGGCCCTGATTTGACTGTGCCAAATAACTGTGCGATGTTGGGATGTCTATTGCACACTTAGATCGATCAGGTGGGCCATGATGAATTGGACTTGCCGAATGCTATAATATTGTTGGATCGCGTCCTTCCAATCCTGGTGGGAACAAATCAGTGTTAGCTTTAGTCATAGATACGACGATAAGCAACCTCCTCCGCTTGGGGGCCGTGGTACACTGCCACAGTCATATTTGAAGACTTATCGGCGACGCGGGCAAGGTAAACGTGCTTGATAGAACTCCTCGATCCACGGCGATACACAATCCCCGAGCGTACTTCCTCCTTTAGAATCAAGTCGCCTAGAGGGATCCTACGGAAATCTGAGACTCGAGATTTAAACATTCAGGCTTGAGCATGAAGGAGAGAAGTCGGCACCAGAGGGATCCTCAGGACTAGTATTGATGATATTCGTGAAATTTCCGCCCGACACGACGAAATTCTCGCCGTTTGGGAAGAAGGCACCAGACGTTCTGGATGAGTGAAATGGGCATCAGCGCAGGAAGAAGGGTACAGAGGAGGACAAACCCCGTCGACGACCCCTCGAGTTGGGACGTTAACTGTTGATCTGGGTCCATTTGGCTGTCCATGGATGGGGAGAGATGAGAGACGATAAGGGCCTGCTACATCAGATCCCGCTTAAATAATGCGCTGCTCTCACACGTCAATAATTTATAACGCAGTGCTCGGCGTGACAGAAAGAAGGATATGTATCAGTCATCGGTGCCCACCCGGCATTCCACCTAATCTGGAATCCGCCAACATGTCAAATTCCCGTGAATCAATGTCACCGCTTACTGAGGACCTGATCGCCGAGGATGATGATGGGGATATTGCATGGCTAAATGTCAATGAATTGAGTGCGGCAGACACTGAGGAGCTGGCTAAGTGTCTCGACACCTGTGTAGAGCGTTGGAAAGCAGCTGGTCCTGAGGCACGCAAGAAAATGTTCACACTCTTTGCAGTTGCAGGCATTTTCTTAACAGTTTGCCGCCATGGGCATGTGGTAATCATGTGTGATATGATTAGAAACGGTGAATTGTAAGTCTTCGTCTTTCCTTTCAAAGCGACCTCTTTAACTTTTTTGCAGGATGAAATATCCGCTTGCTATGATTAAATGGATACTCGATCATTATGGCGAGGATGTAGGGATTGGTTACGACATCATGTGTGCTTTCTTCAAGACACTGATGCGCAGTAGCCTCGGCTCAAGAGTCACTGCGATGTGTCTACAAGGTGTCGTTCCAGCATTTCATGGACATGCACACAACAGGGCCTGCCAGATTGGATGGCTCCCACTTTATGTTGAAGGGGTCGGCCTCGAAGACTTCGAAGAATGTGAGCGCACATTTTCGAAGTCGAATCATCTGGCTTCAACGACCCGGCTTTCTACGGCGTTCCACCGACAACAGCAAATTGATGAGCACTTCAAGTTCCATGACCAGGACAAAAATGCGGCATCGGGTACGTGATTACGACAGGACTTATTTATTCATCTGATTATTTTAATTCAGGCAACTTCATATATCAGAACTACAGACAGGCCCTTGAGAAGATCGCATTTAATCGGGCACAACTCTCTGTCTTGGAGGAGAGCCTGGGGACCACATCAGAAGACTACGAGCAGGACCATATTTCCGAAATCAAATACTTCCAAAGCTTACGTTCTGAGCCACAGCAAATTCAAGTAACAGCTGACTACATGGACTGGCTTCATAAACTCGACACTGCCAAGTACGTGTGAATTGGAGATGTCGAATCCACTGACATCTGGCTTCCACAGAGATGCATCTGATCATGCCAAAGTCGAGTTTCACCGTCTTGATCACAACATCGTGAATAATGGCTTTAAGGGGAAACAAATCACTGCAGTACATACCCGTTACCGCACAACTTACACCAAGTACTTGGCTATTGAGGAGGGTATCTGTCGCTTTGAAGAAGAGCACAGTATCACCGAGCGATGGGCCCACAACAGTCAGCAGTACAAGGATGCTCTAGTCCTCATGACCGAACGCAAATACCAGGCGGCCTTGGCGGAAGTTGAGCGGCTTGTCGTGCAGCGACTGTTTGAGCTGACAAAGTTGGGGATGAGCGGTGTTGGTATGTGGAATGTTTCTTACATGAGTAACACTTACCTCAGTTAGACTATAAACTGCGCGATAAGATCTCAAAAGCACTCAAAACACGCTCCGATGCTATCCGTCGTGCAATATCTACATACAACGAGGCTGCCACTGCTCTTAATCCACCACGGGAGCGTCTCTCATTTGCCGATGTCATCAGCAAGACGTCCCTTGCTGAGTTCGACCTACTGCGTGACACTCGGCAAGACATACGTGATCAGGCATGGACTCAGCCAGCTCGTCGGGAGGCAATGGTGCTCTATTTTGGGATTAAACGGGCGAAGGAAGAGATTTGTCGTCTCAATGTCGAAATACGGCGCAAAATCACATCCATGGTCGATGAGCATGTGGATTTCTACTGGGCCATCACTGGGAACATCACTGTAAACCCTGCTCTTGCTGTGGAGCTGCAAAAGCGCTGGTTCCACGCAGCTCGCATCAGCACATCAATCTGCAAACGTCTTGTTTCTACTTCGAGACTGGTTGGCTTCTCAGGCAGTGTATTCCCTGGCGTACGAGAGGGACGAGATCCTAATCGTGCTGATGGGGTTCCGCCCCCTTTATGGCTATCTAGTGTGCTTGGAGTAACACAGATTGTGGTCGAGTACGAGGACCAGGAGATGGACTTGGAACCCAAGTACAATGAGCGTAACGAGTCGGACTTGGTTATTAGGGAGCTGGATATTGATGAGGACAACTTGGTGGAGTTAATGGAGCATCTCAGTACATTTGACGACTCTTAATGTATTAAATTCACTCATTCATTGACCTTGTCCATATGTGGGACATGAAATTCGGGACAGCCGGCAGACAATCCGATTGGGTCGGTAGGACGGGCTGGTGTCGGTATTCATTTTAGAACACCGGACCTCAAGAGAAAAAAGATTATATGAAGTGGTGCAGGCTTCAGAAAAAATTGGAAACATGCTAGAAACACTCTAATGGATGTATATTCCTCATATATATCAAAATTTGCACATTGGATCGGTGGTTTAGCAGTATCATACAACGGCCAAATTCAGGTGTGCCATTTTCAGTTATTCAGCTAGACCAGCTTTTCGCTACATCGGTCAATCTTGGGCCTTAATCATGCAAAGACCCCAGTTCTTTCGATGAATAATAGTTCATATACGAGGTTTCTTCAGTATTTTGCATATCCTACATGCTTTTATGCCTCTCTTGCCCTGTAATCACACAAGTACATGTTTCTGGGCAAAAATAAAAAGTGCTTCAAACGTTCTAAGACTGCGGCAGAGACATTGAATAACGTCTGAGTGAGGTTTCCTCGATTTCTAGACGCTTTCCCTGAGCACCCATCACGAAAAGAATGAATGTTGCCTTTCATATAATGTAGTATATTGTAATGCAATGCAACGGAGCTTTGGCCATCTAATGGCTATCTCATGACATTTAACTCAATCCCCTCCACTTCTGGTTCAAATACTGCATTACTGAAGGGCTTCATGGTCACAAAAATCCTGTTTTGACTGCTAAGCCCGTTTCACTCAAATCTCGTCCAAAAAAATGCTAAGTGCCCAATTTATTGCTCAGAGAAGCAAATTCGAGATTTAATCCTCTGATAATATTGGCTTGTTGGCTTAAGCTGAGAAAATAATGCTGGAACAGACATTTCTGCGCGAGATCTGACCCCTATTTCCCAATTTGGCCTCGAATTGAGCGCCCATCAGTGGCAGTGAACATCATTTCTGGCTTCGCTTCACCGTTCGCCTGTCCTCTCAACCATGACATTCCTTCATGATTGGGGCCTTCCTGGCATCGACATTAACCCCCCTCCTCTTCGTGATGGATATAGACTGAGGGCCACTCCTCAGCCATGGAATCAGTTGAAGTTTACCCCGCTCGGACTCTATGATCTTCGTCGCCGTCAGGGTATTCCTACCCAGATCGGGGTTTTCCAGCAGTACAGTGCATGCTTCCTCGCCTCTGATCTGGGGTGGCTCGCAGCAGGCTCACATACCGATGGAATGCACACACATCCTGGCAATACATTCTTCCCGGAGTTGTTTGCACTGCGGGAGTCACTCCCCATCGGGGCTCCAGGCAACGACGCGCGAAAACGTTTGAATGAGCAGATTCAGAACCTGACATTTGACCTGGTGTGTTATTTTGAGTCTCGTTTACTTTCTTTTAGCTCATGCGCTTCAATGACAGGCCACATCTTGGGACTGTCTCTTTGGCGGTACTACAATGATTCTGCATGTCGAAGGCACTACCGTACCTAACACCCCCCCCCTGCCTCAGTTTCTGCGCTCCTCTGTCTATCTTCCACCTTCCTTCATTGCTGAGAATCCCGCCAGCCACGGACCGATTGCCAGGATTACGCAGATTTTCATCGAGTCTGTTGGTGTGCCGACCGTGCAGAGATGGAGAAGCTGCGCCACTGAACATGGCTGGTCCCTTTCACAGACTGGTCCTGGTGCACGCCCCAATCCTACCTCCGCCACACTTATTCCGCAGCCGCAGGCTCAGGGTGCAGCGCACTACAAGTTCTTTGGGTGTCCCAATGGTGTTCTCAACACCCTTTTGGCACCATCTGCTCCTGTCCCAGTTGTCCTGATCCCAGATGATGACTTTGATAATGCTTCACGGATCGAGGAGCTGGAGATGCATGTTGAGGCTAGCCGTCGACGCATTCAGGACTTAGAGGAACAAGAGACCATTTTGGTTTCTCGTGTCGCAGCTTTATTAGAAGCGTCGAAGAGCCTTCAAAAGCACCTGGAAAGTACCCTCGACAAGAACAGGGCTCTATGGCAGGCTCTCAACCCTGCAACACATCGTACAATTCTGTTTTTGTCAATGAATTATTGTACTGATATATCAGCAGCGACACCGTCTACTCCTACTCGCTCCCAAGCCTCTTCCATCGCTTCTGCCCACTCCACAGTTACGACACCTTCTCGCACCCAAGCTGTGCTGCCTTCTCGTTCACAGGCCGCAACACCCTCTCGTAGCCAGGCTGCAACGCCTTCTCGTTCCCAGGCCATGACAGCCTCAAGCCGTACCCCTGCATCTGGGTCTCGTCCCCCCGCATATTCCCCGGCGGCGTCTCACAGCCACCACCAGGATAATTATCTGGCCCTAGACGCCTTCATCAGCGCTCACGGACTTGACAACCATGTCAGCGCTATTAAATTGGTGATGCGCACGTTCCATCCCATCAAATGGCATGAGGAGCTAGTTGGACTGGACATAGAGATAGATATTATCTCTCCCCTCCTCGCTGCAATGGCTGAGGCTACTAACTAGTGCAAGTTTTTACAATTTCGATTCATTTGAAACATTTTGGCTAAGTGAGTTAATGAATTAGCCGCTGACCGAAACCGGATATTGAACATTTAATGAAAAATAGGCGAGGTACGAGCCCTTGTGTTGGATTCCTTGGGCAGATTTTTTTTCTAACTCTTTATTATGCCGACCATCTACACCACTGTTGCGGCAGCGAGCAGCGCTCACATTCGTATCAACAAGCCTCCCGCCAAGAAGTCCGCACCTGATGAATTCAAGGAAAAACATGCCAGACAATTAACCGTTGACCGAAACCGAATATTGAACATTTGATGAAAAATAGGCGAGGTACGAGCCGTAGTGTTGGATTCCTTGAGCAGATTTTTTTTTCTGACTCTTTATTATGCCGACCATCTACACCACTGCTGCGGAAGCTAGCGGCACTCGCATTCGTATCGACAAGCCTCCCGCCAAGGAGTCGGCATCCCTTGCACCTGATAAACTCAAGGAAAAATGTGCCGAACGATTAACCGCCGACTGAAACCGGATATTGAATATTTGATGAAAAATAGGCGAGGTACGAGCCGTAGTGTTGGATTCCTTGAGCAGATTTTTTTTTCTAACTCTTTATTATGCCGACCATCTACACCACTGCTGCGGAAGCCAGCGGCACTCGCATTCGTATCGACAAGCCTCCCGCCAAGAAGTCGGCATCCCTCGCACCTGATAATCTCAAGGAAAAATGTGCCGAACAATTAACCGCCAACTGAAACCGGATATTGAATATTTGATGAAAAATAGGCGAGGTATGAGCCCTTGTGTTGGATTCCTTGAGCAGAATTCTTTTCTAACTCTTTATTATGCCGGCCATCTACACCACCATTGCAGCAGCCAGTAGCACTCGCATTCGCATCGACAAGCCTCCCGCCAAGAAGTCAGCACCCCTCGCAGCTGATGAACTCAAGGAAAAACGTGCCAAACGGGCAGATCGGCAGGCCGCAATCGACGAGGCCATCTCGGAGTGGAGGGAATACACTAATATGAAGGCCCATAGGAGCGACTGATTTGTCCGCTTTGCAGCATTGATGTGCGTGAAGAGGTGTGTTCCCTTTTCTAAGATAGAACTGCGTGTTAAAAGAAGACGGAATGCTCATGAGTACAATACAACACACTTTCGAGCCCCAAAACCTCAAGTCCCCAGGCACCCATCACATCTTTCGAGTCAAGGGGGCCATCACGTTTGAGGTCAAGGTACGCATCAACAAGGTAAGGCATTTGTTCACGCCACGAGTCTACCATAAGTTGCACACAAAGTGCGCGTCGACGAGAGTCCCCGCGTCTGCATACATATGCTCATCAATACATATCTCACAAAAAAGAAAAGGAAGAAATGATACCCCTTCTGACATTTATCGAATATTTGTGTGAAAACAGCCTCCTTTCCAGCATGGCTGTGGAACAGACCCTCCTCCCCTGCAGGAAGTGTCTGGAATGCTTCTTCTTCGTCGCTGTCAATGTCTTGCCAGTTATCCGCCGCGTAATAATCTGGTGCATCCGGCATCTCGATGTCATAGGCCCCTTGCCCAAACAGCTGTTCGCGTTGAAGGAAACTGAGTGCTATTATAGACATATTTAGCTGGGTTACTTGGTCAGAAGTACAGGGGAATGCACCTGCGATCTGCCCACTACACCGCTCCTTTTCTTTCCTAATGGCAGCACCAGTTTTGTTAAGAACAACATTTTTGGGTGTCCTGTGCTTCACGCCATACGACACCTTATGCGATCCAGAAGGACCTGGAGGCTTCTTTTTTTTTCCACCCATAGGTATTTGGCAGGGGCGAGCGGCGAGAGCGATGTTCCAGCTGTCCAAGTCGCGAATCAATTTGATATGAGATTTGATGCGCTGGCGGCAGTAACCTCAGAGGCACAGGCGAGCACAGTGGCACAGATGAAATAGTTATATTGGTATGAACCTTGTGAGATCCAGAAAACCTGAAGGCTTCTTCTTTTTTCCAGCAGCGCGAGCACCAGGGGTGATGTATGGGCTGTCCAAGTCGCAAATCAACTTTGATATGACATTTGATGCGCTGGCGGTAACCTCAGAAGTGTGGGAGCGAGCACAGTGGTGGGCTAGGACAGATGAAATAGTTATATTGGGTACGAACCTTGTGAGATCCAGAAGACCTGAAGGCTTCTTATTTTTTCCGGCCATAGGTAGCAGCGCAAGCGCCAGGAGCGATGTACGGGCTGTCCAAGTCGCGAATCAAGTTTGATATGACATTTGATGCGCCGGTGGTAATCTCAGAGGCACGGGAGCAAGCACAGTGGCGGGCTAGGACAGATGAAATAGCTATATTGGGTATGATACCTTGTAAAATCCAGAAGAGCCGAAGGCTTCTTCTTCTTTTCGGCCATAGGTTGCAGCGTAAGCGCCAGGAGCAATGTATAGGCTGTCCAAGTCGCGAATCGACTTTGATATGACATTTGATGCGCCGGCAATAACCTCAGAAGTGCGGGAGCGAGCACAGTGGTGGGCTAGAACAGATGAAATAGTTATATTGGGTATGAACCTTGTGAGATCCAGAAGACCTGAAGGCATTTTTCCGGCCATACGTAAGCGCCAGGAGCGATGTATAGGCTGTCCAAGTCGCGAATTGACTTTGATATGACATTTGATGCGCCGGTAATAACCTCAGAAGTGCGGGAGCGAGCACAGTGGTGGGCTAGGACAGATGAAATAGTTATATTGGGTATGAACCTTGTGAGATCCAGAAGACCTGAACAGGAGCGATGTACGGGCTGTCCAAGTCGCGAATCAAGTTTGATATGACATTTGATGCGCCGGTGGTAATCTCAGAGGCACGGGAGCAAGCACAGTGGCGGGCTAGGACAGATGAAATAGCTATATTGGGTATGATACCTTGTAAAATCCAGAAGAGCCGAAGGCTTCTTCTTCTTTTCGGCCATAGGTTGCAGCGTAAGCGCCAGGAGCAATGTATAGGCTGTCCAAGTCGCGAATCGACTTTGATATGACATTTGATGCGCCGGCAATAACCTCAGAAGTGCGGGAGCGAGCACAGTGGTGGGCTAGAACAGATGAAATAGTTATATTGGGTATGAACCTTGTGAGATCCAGAAGACCTGAAGGCATTTTTCCGGCCATACGTAAGCGCCAGGAGCGATGTATAGGCTGTCCAAGTCGCGAATTGACTTTGATATGACATTTGATGCGCCGGTAATAACCTCAGAAGTGCGGGAGCGAGCACAGTGGTGGGCTAGGACAGATGAAATAGTTATATTGGGTATGAACCTTGTGAGATCCAGAAGACCTGAAGGCTTCTTATTTTTTCCAGCCATAGGTAGCAGCGCAAGCGCCAGGAGTGATGTACAGGCTGTCCAAGTCGCGAATCAATTTTGATATGACATTTGATGCGCCGGCGGTAATCTCAGAGGCGCGGGAGCAAGCACAGTGGCGGGCTAGGACAGATGAAATAGTTATATTGGGTATGATACCTTGTAAAATCCCGAAGAGCCGAAGGCTTCTTCTTTCCGGCCATAGGTAGCGGTGCAAGCGCCAGGAGCGATGTATGGGCTGTTCAAATCGCGAATCAATTTGATATGACATTTGATGCGCCGGCGGTAACCTCAGAGACGCGGCAGCGAGTGCAACGGCGGGCTAGGATAGATGAAATAATTCTATTGGTTTTCCTCTAAGGTACTTGTATGGCTGCGTGTATGTAGAGATCGAAAGGACCATGTGGGAGTTACAGAAGCCAAGGACACAGCAATATCCAGTGAAGGACAAAGATCGTGACATAAGGACATCCAAGGCGGGGTGAAGAGATAGAACGGGAGGGAAAGCGGCGGCAGCGTCTGGCAGCATTGCCACGTGCAATGAGCAGCGTGGGAACAACGACAACAAACATCGCACGTGGCAGGAACGGTGCGGATGTGCCGCGATGATGGTATGATGGGCGTTGATGGCTCCAGGAAACATCCCAATTGGGCCACCGGGGACTGCCGACAAGGGTCTGAGAAATATAAGTCAGGAGGAAGCGATAGCAGCAGGTATTACCGGTGGGTAAGCCGCTAGAGTATTTCTGATACCAATCGCATACGTGGTAATGATGTGATCACTCCATCTACTTGGTTGCTATATATGGGTAGGTCAGGTGCAATTCAAGCAGCAAGACTTTGTAGGTCTAAACAGGAGCAAACAGCAGCAAACAATAAGCGGCTTGAGGCACACAAATAGAGTGTAAGAGAGTGGGTTAATCAATTCAATATAGTAAACTAAGGGGTTTATATATGATACAGAGTGGGTGAGTCATTTCTTTCTATGACTCTGATTTAGTCATTACGACTCTTTGTGAGTCAGAAGTAGTCATGTCCAATTTTTAGAACGTGAGTCAGAGTGTTGAGTGTTCTAGCAGCTTCTTTAAAATTCCTGGATAGTGGGAAACTCCTGGTGACACAGAAATGGGTGTCGATTCCAAGAGTTGGTAGTTCAACATTATTTTTCCAAGTTCATAATTGGAAGGACAAATCCATCCTGTCTCCAAACCAGTTGGAGACATGACACCGTTAGTGGATAATCTATGGCTATCTACAGATGCATCAGTAAATGGAATTCCAGATGGATCTATCATGGTCCCGGATCCATATATGCAGTATCTCGAAAGTTTACCACCGGGAGAGGCCCCGAAACAAGTATATGTGGCAATGGAGTCGACATCATTAAGGGCTATATTTCCATTAGTAAATGGCCAAATCAAAGTAGAGTCTATAGTGGACAGTGGCTCCCAAATACTCTCTATATCTTTAGAGGATGCAGAAAGATTACTGCTGACATGGGATCCTGATATAAATATTGTCATGCAGAGTGCGAATGCGCAGCTAGAGAGAACAGTGGGACTAGCTAAGAATGTGCCCTTCCTCTTTGGTGAGGTAACAGTGTACTTGCAATGTCATGTCATTAGAAAACCCGCATATCATATACTACTGGGTAGGCCGTTTGATGTTTTAACTGAAAGTACCGTACAGAATAAAAGAGACGGCTCTCAAGTAATTACAATTAAAGACCCGAATACGGGCAAGCGGTGCTCAATGCCCACTCATACACGTGGAAAAGTGTCTCAAAGAACAAGACCAAAGGCCACGGTAGAGGAAGTAGAAGATGAAGAGGATGATCACAGACAAGGCAGAAACGAGGAGGGTTTTCAGAAATCTTCGATGAATTGATACAGAGTGTTCAAAGAGTAGAGCTAGGGTTAAAGTTCGGCTTTAACGATAAAAAGGAAATCGAAATCCAAGGATATATAAAGCCCAAGAATGGGTCAGAATTTAAAGAAGATGAACTGGCTGCAGCATATATAACAGCTTCGGAAGATATTGAAGCATTTAAAACAGATGAGCCAGCGGCGCAACTATTTCATGAATACATGAGTCAAGCAGAAGGCTCTCATAGCATATTTAACTTCGAAGAAAGAGCTGCTCTACCTATAACAAATAGGAAAGCACGAAGAAGGTTTTGCAGAGGTCTCGGGAAGATTCATACTACTGAAAAAGGAAGGCGCTGTGTTTGCTGTGATTCAGCAGATTTCATGGTACCCAGATCCACGGAAGGTACAAGGCCGGGTATGGCGGCACCAATTAAAACCAGAAAAGAGATATTAGCAGAGGAAGAAGCTAAAGAAAAACAAGAACGCGAGGAGGTCAAAGCTGCTAAAGCAGCGTTCCTCGGTAAGAAGTATAAACCTGTGGCAGTAAAAGTAAGACCACTTTACCAAATGGCACCGGAAAAATTCAGGATTAAGCGACATATATCTGGAGATCCATTGAAAGATATGCCAGGGCTATCGCCAAACCCTTCGGATTATTGTCCTACGGGTAGATACACTCAAGAAAGGAAAGATTTCATACATAAAGTTCACGGAGGTGATTTCTTATGGCCAGAAGAGAGAAAATTATTACACCATTTCATGATGTTACAAGAGAAAGGCTTCGCATGGGAACCCTCAGAAAGGGGGAACTTCAGACATGATTTCTTCCCACCGGTAGAAATGCCAGTAGTTGAGCATGAAGCATGGGTAGAAAGAAGTATTCCGATTCCTAGGGGACAATTAGAAGAAATGTGCAAAGTTATTAAATCGAAAATAGATGCTGGAGTATTTGAACGATCAAACTCTTCATATAGATCCAAATTCTTCGGAGTTGTTAAAAAGGATGGCAAAAGTATTAGACTAGTGCATTCTCTGGAATCATTAAATCGGGTTACAATTGCGCACTCAGGAGTACCGCCGGCAACCGATGAACTTGTGAGTCACTTTGCAGGAAGGGCATGTGGAGCCTGCCTAGATCTATATTCAGGATATGACCATAGAGATTTGGCTGAGAGTTCCAGGGACTATACAACATTTCAGACACCATTTGGAGCATTGAGACTAGTGAAATTACCAATGGGTTGGACGAACTCTGTGCCCATATTTCACGATGATGTTACTTATATTCTGGAAGACGAGATCCCACATGTCACTATTCCTTATATAGATGATGTACCAGTTAGAGGTCCCGGTTCAAGGTATGAATTACCAGATGGGAGTTATGAAACTATCCCTGAGAATAAGGGCATTTGCCGATTTGTATGGGAACATTTCCAAAACCTGAATAGGGTAGTACAGCGTATCAAATATGCTGGTGCAACATTTTCAGGTCTCAAGTCAATACTATGTGCGGATGAATTCTCAGTAGTAGGGCATATATGCTCCTGGGAAGGAAGGAAACCGAGTACAGATAGGGTAGGTACCATCTTGAGGTGGCCACCTTTGAAAGATGCTTCGGAGACAAGACAATTCCTAGGCACCGTTGGGGTACTAAGGATGTTCCTGAAGAATTTTGGAAAAGTGGCTCGTCCGTTACAATACTTGTGAAGCGGTTTGAAAGAATTCTTTTGGGGTACAGAAGCCCAAGCTGCGTTTGATGCGATAGAGGTGTTGGTACAAGAAGCTAACAGCCTGAAACCCATAAATTACGAATGGAATTCGAAGGTAGTGTTAGCAGTTGACACTTCCTATAAGGCAGTTGGAATTATGATTTACCAGGAAGATCCGGATATGATGAAACTTAGGTATTATGCGAAGTTCGGATCGATACCTCTTAATGAGAGGGAAGCTAGATTCTCACAACCTAAGCGAGAGCTTTATGGATTAAAGAGAAGCCTGGAGGCCATGCAATATTGGCTGCTAGGATGCAGAAAACTGGTAGTCGAAACCGATGCATTATATATAAAAGGAATGTTACAGAACCCAGGCATGGGACCTAATGCTACCATAAATCGATGGATAGAGGACATTCTTATGTTCCATTTCACCCTAAGGCATGTCGCTGGTAAAAACTTCCCACCAGATGGATTGTCAAGAAGGGACCCTCAACCAGGAGATGAAGAGTTTCCGAATTTGGAGGATGGGTTTGATGATAACCCACCGCCGGAAAACGACTCTGACTGGGACGAAGAGGGCCCTCAGCCAAAGGACTTTGAAGAGTTCAAACATGACATCGACACAAGGGGTGGATATCTACATACCATGGATGGGGTAGCTAAATCGGTGAATGACTTCGACGAAGAATTGATTTCGGTCAATATTTTAGAAGCGGCAATCACAGAGAAAATCGAAGCAGCCTATAAGGAGGAAAACTTACCTATGCCACAGTATCTGGTAAAAGTTAAGAGAGCTACTCTCCCGGAGGAACCTTTGTTACCAGACTTGGATCTACGGAACAACCCGGACAAGCGAGAGCCATATGTGGAAGACCATAGAACCCAAATGGGGAAGACTATTGATCAGAAATTAAAAGTTGTCAAACTATGGCTTGAGGACACGTTGGTAAGGCCTGAAGGCTACACCGATAATAAAAAGTGGAAACAATTTATAAGGTTTGCCAGGCCATTCTTCCTTGATAAGGAAGGTCGTTTGTATAGGAGAGGCTCAGGATCAACCAATAAGTTGGTCGTCGATAAAGAACATAGGATGTATATGATCAGAGCGGCTCATGATAGCCTTGGGCATAAAGGACTCTTTGCCACTGAAGCCTTAATAGAATTAAGATTTTGGTGGCCCGAATATCAGAGAGACATTGACTGGTATATAAAGAGTTGTGTACTATGTCAACATCGACAAAAGACTCTGATCAGAGTGCTGCCTGTGCCAACGTTAACGCCGAGTCTGTTTCAGAAAATCCATACAGATGTAATGGTGATGGGTGTACCCTCTAATCAATGTAAATTCGTTGTAATGGCTAGAGACTCTATGTCCAGGTGGCCAGAAGGGAGAGCACTCAGAGCTGAGAATGCCGAAGCCTTGGGAAGGTTTTTACTTGAGGAAGTGATATGTAGATGGGGTTGCCCCAAGTGGATAGTTACCGATAATGCACACCAGTTTGTGGCAGCTCTGAAATGGCTTGCAGCAAAGTATGGCATTATAGGCATTCGTATCTCAGCCTACAATTCACAGGCAAATGGGCCAGTTGAAAGAGGACACTGGGATATAAGGCAATCAGTATACAAAGCTACTGGTGGTGATGCACGGAGATGGTACTGGTTCTTTCCCCAAACTTTATGGGCGGAAAGAATTACAGTTTGCCGCGGGCTAGGATGTTCACCTTATTTTGCGGTAACAGGAGCGCACCCTATAGTGCCACTGGACATTGAGGAAGCCACATGGCTTGTCGAGTATCCAGACAGGATGTTATCCACCGAAGAGCTAATAGGTCTGCGGGCGCAAGCTCTGGCAAAACATATACAACACCAAGAGATTATGCAAAGAAGGGTCATGGCAGAGAAACTTGCAGCAGTTAGGCGATATATAAGAGTTCACGAGAAAACTATAAAGGATTATAATTTCGTTCAAGGAGACTTAGTATTGATTAGAAATACCAGCGTAGAGAAATCTCTGGATTCAAAAATGGACACCCGTTACTTCGGACCTCTAATAGTAGTAAGAAGGACGAAAGGTGGCTCTTATTTATGTTGCGAGATGGACGGCGCAATGTTCCATGGAAAGATAGCTCAATTTAGGGTTATACCTTTCCATGCCCGTAAAAAGATTAACTTGCCCAATAATTTCTTGGACCTCATCGGCATAAACAAAGCAGAGTTGGACGAACTGGCAGAGGAACCGGAACCAGAGGAATATAAAGGCAAAGACATGCACTTTGGAAAAATTAGACTACGGATCACTGAAGAAGGCGAACCGGAATCAGAAGGAGAGGATGAAACAGACTATGAGAGCGAAGTCTGGACAGAAGAAGAGCCAGAGCCAGAGCCAGAATATGATTCAGACAATCCCAGGCCGTTAAGGCGCTCAGGACGGAAAAAGGCCACAGTTTAACCGAAGATATAAACAAGCAGTTACGATCTAGAATAGAGTGTTTGCGATGCAGCCATTGGAGCCACCACGTGGCTGATTTGCGTTGCGAAAGCTGATGGCTCCACAGCGATAACATTTCATTTTCTACTCAGTACACACTGCACTATATTTGAATATTCTATCTACACAATAAAGACATGTTCCAAGTCCCATGCTACCTCACATCGAAGCCGTGTGCAGGCAAAATCTAAATACCTGGCCAGAACCGGCCTTCTTGGGAAATCCATTGCTGGTCTAAGGCCTCTGGAAGATCGGCGAGAAGTATATTGAATGCAAGAGGTGTTTCTAATAGCTCAATCTTCATTCTGAGTGGCTCAGACATAAAGACAAAGAAAGCTCACCGAGCCATCAGCCATCAACTATCGCAACGCAAATCAGCCACATGGTGGCTCCAATGGCTGCATCGCAAACAGGCTAATAACTAGGACGAGACTATAGCGAAAAGGGTAACTGAGGAAGCTACTGTGAAGTACACTGAAACCCATAAAGTAACTATAGCGGCCCTAAGGGCCTCCTAGCAATTCTAAACCGATAAAGAATCGTTACGAATCCAACTTTCAAGCGATTCAGCAAAAACAATTGCTCAATATATTGTATGACGCAGATATATAAACATAATATACTGCTAAGAGACAGAAACAGAGGCTAATGAGCGTGAAGACGGACTATAATCGCAAGTGTGCGAGATAGAAGCCGAGAAATCGTGAAATATGATGGAGGGCAGGGATAAGATGATAAGAAAAGAACTGCACTAGTGGCACCCCGCTGAGGCATGCGATGCACAGGCAGTACAGTTCACTGGCTCGGAACTAAAAAAAAAAAAAAAAAATTATGAGAAAAATGACGTAATCAAGGAAGAAATCAAATACGCACATAGTCAGAGTGGACAAAGGAAGGTCGTCCGGGTACAAATGCGGGAGCGACATAGAGTCGGGACTAGCTAAGAATAAATGAAGAACTCACTGAGTAAAAAGAATGCTCTTGGAAGCACTGCTGTCAAGCGTGGTCTTGGACCACTCCTTGGGAACAATAAGGCCAGAAAGGTGCTCGAGTTCAACAAGGAGCAGCTCACGATTGCCCAGGAGTTGGGCAATCTGGTGGAGCTCGGCAGCAAGCTGAGTTTCGACGTTGGAGTACATGCGACGGAGAGCGGCATCAGAAGCGATGATATTCTGACCCTGTTCAACCACCCGCCGCCCACGAGTAACAGTCTCAGCGCTGACAGGGTTTTCCTGGACGAGATCCTTCGCTATTTCTTGATTAATACGCGAAAATTTGAAGTCCTTCATAGGGAGCTTCTCACCTTGAAATGAGAATAATGAGTCTTCATAGGAATATTTAGAGTTGCGACGAGCACGCTTACGCGGGGCTTTAGTTGGCATCTCAGCATCGATGGCCTTGGCTTCACCGGAGCTGGTGAGCATGATAATCTTGGACGCCTTGCGATATTGAGGGGTGTTAAAATCCATCCCCTTGGTAAACATATAGGGTAGACGTACAGTGCCAGCGCGAAGGGCAGGATGGGCCTAAGAAAGACTCAGCAAGTCAGTAAATGCATATATATAAAGAGAAGAGACAAACCGGTTTGATAACCTCAAGGGAGGGAGACCTGGCACGCTTGGAAGAAGTCGCGCCGGCACCACTGTCGACAGAAATCTCGGCTGAGATGACTGAAGAGTCGACAAGCATCTTGACCATTTTTACTAAGGAGAAATAACTCATAATAAAATGAGTACTCACAGGATCATCGTCACCTTCTCCATTAACCATGGGATCGTCTTGGTCGGCAGCAGCAGCGTCGCTGTCGCCTTCATCATCGGATTCGACGGTGGGCTTGCTAACGACGTGTTTGCCTTTACTCTTGCCCTGAAATATATCAGCAAATGACTGGTACAATAAAATATATATGGACATACCCTCGTAACTGGACCAGGATTAGCAGTAGCGGCCTCTTCAAGGGCGAGACGCTTTTCCTCACGGTTATGAGCACGATCAGCATCGGTCTGACGCGCTTTGGAAGCAGAAGCGACCTTAGCATTCTTCGAAGCGGCGGCAGTGGGCTTGGAAGGAGCCTTGGAGACGGAGTCCTTAGAACTGCCATCCTCCTTGGCGGCCTTCTTCACCTTCCTGCGCTCACGACGAAAAACACTGAATTGGTCGGTCAAGAAACTGACGGCCTGCAGCCCTTCCGAAGTCTCTCCGTCAGCGACAGGAGTATAAGCCAACATCGCACTGCGCATGGCATAAATACCCTCGCAGAGGGGATAGGAATTGAAGCAGATCTCGGGATATGGGTGCAAGTTGGTCTGCGATATTTTACGTTAATATATTATATATCAAATAATAAGGAACGAAAACACACCGTCGCAACAATGGCCTTGTCCAGCATACGAGCTAGCTTGTTGACGTCGACATCGGTATCTTTCTTGTCCTTGGTAAGAGAGATGATGAGCTCGTAATAGTCGACTGCGTCGTGGAAAAGACCAGCAGGAATGCCGGGAGGCGCCTTGTTGGAAGAGAAGTCTGGGGCAGTGGAAGTCATGTTCAGGAAAGGGAAGAGAGTGAAGATGCTGTTGAAGGGCATCCAGTACTGCATCCTTTATACCGAAATGACTACCGAAAGGAATATATAAAATCCGGGCACTCTCCTAGATTAAGAATAACCGCAGAGGGTTGGGATTAAAGAAAGGGGGAGAGGGCCGGACTTGGCAATATTTTGCGAATTAGATTCAATAAGTGGAGCAGGGCAGAAATGTCAAGAAGACAGCATTATATGATTAGGGAAGACAAATACGCTCCAAAATGCCAAGTGCTGAGAGAAATAAAGAGTTCCTGGAGGCTCCGGTTCTCTATAAGCGCCACTAGAGGAGGTAAGTCAAAGTCCCTAAACTATTTATAGTAATATAGGACCGAAGAAACGAAGTAAGGACGCTCGGACAAAAATATATATCAGAACAACAGTGAGCCAAAGGGACTAGAAAGGATCTAGAGTGGCTAGGACGAGTCTATAGCGAAAAGGGTAACTGAGGAAACTACTGTGAAGTACCCGAAACCCATAAAGTAAATATAGTGGCCCTGAGGGCCTCCTAGCAACTTGAAACCGAAAAGGGGTTGTGAGAATGCAGTTCTCAAGCGATTCGGCAAACACTTGTTCATCAAGACGAAGCCGAGTATGGACCTGATCCGTAAGAAAGTCGTAAAAGTCGCTGAGAAGAGATAGCCGAAAAAGATATATATTGACAAGGAAAGCCAGTATAAGAAAACGGCTAGACAAAGATATACATATATAAAGCTACTATTCCGAATCAAGGTCGGGAACTAAAGTAACACGGCGAAACAGGACATTCAGGAAGAAAATACGGTCGGTAATCATACTGACCGTATGAAAAGGATAAAGATCGGAGATCCACTTATCGCGAAGTTCGACAAGGAAGGGAATGTCGGTGATCTGAGCGAGATAGGCGATATATTCCCGTTCGCGATCCTTGTAGAGGTCAACGACGGACTCGTAAAAGATACGAGGCACGAGAGGGTACAGCGCGGTGAACGAGGTATAGTTGCGACCACATTCTCCATCTGGAATCAGAGATATATATAAGTTCCGAAGGAAGCGGGAGAGGTATATCCACGTACCAGCCCAAGTGAGGTCGCGTTCATCACGATGCTGAATCCAGTGTTCATACGAAAGGAAGGAACATTTGAAATCCATGCGATGCTCGCAGGTAAGGCAGGGCTGGGCCCAGCCGCAAGAAGTGCAAGTGGCTCCCCGCTCGGTACAGCAGTTACAGGAGACATTAGCCTGGGGATATATAAGGCGAGAGAAAGATTTATATAAGCAAGGACGTACACCGCGGTCTAGAAGCATGAGTTTAGCAGCTTCGGCATCGGAACATGTGTCATCGTCGGGAGGGTCCACATCGTAACCGCTATTCAGCTCGATATATTGTTCGTACCAGTTCTCTTCGTCGTCGATGGACATGGGAAGCGGAGTAGGAAAGGATGAACGGATGGAGGCAAAAGACCCTTTATATATATATCGGACTCAGGGGTGTCTAGGGAAAAGTACTTGGGCTAGGGGATTTGGGACAAATATACATCCATCAACTAGACAAGGCAGGGAATATATATACGAATGTAGCACGAGGAGGAACAGCAGGCTCCTCCAAGTGCGACGGTAAGTGATATATATAGATATCAGTTGGAGTGATGGGCTTCATCTGGTTTGGAAAAGTAGTCAGGACTTAGCCTGATACTTTTATCGCATGGTATAATGAAAGCAGGATATATATATGCGTGCAAATTCTGGAATGGTGTGCATTAGCTCATACAAGTAGAAAACCAATTTCTGCATTAATAAGGACTTGTAGAGTGAAGCTGACCTCAGCTTAATTAGGGATGGCGTTAAACCTAGGTTTAGAGCTGTCATTAATGGGTATGAGGGCCGTGGTGCGCATAGCCAAGACTCATTAAAGAGACTTGCAGAAAATAACTGAGGCGAAAGCCTCAACAAGGCGGCAAGACATTACTAAATAAATTAAAGAACTCAGTTCAGACGGTCGCGAGATCGGAGCATTCAACGTGGTTATACATTAAAAGACTCTACCAAAGGACAACAGGGAAATACTACTAAAGGATATCAGGGAAACCAACGGGTTTATGATGGAATAAAGTAAGTATGTATTTTGAGATAGAAGGTCAGAGTCTGGCGTGCGGCAAGTAAAGAGATAAAAAGAAAATTTAGGGGGCAGCGGGAGCCGCCCCCGATGAAGAATCCGCAGTCTCGAGTGCAGAAGCATCACCGCCCGAAGTATCCATGGCGTCGGCAGCGGGGGAAACAGGGCGAAAGCCTGCGATAGAGCCCGGCCGATGAGACGAAGCGTGACTGTGAGGTCAAGGGGCATCCATGGGTGCGTCTGCGGCCTTGTCCAGAGCAGCCATAGCGCATTCACCAGCTTCGAGTCCGGGATGGAGGAAGTTTTGACGCGATTCGGCCTGCTTACGGTGAAAAGCGGCGATGGTGAGGTCGAGGGTCTCGAGTACATCAGTTCCGGCGGGAACTCCGGTAAAACGGGAGCGGAGGGTCTCCAAGCTGGTAATCTGAGAGACGTCGACGAGGTGCTGGGCGAGGTAGGCGAAGTCGCGCGAATATTCAGCCTCGGCACGTACGGCGAGCGAGATATGAGTGTCCAGACGGCGGCGCGAGGCAACGCAACGCTCTACGGCCTGCTCAGTCTCTGAGGAAGAAGTGAGAGATCGAAAAAGAAATAAGAAAGAAGGACTTACCGGAGGGACCGAGCTGAACGAAAGGGAGCAGCTGCTCCTGCTGGAATTCGTTCTCGCGCTCGCTCAGGTTGAAATTGCAAGGCGATCCGTTGGTAATGACACAGTTGTAACATTTCGCCTGGTAGCCACGGAAGAGGCATCGCTTGTCGCGGGTCACGCAGTATGTACACGCAAAGCGAGGCTGAATACGAAAACAGTTAGCTCGAGGTCATGAGAAAGAGAATTAAAACTAACGTGCACCACGGTGAAGTAAGAGGTGGCAGCGACGAAAGCATCGAACATGACCCGAGGAATAGGAAGATTAGACCAGGATGTCAGGACATTCGCCTCGTTTCGAGGGTTATGTTTGCGGCGGGGAACGCAATGCCCAACGGTGGAATTCATGAATTCTAGGGCGTAGCGATCGCTCTTGTGCTCGGTGAGCTCCCTGAAGTCACTCTTGGCCATGGTGTTTGTGTATGGGTTAAGGAACCGAGGGGCGCGGTCGGCGTACTCGTCGGGTGACTCATCGTCGGCAGTCGGCTCAAGGAGCTCGTCGTTGACGGCAGCGTCCTCCTCAGCGTCCGCAACAGAAGCTGGAGTAGGGGCCCGTTGTTTTCCCTTGGGTTTAGCCTTGGTGGTAGTCGCCTTGGTGCTGGGACGGGGCGTGGTGTTTTTAGGAGTAACAGTCGGGGCAGGCGTAGACGCAGGAGCTCTACGCGACAAACCAGAGCGATGAGCGCGGCCAGAGGACCCAGATCTGATAGATGGGTTGATCGCGGGGTCCGGGCGTGAAGGGATAAGGACATATGCGTTATTGGAACCGCGTGCTGGGGCCTAAGAGAAAGGAGGAAAAGTGGTTAAAAAGCTAGCACACGAAAAACGCAAAAGGAAGAAAGCTTACTCGAGGAATGGGGCCCTTGGGCTCTGCCTTGATCACTTTGTCGGCCAGGGCGATCTCGTCATCGGAGGTGTCGTGTTCGCTAGCGGAGATTCGAGACTTCTTGCGAGGAGGGCTAGAATCGGCCTCCAGGGCCTGGAAATATTTGAGACGCTCAGCCGGGATCTGCTGGATCTGGTTGTCGGTAAAGTGACTGTTGTTGGCATCGGCCGCAGCGGTGGCCTGAATGTCGTCGAGAGAGAAGTCGAGTTTAGAGGGCAATACGAAAGGCGTCGAAGGAACTGGGTACTGCGGAAAGTATGAGTTGTCAACACCCAAAAGCGAAAGGAGGGGAAGATGCACCAGATGGCGGTCAGCCTCATCGGGCTTGTAAGCCAGCCATTCCTTCTCCACGTCCTTCTCATCAACGCGATCCACCAGGTCGCCGATCTTATACATAAGGCTAAGAAGTACGGCGGGCATCATGAAGCCGTCGGTATAGCGATACACATGGGCGGTCTAGCAGAGAAGCAGAGGGTTAGATAGAGTGGCAAGGGGTTGCCACCCAAGAAAAAGGGATGTACGATCCACGGAGCTGCGTCGGAGAGCAGATTCTTAGCACGAACGGAGGCGTTCCCGATGGCAAGTTTGCAAGGGTCCACAGCAGCAGCGATGAGCTTCAGAGCGAGAGGGTGGCGCAGATAGTACGCAGGATCGCAGAGATCAGGCGATACCTCCAACAAAGGCTCAGAGGTCGCGTCAGGAGAGAAAGCGTAAGGGTTGGGAGTTTTCTTGGTTTTGGCCATCGAGGTGGTGGTAAGAAGAGAGAACGAAGACGGCGGACTAAAGTCGAGCCAACCTGAGTCAGAAACTGCGCAGCCCTGCATGGCAGGGGCTGGCCGTTGAATAGAAAAGCAAAAGAGAGTCGCTTAGCAATATTCCATCACAGAAGCGTCCTGATTTGGATATAAGCACTGCCTTGAGGCAAGTTAAAACAGGGAGGGACTCACCAAGGTCTGGCTCATGAGCCAGGAAAACACCAAGGATGAACTCGCCAATTTGAGATGAATCCAGAGGTACCCATAAATAGACAGACGGAGGCAAAAGTGAGATCGCGATATGTCATCGTGTAAGTCTGCAGATCTTCCCCAAATGGAAAAGCCGTTAAGATGCCGAGATAAAAAGATGATTTGGGCTACGAGTGAAGATATATAAGTCTTAGAGACGAAATATACTTGTTCCATACTGATAGAAACACTCTGGACTGTGACTGAGGACAGTCGAGATCTAGAAAGGGGGAGATGATAAGCCGGGAATCGGTACAAGGCCAAAACCACGCTTTTTGCGAATTATATAAAGAGCTATTACCGATTAGACTTGGATTCCCAGAGACTAGTACTACTCCGAAGTACTAGTAATGTGAATATCTATACGCTTAAGGACTAGGGAGCCTTAGATATATGGCGGTACTCATTGAGGCCAACATATATTATTGAACCCTATAATTACTATGTTCTATGACGGACTACACACGACAGAGTAGCGTCGGCGAGCCGTATAACTATACATATATTATCAAGGAGCTACGCAGTATGGCGGACATGCCAATATATAATAGTCGCACACAGGCATTCATCCGGGTATAGGTCGGACCGGGTATATGACATCATATATCAAGTCGTGACCTTAGGGATCAAGCAGATCAGGGAGATCACCGACGGCAGGACACGGCTGATGGCCGAGCTCATCCGAAACGGCACTTCCCGGGAGTTCTCAACGTAGTTACCCAATAGGGGTACTAAGTCTGCCAAGAAGGGTATTTCGGGCCTATATTTCAATATACTCGAGTCGAGTCAATGCCAAGTAAGGCAGGTGTTAAACGATAGACCAATGGCGTTAAAGCCTTGCTCCGATGGAGTCCAAGAAAGATATAAATAGGACATATATCCCTAAATGTCAGGAACCGGCAATGTCGACAGGGAAACTCATTTCAAAAACCCAAGAGACTGAGTCATCTGGAATGGCATGTGTTAACGAGGAGCCAATGGCATTAATACCTAGCTCTGGTCCGAAACTCCTAAAGATATATTTGGGTTGCAAAAACACCCTAAATGTCAGGCACGGTTCCTTACATGACGACTACTCCACAAATATATATAGAATTCCGAGTCATGTACAAAACATATTTCAATTGCGCTGTCATGTAACATGTGTTTAACAGTAGATATGCTATAATTAGAGTATGGACAATTAGTATATAAGTAGGTAGGATTCGTCGGATACAGGCAGTTCACGCACCCCCCACAGAAATCGGTTGAGACTCTAGTAGCGCTCACCTTTGACCAAAGGGCTGTTTGGATTCTTGTATTCGGAGACTCTAAGATACTTGAGCTTCTGTGATTAAATCTATAAGTGCGATTAGCATATTTTAGTGCAACTTTGGGCAATATAAGAGAACCATCTAAGCGAATAGGATCGATATAAGCTATAAGGGTTTCGTATAAGTTGGCAATTGAGATATCAGAGGGATTTATAAGTCACAGAGTCAAAGGCTGCATAAGCCAAGTTTAAGTTGCAGAGACAGATACCATACGGTACTCCCGTTCAAAGAGAAACACATTATAACACAAATCATTACATTGGGACATTGTTGTTGGTTTTCTTTCAAGTATATCAAACCGAAAACACAATATATATCAAAGTTCTACGACTTGAAATACGTACAAAGGTCAATATATAAACACATCTTCAGAGCCTAATACTTGGACATCTCTGGACCTCACACAAACACGCGGCTAGGCCTCAGACAGTGATTGATTGAGTTGGTTTGAGTGTTGGATTGTGGCTCAGTTGCACTCTCCTTTGCACAAGTCGATTAGCAACTTCGCAGTTTGTTAGTTTGGCAGCACTATCAGCGTACCACCTCTGTGTACAAATAATCAAATGAGCACCCCCTCTGTCAGAGTGAGGAAAGTTTTCTCAGTGGCCCCCCAGTGGATGGGTGGTCCTAAAATGCTCTCGAAGGATGTGAGTAATGATGCCGTCGACGTCGTGCGTACACAAGGACGATCTAGAGATAGCAGAAGCAGACAATTTGGCTCAAAGGCACGATGTCTTTTGCCAATTTTTTTTTTTTTTTTTTTTGTGTTCTCTTCTTCTAGCAGCAAAAACAGCAAGGTATCAACTCTAGGCCGTCTCGGGCACCAGCGCACACGTCTTTGCGTGTGCGGGGTGGGGATCGGGACCTATCGGGGATTTATTGTGTTTTGGTGATAATGGGAGGAATCAAGACTGCATCAACAGATTCTATTCTGGCATACGCGAAATATGTGGACAGTCTAATGCTAACTTGGATGCAAGGGGAAGTCGACTCATCGGACAAACTCTATCTGATCCAAGGCCAACGTGAGCCACAAAAGGACAAACCATCTGCACCCCAAACATTATGCTTACGGCACTATCTTTTCATGGTGAAGACACAGAAGCATCGCGAGGTGCTGACTTCTCTTTTATTGTCCACTCACCTACTTGCCGTTGAAGTTTTGCGATACAGAGATCATATGCATCTACCCATTGAGCGCGCTCGACGTATGTGTAGGTTCTGCAAAACCGAAGTTGAAACCCCGGAACATGCCCTGCTGGTGTGCAACACATCTTCGGATGTTGTGGCGCTCAGGACTGTGTTTTTGGAAAAGCTCTTCGGCTACGTACCCAACCTACGACATCTCATAGCCGAACTCGACAACGTCGATTTAAAGGCTATGCTCTATGAATGCGCATCAATCGGGCTCGTGGGTAAATCTGCATATGAAGTCCTTCAAGTGTTCTACGCGACGCCAATCCTCAGGATAGAGGTTTGATGAGGGAATGCGGCTGTTCTGTTACTAACATTTGTTGCTCTTGTGTATCAGCTAGGTTCTACCGCGAGGCAAGCAACTGTACTCGTGAGCTCGGCCTGGAGGGTACATAGAAGTCGGGGACGAAGGTGTATATAGATCCTGTAACTAGTACACCGGGATACTCCCTGGCCCGGCGTTCCTCAGCGGGACCGTGCCGTGTAATGCTACCTACCTACCGCTCCCGCCGTTTGAGAGCCTCAGATCCAGTCTCGGTTTCGAACTAATTTCCGCCTTCTATATTTCATGGTTGAGACACACTGGGAACTCCAACCATGTGGAGAGAAAGGTCCTGGGAGTGAGCCCACACGTGAATAGCTCGCGTTAATTTGAACATTGCATCCAGTTGCTTCCTATGGCGGTAAATTTGCACTAGAGCAGATTTACAAGCCACGCTATGGCCATGGTTCAACTTTCCGTTGAGCTTCCTGGCAGCCTCCTTCATTCCTTCCACCACTGCTACCTTCCAACCTTCACCGACTTCTGCAGTCTGGGCCCAATACATATGCATATTACGCGACGCTTACCATGTGCAAGGCATAGGATACTGATGCCTTAATTATAAGCGAGTCGTAAGACGTACCCGGCGGCAAAAAATGCAATGTCCGGTCAGAACCTTTCCATTGGCTTCCAAGTATGTATGTCAAGCCATGAGCGATCTGTTCTAGGGGTAGGTAGGTAGGTAGTATTACAAGGGGAATGACAATCTTTACAACACTGTTTTCTAGATAAACGTTGACGCCGCAAGGAGAACTTATGGCCAGGTACGAGGTGGAAGAAGGCGACGTCATCTGCCGCGCCGGTTCATCTTCCACGATTTTACTACGGTACGGTGTGCAGGTATTCTTTGAGCGCCTACCCTTTCCCGATTCAATGGCCGCGGAGAATCAAGAATAGCTGAAGCGGGTCACATATATTTCCGTTGGCGCTGTCTGCGGCGCCGCCCATTGACATAATAACCGAACCGAACATATATATAACAAGCGCTCAAATAAGCGGCACCTGTCAGCTGACCAGGCTTAATCTTATAAAGAGAGTGAATCCATCGATGTTTCCAATGCGCTATCGACGATTCTTTCGGCCCACCGTAACTTCTGTCCTCAGTAGCATACTGTCTCTACCAATCAGAGTATGAGGTTTCCGTTTGTGCGCAGTCAGTGCTTCCAAACAAAATTATTCTTACGCCACTTACTCGACAGGGCTACTCAATAACCAAACCATTCCCGGTCAAATACTCCTACTTTCTGTTGGCGTTTTGCATACTCAGCGGCGCAGCTTTCTTCGCCGTCAATGTATTTCTCGCTGGTAATAAACGCTCTGTTTATTCCCGTCTCTACCTATCTAAATTTCGTACAGGTTACGATGTGATCAGCATCACCGCTACTCATTACAACTCCACACATGAGGGATTTCCAATGTGGCGCTCGAGCGGGACCGTATTCGGCTGTAACTCCCATCAGTTTCAACTGGGGGACACATTCCGCACCAATATCTCCGCATTTTCCTACTCCATCTTCGATGTGCAGCCCTCGGATTCCGATACTGGAGGCTCCCCCCTGCAAGGGGGATTCTTATATGCAAACGAGGACCTCAGCTCTTGCGACGTCGATCGTTACGAGATTACCGTCCGGCCTGGAGACCGTTTGATCACTTCTACTGTAAGTCTTTTAACTTGCGCACGTTGACCTTACAGTTCACCACTCATGCAGGCCAGCATAAAATGCCCACCACCCCTTTGTTTTGGGGCTGTCACCTCGTGGAGGTATGTAATATCATTTCGGAGTCCGTCTCTCTACATATTTTTGATTCAGCTATTCAAATCATGCCATGATTGGAGCCTTACCGGCAGCCATGTTCCCGACCAACAGTCTTGCTCGGGCGATCACGGATGGGATGAATAACGTCTCCGGTACTTTTTTATCGCTGCTGACGGGAGGACTTCTTTAATTTCTCCTACAGATGAAGCTTACCTGGATATCTACGACAGACTATACACGACCGTCGATGACAATGATCCGACTTCCCTTTCCCAGCATGTTTACAAGGTCATTGCCGAAGGACAGCCCAATTGTGACTCATCTGCCCCGTTTTTCTGCGTTATCCCAACCTTCGCCAGTTATAATGCTATTGGCAACACGGATCTCAATATCCTACCAAGTGCTTCGAGCATCGCTGCAGACGAGAGGAATCTCTACAATGTGATCAATGTATTCTATGCTGCGGTGAGATTGGATTTGGGACACTGGACTGCAGACAATGTGAGTTGGAACATTTTCTCCCCGACTTCCTTCTCATCCGTCCGTCGAGGTGTTCACCAATACCACATCGTTCAAACAATTAATTCCGCCCACGGACGGGGCCGACAGAACCTTCCGCACTCTCGCAACCTCCAAAGGGATGGCATACGTCAACTTCACAACCCCGCCGTCCCCGGACGTGTCCACGTCGCCCGCCGTGATTCAAATTCCATACACATGTAACGTCATGCGACGAAAGCCAATTGGAAGCTTCATTGTGAGCGTCGTATCGGCGACACTGTCCATGTTTCTTGGCGCATGGAGCATTATCCTCGCAATATTGTCTACGATTGTACGCAAGAATCCAGGGGGTGCGTGTCCGACCTTTCAGACTCAGAAGGACGTTTATCTGGTATCATGCTTTTAGCCAACACATGCGAGACACCAGGTTCGCTGACATCGGATGAAAAACACCACGCGAGTTTGATGGGCACAATGTACCCTCTCAGTAAAAACGTTCACAGCGAAACAGTTTAATTTAGGTTTGCGGCTTCAGCGCATGTTGGATTCAAGTCTGCTTATAGCTCTATTCGCATCTATGCGGAAAACGGAAATTTTTCTCAGCTTGCTTGATCTTGTTTGTCCAGGACTCCGGAACCGTCCGGAGCATTCTGCATCCCTCCTGGTCACAATTTGCAAGATAATTTGTATTCATTATATACATGCATTCTCTACCTGTCTCAAGTTGTCTATGTCAAGAAGTTTGAGTGAGATATCAGGCTTGACAAGGGCCTGCCAAAACGTGTACGGCATCACGGTCAGCGTTGCTACGCCCACTAAAACCGCTCGGGGGGTTACGAAGCTCCAACTCTCCCTCTTCGCCATGCGAGACAGGTGTCCCGTACTCCGTGGTGGAGCGTTATCCACAAAGAACGGGAACAAAATCCTTGTGAACAGGGCATTTGTAAAAAGATCTTCCTATCACCATCGGATTCAGCTATTATCCGGAGTATCTCCGCTTCACTGTCGTCCCAACGATGTTCAAATGCTACCATCTTCGAAGGCGGAGTGGCCTCGACGTCTTGTGAATTCCGATCAAAACCCGGTTTGTCGGAACCAGCACCGGAATTGTCCATCTCAACGTGTGCACACTTCCTCTTTACATCCAGCCCCTTCCACCCTGGCCTTGAGACAACGGGGCTCTCCCTTGTTCATTCCCATGTCCATTAAGTCTTGGTCTGGCAACATGTGCAGTATGTCGGGGCCAAAACAGTTCGGCACATCAGAGACTCAAAGGTATGAGTTGTGGCAAGTATCGGAGCACTTGTGGCGTAGCTGCATTTGTTGAAGATACAAATGGGGAGGGACGGGCCTGTTTGCGCATGAGATGGGTGAGAGTGAGATGAACGGTAGTGGTGGAAGGGGACAGATGCGCGTCAAGGCGGTGCATGATGATTATATTTCCTGATGGGCGTCTAATTGCTGTGAGTGCCCTGCCATTCCCGTTTACTTGCGCCGCCGCCGTCGCGCTCTATTCCCACACCTCCACACCCTTTAATATCGGCTTAGCACTCTGTAAAATGGCTTAACGGGCAGCGTACCGCCAATGTCTTCGCGTATCAAGTTACTCACTGCAAATCAGCTGTATCTACCGCACAGGACGAATACGCGGAGCTGCGGCGCGCACGCGCACGGAAAAAGAATTACGTCGGCCGGCCCACCCACGCAGGACTTCGAAGTAGCTCCTACCCCGATGCGCGCGCACCGTACCCATCGGGTCGGCGGGAGATTAGGGGAGGGAGCGGGATGGGAAATAAAGCACGGGGCTTTGGATTTGATCGGGCGCGTGTTTCTGCGCCGTTTTTGTTAGGTCCTGGGCATAGGTGATGATGGCGACGAGACGAGACGAGCGCGTTCCGCAGGGCGTCGTGACCGTCGTGTCTGGTCGTACGGCGAGGATGGGGCGTCTGTTGACGTTTATTCCTGTCGATGCTAGCGCGTTCCGCGCCGCCTCGAGTTGCACCGAGCGCGCCTTGAGATTTGTTTCAGACTGCATCGGTCTGTGCGTATTTCTGCTTGAAACACCGCGTCTTTCACACCCCTGGTCTAGGGCCTCTTGGCACATGCATTGCATGGATGTGTTTCTCTCCATTCCACTTCCACTTATTCTTTGGTCGCTATCTTTCTCCGTTTCTTTTTCTTTTCTTCATGCCTGTCATTTATTGGTTTTGGACGCCTGGCCATCAGCGTACCCTCTGTGTGCGTCTCATTTTGTCTGCGCATTGGCCCCATGTCGTCCCTTTCCCTTCCGTCGGGTGCCGCGACATTGCCGGTACTCACCGACTTATTGATTATTCTTCTACGCACTGACTGATTATGTCCGTTCCCCAGGCACAATTGTTAATATGTGCACATTCCCGTACGGCTTGACCTTGGCGAAAAGAACTGGATGATGGAGGGCGGGTGAGTGGCATCTCATTTCATTTTTCTGTTCATCCTACACAAATTGGGCGAGTTCTTTCATCGAAGCCAGGGTCTTTTCTTTTCTTTGTTAGAGGGGAACTATTACTTTTTCTGACTGATACGATCTCAAGCCTTGCAAATATCCTCGCGAACGATGGGAGGCTTTTTTCTGTTATTCTTTCTCAATCGTATTCAGTATTTCCTCCATTCTTGCTCTGCCCCCTCCCTCCTTGAGCGTAAATGTATTTCCATCTCCTGCCCACATTTCTACTTTTCCTCCCCGCCCCGCTTTCTCCAATTCACACCAGCGCTTTGCATTATTATTACTTCCTTAACCAGCCCACTCTCCTCATACCAGACCTCGAAACTCAATGGCTGATTGCACGTGCAGCGGAGCAAATCTTTCCGCGCCGCGGACAAGGGCTGGGTGTATGCGTTCGAGGGGCAGTCTGTCGAGATTGTGAGTTTTTATGTGCCGTATGCTCCATTTATGGCTTTTCGGTTGGTTTTGCGGTATCCGCACGTCGTTCCCATTCTATTCCAATACTTTGACATCGCTTTGTCTTACACGATATCTATATGGACCATTTTCTTTCGTGTTTCACCTTCTTCTCCACATGCTTCTTCTCCTGCATTGTGTGTTCTCCCTTTCTATTTCTTCTTATGTTTTTCTTCCTTTTTTGGTGTGCGAGCTATCATGCGGTGCCGGGACATAGCGCATTAGTGCACCTGCGCGTCGCTTTCCCGGAGATCACCCCGGTATTTATTTCATCTTCATGTGTGTTATGGGGCCTGCTCGACGCGCCGCGTAAATATTTAACTTGCGTGCCTGCCGCCCATGGTTTAGGTGTGCGTAATCTTACAAGACTCGGTACACCCTACACATATCCAATCCTTTGGCGCAATACCCATCCATGGATGAAATGCTTAATAGAAGGATGTTTGAGTTGTACCTCGTCATTCATTGGACGATGGTAATGGGAAATAGATGTGGAAATGGGAACTAGATATGTGGCCACGCGGCTATGCCGCATGCAGAATGTTTAAATGATCGCCCCCACTTTCGATTATCCGTTTCGGGTGTGGGGGCTCTGTATTTATTACGACAGCTCATTTTCTCTGAGGACCTACAAGATTTGAAGAATTTCTGGGAATGAGTGCATTCGATGCCATGCCGGTTTTGTAGAGTAGGGATTTTCAGAACATTTGAATACATGGTGGAGCGAGATATGATGGGTAGATGTGTTCAAATTTCAGTCTCTGGCGATTCAACCTCATCAACCACTTTGATAGTGTTCAGTTTTGTTTGCATTCAATGACAAGAATGGGTACATATGCCTTGCCACCATTTATAAGATAATTCACCCTACATATCTCTAGGAAGTCTGTCTGTCTGTAGACCTGTGGGGGGGGGGGGGGGGGGGGGGGGGGATATATTATACTCGCGAGGTCCACAACATGAACAATGAGTTTACAGAAGACAAACAAGCAGTACCATTAGGATGTTCTATTAGGGTGTTTATCCTTCTAGAATTCTGCAAGATGTCAACTGACCACAACACCATTCCAGGGGATCGATCACACAAGATGCTGGCATACTGTGGCTATGCGGTTTCGGCTAGTGGGCAAAAAAAAAAAACCGAAAAAACCAGAAAAGTAGAACTGACCTTTGCGATCATCTTTCCTTAAACGACAGCCAAACGAGTGATGATTGCGAAGGTCAGTTCTACTTTTCTGGTTTTTTCGGTTTTTTTTTTTGCCCATAGCCGAAACCGCATAGCCACCCCGCTTTTCTCGGAGTGCACAGCCACAGCTCTGCAGACAGACAGACTTCCAAGATATGTAGGGTCGGCAGGGCCAATCTACGTCGTATCACAGTTCCTCAAGTCGTTATTAACCTTCGGAGTACAATATATCTCAATGTGATATTATTTACCGCTCCCTCAATGTGTTCAATGTGCTTTTTCTGCATGTCAAGTTCGAAGCCCCATCAAGATTCCAATGGTCAAACTCTGTGGTGTTGCCCGTATCATTTAAACTCTTTTCTCAGGCCACGAGACTGGTTTTATCATTGGCTGAGGACCTTCTTCGGAAGTTGAACTCGCTGACTTGTGGTCTTGCATGCACTCTGCAAAGGAAAGACATACGACAGCTTTCTGCAGACTGGTGGATCCCGGGGAATTTTGCCTGGGAGGAGGGACCCCCCTCCCGTACACTTGTCCCTTTGACTTGTGGTCAGGTCCCATGAGGTTATAACCGGAGGTCCTACTGAATGGCCGGCCAGTCACAGTTTGGCCAGCGTCTTGTGTGATCAACCTCTTGGAATGGTGTTGTGCTCAGTTGACATCTGGCAGATTTCTAGAAGGATAAACACCCTAATAGTGCTGCTTGTTTGTCTTCTGTAAACTCGTTGTTCATGTTGTGGACCACGCGAGTATAATATATCCCCCCCCCCCCCAAAAAAAAAGTGTAGGTTAATGCGTTTTTCACAGCTGAATAGCATGGAATAAATACTCTGTCAACAATTCAAATACCAGAGCCATGACCTCAGTAAAGTGGATGCTCCAAACATGCTTTCTCGAGTCACCGTCTTAGCTGCGGGCTTTTGGACAAAACCGCAAAAGAATCTAAAAATGACCCACAGAGAATAGAAAGTAAGCATGTTTTGTCGTTTAGTTCGATGCCGGTCGGATCATTGACAGCGGCACTAAAGCCGGAATGTTGCCGTCGCCGTTTTGGCGGAGGAAATTATGTGCTGACACAAAAAGGATGAGCAAATCGTGATTTCTCTATAGTTCTCAAATTTACGGTGCCCTAAGACCCTTACCTAACGGTAGAGGGAATAAAGCGGGTAGGGCCCACAAGCGGCACAGCCCACTACCTCTTGAGTTTTGTACCATGATAACTCCTCAAGGCAGGTAGGGCCGATGAGCGGCACAGCCCGCTACTGGATGCAGAGAATTAAAATTGACAACAGAGTGTGTGTCATTAGTATAACAGTAGCGCACTTCGTGGCAGAGCCCATTAATTTTTGTTTGAAACCATAATTGCACTTTTTCGTTTACCATACATAGTTGTATGGAAAAGTCTTCGTATAATAGTTGCAAATTTGCCACTTGTACTGGTATTTAATGTGTGATCACTTAGAAATTCAACCTTGATGGTTATAACCTCCTGTTCTTCTTTGGGGGAGCAGGATCAGAATCATCTGCCATGTCGAAGCTCCCAAGGGTTTCCACCACCAAAGATGGGCCTGCATGCTGGCTGGCTGGGATCTGAGTTCCCGGTGTTCTTGGGAAAAGTTGTCAGTTTTAAATTATTCTGATGCCTAATTTCCCACCTATTAAATAAATGCTCCTTGTTGATCCGGTGTATACGGGACGGATCCGAGAGGCGAAAACTCAGTCATGCGAGGGGCATGTGGATGACGTGTCACTACGTGACCATCGCCCTCATCATAGACCCATATTTGTTTTGTTGCCAATTGACAGGTCTGAAGTAGTGTGGGTCAATAAACAGCTAGGACGCTGGAAAAGAAAGTGTTACTTTTCGAAGGTGAGAACCTTCAGGAAACCCAAATGTAGAAATCTGGACTGCAGGCATGATCAAAACGCCAGGCCGCAAAGCATTGTACAGCTTTCAAGGAGGGATAAGAACTTTATTGTGGTCAGAAATGTCGAGTTGCAGTGCAATGACAAACTCAAGCCAGAAGTATGGAGAGCCATTGAAGTCGTAGTAGACACGAGGATCGTAATAAGCACCCAATCTAACCTCGTTCTATACACAATCAGGTGAGTCAAAAGACAAATATTGAAAAAGCCAGCAATCATACCGTCTGGAAGCTTAAAGTCGGCACAGTCCGCAGATATCCATTGACACTCAGGCACCTAGGGTTCCTCGACGACATCGCGTTCGGGACCGTCGCATTTTCTCCTCACTCGTTGTGTTTGGGGCTTTGGTCTTGGTATCAGACAGCTTCAATAGCTGGGCCCACAGCCGGTGCCGGAACCTAAAGGTGGAGTAAGCAATGTGTAACAACTGTACAGTGTTCTCACTACCTGTAAATCTTGCCAGTAACGATAGCGATCAAATCTCATAACCTACTTTACCGGACTTTCTATCAATGAAGCACTCAATGTTCTCCAGATCACAATCGAAAGCGATTTGATCATCGAATATGTTGGGCAGAGCCGCTGGCACATCTGTCGGAGCCTTCAGAACAATGACGTGCCGAGGCGTGTTGGTGTCGGTGACCGGTTTAAACTGAAATAAATGAGAATGTTGTTCCATTATAAATAAATAAATAAAACGGCGGTGTCAACAGAACCTTCATAATGATTCCCATTGGCCTGGATCAATGTACTTTTACTAGCATCATCGACCTCTCCTGTAATTGGGCTGAATCAATTTACTTGGATATCAGATTCCAATTAGGGGTATTCAGAGTAGACGTCAGCCGCCGGTGCAGAAGTTCTCAGTGGCAGAGTGTGCAGGGAAGGCGAGGACTACACGTCGAGGACGTGTGCCGGCTCAGCGGATGCTTGCATTGATAGTGGTCGCCGTCGGAGGTAGCACTTCGGAGAGTTCCGAATTCGCATAGCCACATGCGGTGATCAACATTTCGACGTGATTTTTTCATATTATCCGTTCTCTTAACGAAATCTCTCAAATCAGATTGTACGTGTTTGGCTCCATCCCCATTTGTGTTATCCCCGTTTCTCTTCCTCCTCTCTGGTCCTTAATTTACCATGTTTCAACTCCCACGAGCTCGCAGTAGCTCCACAGCTATTCTCCATTTGCAGCCACGGAGACCCGTCTTCTCCGCCTTTCTGCACACCCACCAGCCCCAGATCAAGCCTTCTAAGCCCTGCGGTCGCAACTGGAATAGTTGGTGCATGCCTTATGACCTACGCTGCTGTGCCGCAGTGCAAATTAGTCGCTATTTCGGGACTTCCTTCTCAAAGAGGCTCGGATCCACAGTCATACGCCGCAGGCACGTTGACAAAAATCACTGCGGCCATGTATGCTCTGCCAGCCTATAAAGATGCGCACAAAGTTTTTCCTCCTAGTCCCCAGCCACTCTCTCCTCTGGCTTCGAGTCAAACTGCGAATCAAATGCACTGCTCTCACCCGTCAACATATGCTCTTTCTGGGACCTGATGGCTCCTCGATGACTTTATGGCTTTGATCCGGATAGTCTTCACGCAGGAATATTGCTGGAAATTGAGGACGATCTCATAATGTTTATGGGGAAACTGGGTCATTACAGCTCTTTGCGGTACAATAGGCGCGGACAGTTTTTTTTTCCATTTTGATCGTTTTTTGATCGAACACTCCCTCTGCTCTCAGTTCTGGTCCGTTTGCCCTGAAAGTAAGATCATTCGAACGGCATTGGAAATGCGCAGACAATGGCGTCCTTCGATCTTTTGTTCGGTTTCGCTGTGTTCAGGCATCGGACACTTGTAGAAGTTTTTGTAGTACCCAGAAAGTTCATAACTGTTGATACATTTGACCCCAGCTTATTACCTCGCGAATGGTGTACTCAGATAGTGATTTGAGCACCTAATACACTTTCAAAGCCCAGTGCTATCTACCCACCATGTTTTTATTTCAATCAATAACAAGAACAGCTGTCCTGGGATAACCTTTCACCATGGAACCTTATCCTTGGACCAGAGAACAGTCTCACATCATTATATTGAGTCCTGACCTTTGAATACATGAGACACGACCGCACAACATGCCTGAGCACATCAGTTACAATTCACAAGCCATGACTAAAGTCAACCTAATTGCGGTCACTTCTCATGTATTCAAAGGTCAGGACTCAATATAATGATGTGAGACTGTTCCCTGGTCCAAGGATAAGGTTCCATGGTGAAAGGTTATCCCAGGACAGCTGTTCTTGTTATTGATTGAAATAAAAACATGGTGGGTAGATAGCACTGGGCATTGAAAGTGTATTAGGTGCTCAAATCATATCTGAGTACACCATTCGCGAGGTAATAAGCTGGGGTCAAATGTATCAACAGTTATGAACTTTCTGGGTACTACAAAAACTTCTACAAGTGTCTGATGCCTGAACACAGCGAAAACCATCTTTCTGGGCCAGGAAGGAATCCCATGGGCCGAACAAAAGATCGAAGGATGCCATTGTCTGCGCATTTTCAATGCCGTTCGAATGATCTTACTTTCAGGGCAAACGGACCAGAACTGAGAGCAGAGGGAGTGTTCGATCAAAAAACGATCAAAAAACGCCCAAAATGGAAAAAAAACTGTCCGTGCCTGTTGTACCGCAAAGAGCTGTAAAGACTTTTTCAATTCAATGTCAAAACACCGTGTCTGCTTGCTGGATTCATAAGATTTCTTTCATGCAACTTTTGAGTATGGTGTCGGAGCAGACCACTGTTCCTGTTGCTTCAACATCCAGTTCTGATATTTTTTTTACAAAATGTAGGTCTGGTGCCGGAGCGGAGCGCAGGCATGTCTTGTGCACAATTATGGTCTGTCTCCGCGGCCATCAACGACCTGTCTTAAGTTTTGGCTGGGCTGACGTGAATTCGGATGACGAAAATGTGATCGCCTGCAGAAATTGAGTTGATCGTGCACTACATAAGAACCCATACCTAAAGGTAGTGGGAATCTATATTAGTCTTGGCAGCGCATTAACCGTTCTTTAAGCAAATGCTCGGCGATTCTTTGCATCTCTTTGGCTTTATCTCCATTGTGATTATCCCCTTCTCTCTCACTCCCGCTTCCTACTCATTCCCCAACGTCGAGTGACCCATGCGCAATCTCAGCAAGCTCCCGTCGCACCGCCTTCATATGCATCGAGGCTCAGATTCATTCCCATATCAATTAAATTATTCTCACTCAACCCCCCAATCTCGACGCCAAGCTGTGCAACAAATCCCAGATCGAGCAAGTGGGGGAAAAGAGCCCAGTTGCGTGAGTCTACAGCTCTGAGCATTTTTGGAGCAACACATTCGCCGCAGTCACCTATACTGCGGCCACGTATGATGTTTGAACATATAAAAGAACTGCATTCTAACCTTTTTCTGTGCCCCTCCTTTATTTACTCATTCTTGCCTACTGTCTGCCTAGTCTGCTTTCTCACATACGCCAATTACCTGTTTTTGCATGCAATACCAGCGCCTCAATTTCTCGTGCCTGTTTGACTGCGGTTTCGCACCACCCAAGTATTCAACTGTAAAACCTATCTGTCAAGCAACAAGCCTTCAGCGGTGACCTTCCTCCCCAAACCAATTGATAATCTTTAAATCCATCTTGGAATCACTGGCTATTGGGATCTGTGTGCTGTAAACAATCTGTGCTGATCTCGCAAAAACTTTTCTCGGATGCACGCCATGAAATGTTCGTTCCTCTCATATCTTTGTTCCGCCAGCTCCTCCTACTTATTTTATGCCCCAAATTGGGATTAGAACCACATTAAGAATAATGCAACTCCTTCTTTTATTCGATCTTCCCATTCTAATATGATGTTAACTTAGAATGCTACAATATATTCATTTATTGCCCACCGTTTGCCGGAGCGAAGCGGAGGCACGTCTTGTAGCCTTCAGTCGTCGGTGAGCGGCTTCTAACCGGCTAGCCACGGGATGGCGGGGCGGTGCTAAGCGGTCACCAGTTTCCACGGCACTCAAAGTCAACCTCTCTATGGGGAAGTATATCGAAGCGACGTGAGAATCGCATTTCTGGGCTATTTGTGAGCGGATTCCATCCATAATATGCTTGCAGAACCCATTGGTGAATTAACCCACAGCACAATGACTAGCTAGCCAAATTGCGTGGAGGCCCACCGATCCACCTAAACTCCTACAGTCTAGGCAGTCGTCGCGGAAATCAACGGGCCTCGCCGCTCGCGCATGAACGGTTGTTGCGACAACGAGAAGGAAAGAGATGGCATGATTCCTATGAGATGAGAGGGTCGGGATGTCCAACACGCAGAACACATCGAGGCAAACGGGTTTATCTGCGATGTCCTTCGTTGAAGATTACAGAGGAATACACAGGCACCTCGAGATCGCATCTAAATCCAGGACATATAGAAGCAATTGTAAGTGAGTTTAGGACAGGAGGAGCCAAACATATCATTGATTCGGTACCTTCTGTCTATGAGCAAGGAGTGTTCGCTATTCCGCGTTTAGTGCGCTCGCTGCACTCAGGCAGCTCTGCTTATGGACACTGAGACACAAAGACCTTGTTATCAGAATGCCACCCAAAACCATTGAAGGTGCACAAGTTTAATTCAAAACAGTCTGGGTCGGATCCAGGACAGATAGAAGCATTTGGATGGGCAACCCCGCCATTCCGAGGGTGATGGAAAATCGGTCGCGAGACCGCTTGAAACGGGGCTGGGTGTGCGGGGAAGCCCTCCGCAACGTGATACCATTTCCAGTGAAATGTGACCCTCAGAACGACCGATCTTCCGTGATTGGCGACAAGCTGACAAGGTCAAACAAGGTTGTGAAATCTAGACATAGGTTTGTGAGTCTGTGGCCTTGGCGGCCTTTTCCGGCCTTCTTCGGGCTTGTAAAAGGTCACAAGCTAACTGTCAAAAGTCTGAGGGGGTGCTGGGCTGATGTATCAGATTGGCCTCTAAGTTAACGGTTTCTATATATCATGGGTCGACCGCTAATTAGGGGTCGTTGATACATCATATCGCTATACTAAAGTGATACCTCGGCACAAGGCTACAAGCCACCAGGTGCTCCATCATACTCTGATAGCATTCAAAAGTCCCCGATGATGCTGGGCAGGAATGCCTATTCAATTGAAGTGACCCTGATCGATGAAGGTCATGATATCAGGAACGCAGAAGCAAGTTGATAGCCATATGAGGGTTATTCACCCGTGCCAGCCCATGCTGGAATCCTGTACTATTTCAACCGAGTGTTCAGTCACAGGTCACAAGCCGACCTGAACTGAACACTTGACAATTTTGTCACAGGTCTCAGGCCTCCGAAATCGATGTTTTCAGCCAATCAGAGGTCGGCAAATGCCGAAAAACCTCCCAAAATGGGAATTTCCCACGAAATGAACACTTCAAAAGTGAACACTTGGTGTCACAGGTTAATATAGCTGAACGCTTGGTTGAAATAGTACAGTCACTCACTTACAGCATTGTGGTTGCGCTACTTTGTTCTCTGTCATCTATATATAGAGCCAGCGCTGACGCGAGTGATTTCGGCCTCCTCGACTGGGTACTTCGAGGCACACGCTAGCCAGCGAAGGTAGAGTATTTCAAGGACTTTGTCCCTCATCTCATATGCTTGCTCCTGGACTGCAGTGACACAGTTCTTGTATAGCTCCGTCCGTGGCACACCACCATGCCTCTATAAGGTCAAGGTCCCAGGGTCCAGAGATTATCTCTCATTGAATTCTGACACGCTCAAAGTCCTAGGTTCCTGCTTTGTACAGCGTCTTGATATTTTTTTAATGAAATTTGATTCGGGCGACGTCTCAATACCAAAGTGCCTTCTGGCACCTTCGATAGGGGTCAGATTTGCTGTTGCAAAGTCGCAATCGCGCGACACATGCCAATCTATGAAGCGTACCTGGAATACAATTTTCGTCACAGTAGGTTAGAAATTTTCGGAGATAACGAAGCCGGGACCGCGATAGGAATGGAGCTAGGAATGGACAATATGTTATGTTCGGTCAGTGATCCTACCCCTTGACGGATTAAGAGTAAAGTATCCCATTCAGTGGACAAGGTACCCGTGCCCTGATGGAAATGCTTATAAAGGTGCGCTTCACATCTACCAGCTGCATTCTCGTCTCTCTGGATCGTCACAATGCGACTTCTCTCCAGTCTCGCATACTTTGTATCCCTCGCAGCCATCGTTTTTCAATTTGACCATGGCAAGGATTTCTTCCGGCTACTATGCACAGCTACTAATGTAATTTTTCAGGCGTAACTGCGCAGACTGCGACAAGCATTGGATTGTTTCAGAATCAACAGCGCCAATGCGTCGGATTCGGTGGTGGCATTCAAATTTATGCACAGAGCGTCAATGTGAGTTCAATTCTTGATTGAGTTCCTACGCATTCATAACAAGATCTGAAACTGTATCAAGTACACTGACCAGAATTTCATCGCCGGGATCGGGCTCACGTCCCAGCTTGGTCCACTCTCGCTTACTGGAACTTTCAGCGGGCCCGTGAAAACATTCCAAAATGGTTGGGGTGGTATCTGTTACGGCGCCTTTCAGTCTTCTCCGTGCGTTGAAACATTAGCTTGGTGATAGTTTTGCTGAGCCTTGGCACAGGCTTTGCCTGATTGGGTGGATCATTCCCTCTTCTGGTCGTTCCACAATCAATGTATATGAGATTGCGTGAGTCTGTCTAGCGTGTTCGGCCGGGACTACCTGGGTACTAAATTTCATCAGATCGGTTAATCTCACAAATAACACCGGAATCCTCGCAGTTTCTAAGACTGTGAAGCTCACTACATTTTCCGTCTTTCCGTCCCTCAATGGCATAGCCTTCACAGGCGTGTTATGCCCGGGGTGCTTCACCTGGGGTGCAAACAATACGTTTGATCTGAACGCACAGCTGGCATGGTTCAATATCGGGATCTCCCCGAGCAACCCCGTGGACAACCCCAATGACCCGAACAGTAACATCACTTTCACGTTCAGCCAAGTGGACCATCTCTTCGCAGCCAATGTCGCGACCTTGAAGACTGCGGCAGCCACTGCGAGTTGTCCCTTCACTACAGTAGGATGAACTTCAACCACTTGGGCGATGTTTGGGGAGAGATTTGGTTTCCTGTGTTTGTACGACTGAATATCCTGTACTTTTACCTTGAATTCGACAGTGGGGGTGACGCGTGACCCCTTTTACCAATTCGACAATTCGACAGAAATCTGGCCAGAATTGAACTTTTTTGTATTCGACAAACGCCTGGGTGACGAGTGACAGAGCACCAAGATTTATCATCGACAAGTATGTACCCGCGTGACGCGTGACTGTCGATTTGAACGTAAAAGTACAGTACAAAGGCTTCTCTCTCTTTATAAAATTAAGCCCGTCTGAAACTTTTAAGGTCCGCTTTGGCTCCTCCGCCCCGAATCTTCGAAATATCAGCCTTGAAGTCCAGAAAATCAGCGTTATACTTTTGTCGCGGTCCGCCAGCGCTCGAGCTTTAAATACCGTCATGAGGTATTACTGATCAGTACAAGCTCTAAATGCTAATAAATTCTGGCGTGAGTTCAAATTTGGCGCAACAAAAGAGGATGCGAGGCCACGAAGCGGCCGAGCAGCCGCTTGTTGAGTCACAATATAAAATCACTGGTGATACACCAAGAAAATAAGTGAAGAAAAAATATCGAGAAGAACAGCTGCCTAATACTTTACAGCAAGTATTAGTCAGATATGCGGTGGCAGATCACATATAGCATAGCCCACGCCTTACAGCATGCCTTTATCGGAACCGAGGGCCTCGACGGAAAATTTATATTTTGGGAATCTTTGATCCTCCTGACTGAACTGCTCATTTCTCCACGAGTTCTACTCGAATTTCCTCAGGACATATACCATTCTTCTGGAATAATTCCTCTGCAATTAGTGATAGAAATAGATTTGTGAAAATATATTTTTTGGGATGATCTCACTGAACAGATCCCTTTTGAATTCAATAGATGCAACCAGGTCGAGATCTTGCCCACTCAAGCCGAGTTCTTGTTAGGCGAGGTTTATACACATTCCAAGGAATATCATAGAGCTAAAAAATGCGTATTTTGCATTACAACCCCTGCCTTTGTCACCGCTGCCTTGTCTCTGACCAAAATCCAAATCCAGCGGGGAGGTGCTCCGCATCTCAGTAGTAACAACGAGCCTGTTTTCATCTTCTCCCAACCGGGCGAATATACTAGCTCCCAAAAGACTCGGGAAAGTCTCATCCACCTCGAGCAGTTGCTGGTACAACTCAACGGCTAGTTGGTCGAGAAGAAGAGTGGAGACGGCGGCAGAAGCGGCAGTGGAGGCAGAGGCGGCGGCGGAGGAAGTGGAGGCAGAGGTGGGAGATGCGAAGAGGGCGGTGGGGACGGCGGAGCGCGAAGGGGTGAAAGATGAGACGATGTACAGCAGATAGGGAAGGCGCATGTAGGATGTAAATATTTATTCACACTTCACGGGGCAGCGAATACCAACCATTGTATTTGCCTTGTAATTTCATGGAGACAAGCCACGATACATTAATGAGTATTGTTCAGATGTGGAGGAAAAGATGCTACCAACGCTAACAACCCCCTTATTGGATCCCTTTCGCATTTCAGGATTTGAAGAAGCTTGAAATTGTCACGACGGCGAGCGCGGGACCGATCGAACAGAGTTCAGATAGACTTGCAAGGCCCGTAGAAGTGAGATTCATCGAGAGAGAGAGAGAGAGAGATCGGCAGGGAAAACAACCCAATGAAACGCACAAGGAATTGGGATGTGCGAGCCATCGATAGCGTCGTTCCAGCTTCACACTGCCGGTGAATCCGCATACCGCGACCACGCCGAAGACGCAGCCAAGGTGCCCGCACAACGAAAGTATCGACCCCGCGAGGCATTCCGCGACAAGCGCCTCCTTCTCACCGCCCGGAAACGCGGCTCAGCACTGCAGCCCCGCCCTGCACGACGAGATTGTGGTCCCTGTCCTGCAGCCCCGCGCGCTCGCTCTCGGCGTGTGTTAGTGTCTGCGCGGGAGAGGACAGGAAACCGCACGTCGAACGGAGGAGCGCGCGATTCCCGTGCATAGGGAGGCTGAGAGGCAGAGCGCCTGCGCGGAAGGCTGGGGGGCGTATACGCCGGCGGCGCTTCGCACTCGTTCAGCAGGTCGTGCCGCCACACGAGCAAAGCGTGGATGCGCCCCCGACATGCGTCTGCGTCGTCCCCCTCGCCCGCACCGGCACCAAGCGTCTGCGCACGCACGCACGCCCCGAGCCTCACGCCCATCGCGTCCGCGGCATGCGCGCAGTGATGAACACGCGGTGGTGGCGTACTACCGCCCCCATCCTCTCCCGACGGATCTCGCCCCAAACCGCCCCCAACTGCGCGGACTCCAGAAACGGCACACCGTCGTCCCGCGCGCACCACGAGGCGGAGCGTCTTGCCATTCACGCTGCCATCATCCTCGGGCGCGACGCGGCGGCGGGCGGGGGGGAGGGCGAGGCTGGTTGTGGTGCGGCGGGGGGGAGGGCAGAAGACGAGATGGGGAAGGACGAGCGCGGGCGTGGGTTGGCCCTCGATACGGATGATGGAGCGGGTATGGAGAGTGACATGGAAGGGGGCCCGGGGTAGGGAGAGGGCGTACACGTGCCATTTAATCTCAGTGCGGGATGTACGCCAAGCGGGAATGACCGTCGACATTTTCGGAGAAATGCATTTCCTCTTGTGTCGCTCACTTGCTGTAAATTGCAAGCGTTGTTACAAGTCCATGTGGAATGCATCCTACGTCGATAATGAGGCCTCTATCAAGGACCACATCGCATAAAACTATATTAGGTTTGCTTAAGGAACGAGCATGTCAATGCAAAACAGTGTTTAAAATTTGTTCTGATTAGACCCTGAAGCGGAACCGCCGTAGACGAATAGCATAGTTCAAATCAGTGTTTAATCGCAGTTTAAACGAACAATATTTATGTTCAAACTGAGAAATCCAGGAAATGCGCAAAAAATGCCACCCATGGGAGTCGAACTCCCAAGCTCCCATGTCAGCTAGACACCAAACCACCGTGTATAACCACTACACCATTGACTCGTTGTTGAGGGGTGTCATTCAGACCCACCTTGTGCCTATTTTATCATACATTGTCATGTCTTTGTTGCATCCTGAGCTTGGAAGTAATTCATGCATTCCATTGATGTCTTGTGCATAAGTTGCACATTGAACAAGGAAATGAAGGACAATATTTGTCCTTGCCTTTCATTCATCATTAAAATGATATGTGTGGCACACCTGCTTGTATTCCATCCATCATGCTCCTCTTTCAGGTATGTTTTGTGTTACTGATATTTGACAAGGCGTCAAATTTTCTGTGCCTAATTTTATGTAGCCCACCTGAGCCACCATCTCCGGCGAGTTCTCCATCTCTCCAAGGAGCTTCACATTGACAAACGACTATGTAGTTGCTATTGCAACTTGGATTGAGTGGATACTTTCGGAACCTGACCAAAGCCGAGTGTTACATGCAGAATTCTATGGAATATTAATCTACACGGTGATGGAGTTACTTTTATGGCCTATTCGTTTCTCTCCCAGGTCTATTTCTGTCCCTGACACTACAAGAAATTTTTAGCAACCCAGCAGATTCTCATTGTTTTGATTGCTACTCCGTGCGCAATGAGAGTGAGTACTTTACTGGAGAGTGCAATTAAGATCTGTTTAACGGCGGGATGCGTTATTGGAGGCCAAGCAAATTTGTTGAACACTGTGATTCAGCCATCAAACGGGATTCCCTCGGTGAGAATCGGGTTCGCCGGTTGACTGGAAGCTTTAAGTTTATTACCTTTGAGCACTTCTGAGGTGTTCCGGAATCAATTTTCGATATCAAAACCTGAGCCTTAGTGTGGACGTTAGAGAGACTTCAATGCAACGTTGTCACACAACATGTCAAGTGAAACTGCTGGTCTGAGTTTGACTCGAGTCAACCTGGTGCAGCCTACTGGATCCATCCACCCAGTTCAGTACAACAGATCCTTCTGCGCTTTCTCAACATTTAAATTGGTATCATTTGCCTCGGATTGCTAGAATAATTACTCCTGACATACACGGGCATGGACATGATTTCGGGTTAACTCTTTACAGACGGGCCTTTGGTAGCAATCCCGTCCGCGATAATCTGGGCTTGCCTCCTTCGTTCAAAACGAACGGTTTCAATGATGTTTGCATCCTTCTCAAGCAATGTCCCATATCCAATCTTGATCACAAGCTTCTGTGCCTCCTGCGCTCGTTTTCGGTACATTGCTGCCTTCTGTTTTGCATATGCCTGATGCCCGATGGGAAGATCTGTCGAAGCAAGTGCAGACCAAGTTTCCTCCATCTTAGTGAAGCTTCGGTGTGTTCGGAGAAGCTCAGAGAGTTTTTGCTCTCCCTGCTCTTGCCATCTCTGCATCTCTGCTTCCGCTCGGAACCATTGAACTCGGTCGCCTGTTGCTCAATGCAATTCAGCTGCCAGCACTTATTTCAATATTATCTCAACTTCACTTGACCATTCTTTCATCTCTGCATCGGTCATCTTGGTAAGTTTGCCCAACTGCCATAGCCAACCTTCAGGCCGTTTGTCAATCTTGACTGGTGCACTCGATTTCTTCCGAGGACGAGGGCCTGTTGGAAATTAGCACAGGTGCGAGTCTACAATTCCCCGTTTGACCTGTTTTACGTCTATCCATCTGTGTCCCACTAGTCGTAGCCTGGGGTGTTGGTTCTTCTGTTAATCCTGAGATAGTTGAATAGACAAAATTCATACAAATTACACACCATCGGTTTCAAAAGCTTCCTCACTAATATCTTCATCGATATCCTCGTCAATCGGCGTTGGAAGGGCGGCTCTCCAAAGTTTACCATCTGTATGCCTGGAGTCCCCAACCTGTCGCTTCTGGTGAACCGGCTTCATGTATAAATCGGCCTCGGTAAGAGGTGGAAATTGGTGACCAGAATTCAACGCCATAAGAGCCTGGCGGGAAGCCTCGTACGATTCCATATGGTGGTCCCGTCTCGTCTGGGCCTCACGAATAGTATCTCCTGATCGAGTGTTCTGCTTCTGTTGACGGCTGTGTTTATTCTTCTGGTACCGCAGCGCAGACATGGCTTTGACAATGTTCTGGATGGCCCGTAGAGAATCGAATATCTGACCCTCCCTCCATTTCACTTCTTCTGCCACCAATCTGGTGAGATCCAGGGTATGCCGTTCTGGCTCAGATGAGAAGTCGGAAGGTAGGAATAACTTTTCTTCCTGCACTGAGGGTGCAGTCACTGCCTGCGTTGCAACCACATCACCGACTTTCGGCATCAGTTTTATCTGTATTTTCCGCCAGTCTCTGATGCTGCGTTGGAGTTTTGTGGTGTTTTTCTCGATATCCTTTTGTCTGGACACCAGATCGTGCTCCTCAATGTCCGCAATGAGATGCTTAAGTTTGCGCCTTCCAGAAAATTAGTTTTTATCAACGTTGAATGGACAAAACATACTGATCATCCTGTATTTTCAGGGCATCCTCCAAAAAATGTGCAACCCTGCTTTTGGGTATTATCGTGGATGCGAATGCATTATCATCATTCAACATCTTCTGATAAATTGCATGCTGAGAAGGCACTATAATAAAAGTGGTCGGAATTGGGCAACCTTGCGTGGCCAGATCATGGGTACCTTTGGTTGTACTATGTTGGTGTTGAAACGAGATACTCAACGCAATAAAGTGATTGCGCTTCTCAGCATATTTAATCCGAGCTTCCTGAATAGCTTCTGCCAGCGATGTCGTTATGGAAGTCAAAATAGTATTCAACTTGGTATGAGTTCACTCACTGATGTCCATAACTTTTTTATAGTTCCAATCACCATGATGAAAGATCATTGTGTCTTGTCTATGCCCGTTATTCATTTGGCGAACATGTGGCCCCAGTTGGTTGGCTTCCGGCCAGTACTGTTCTGCAGTTTCACCATGGAAGTGGCCAATACACTCCATATATGCGGTTCCAAACAGATATGTGCACGAGTCCTGGTGACCCTGCACATGAAGCACTGGTACACCCCACCGCATTTGCTGAATGAATGGGACAAGATGAGGGAAATTGGCTTGGAAACGCTCTTCAAGGTGGATGAAATATTCACAAGCGATGTCGTATGTGGTGACTTCATTGATATCATCAACCTCAAGTTTCAGTTGGACTTGGAAGGACTTGTTTGGCCGGTGATTCTCGAGGTCCATAGCAAGCGCTTTATCTGTGTTCGCAAACCTAGTCGCCTGTGAATCTCACTTGTGAAAGCCGAAAAGGACAACAGACCTTTCCCCATAATGAAGATCAACACATGACAAAATGAAAACATGGCTGCATTGGCAGTTGACCGTCCCTGTGACAGCCATGTTTTTGAATTTCTTTTTATCTTGCTTGTTCACCACCTTCAAGTAGTTGCATGTTGACTTCTGTGAATAAACACAGGAGCTGAGTGATGTGCAATGAACCAAGAATGGAGCATCTCAAACCTCCTTTGAAATTGGGATGCGGGATAGATACTCCCGATATTCTGAGTCAAGGGGAAAATACCCTTTCCCAGCGCACAGAGAGACGTCATTGGGGTCTGTATTCTTATTGAACTGATTGCACTGGAAATTTCCGTCCAATGTTCGCTGACTCTGGTTGAGATGTCTGGAAATTGATTTAATTTTTGTTTTTAAACACAGGGCAAAGGCAAGATGATACCTGAGCTCATGCGGTGTCTCTGGGCAATTGGGATCTGAGTTAAAGCCTGCCTCCGGGCAGGCCGGGCACCAAACAATGAGGTTTCCGCTCGGCCGATGTGCTAGGATAGAATCTATGCCATGCATTTGACCTGCACGCTTCTTCAGTGTTAAGAAGTTGAAAACCCGAACCACACAGAGAAAGGCGGCATATGGATTCTGAATTGGTCATGTCAATCAGTTTCCAATGTGCGAAAGGATAAGACATACAGGGATATCGGCAGTAAAGGAATTGTCAGACAAGCGTCGAATGGCCCCCAAATAATCGTATGCTGCCTTCTTTGACTCAAGATTGTGGAGTTGGAAATCTTTGAGCATGTTGACCGTGAATGCAGTTTCCGGCTCACGGGTAGTGGCAGGGAAGAGCCGTGCACGCATAAGTTGCTTGATCTTATTTGGAGGTTGTTCCCGACAGCCACAGAAAGCCAGTTTGGTGGTATGGATCCCGTTTCGATCCACAACGGTAAACATGCGCTCCCCAACTGGCGTTTTACAGGGCTTCCCTTTGTGTCCAAGTTGAATTACGTGTTGGAATTTGGAGATATCATGACGAATAAAACATCCTTGCAGAGTGTCCCAAACTTCTGCCCAGTGAAATGGGTTCCGTATGTGGGCCTCAACAAAACATGTTTTACATGACATCTGGTATCCAGTGCAGTCATAGCATTGAGTGCTGGAGATCATACCAGGCCTATTGCAGGAGCATGGCGAGCCTGTGAGCTCATCTGCTTCATATTCCAGGAGGAGATTACCAAGCTCCTCAAAGTGTTCACCAAAATCCTCGAGGAGCTGTGCCTTCTGGAATAGATTTCAGTGATAAAATTTACGCATGCACCGATGAAGAAGACAAGTCACCTGAGTTTTAAGTTTGGGAGGTGTTTGTTGTGATTCCAATTCAGCAGAAAGTTCTGGTGGTGTCTGGACAGGCTTCTTCGGTCGTTCCGAAGGAATCCTGTCAATGATGGATATCGAGGTTGATGATCTGGCATGGCTGGTGTCAGTATACTGAGGATGCCGGATATTGTTGTTTCGAAAGGGAACATGATTTCTGGATGCCTCCTCGAGGACATCAGCCTTCCGCTTCGTGCTCTTGCGCTTCCCAGCCATGGGTTGATCGAGCAACAGAGAAAACAGAAGACAGAGGATGACTGTTTGATGACCGTCACCAATGTTGAATTATATTTGCGGCCGAATCACCAAATTTGTGGCCGTTACATATGATCCACTTGTTTCAGACCTCTGGGGATCAGAGCCTGGGAAAGATGGTTACCAGCTGCTATCCGACCCTTGCCTGCTAATCCATCAACCGAGGCAGCCCACACGGGTTGTGTCAGACTTGTGACACATTTTGTTGACAAGCAAGTTGTTTTCTCGGCAGTTGTGCATGTAGTGTATTTTTTTATTGTTCTCAGGCGTAACATATGGATTCAAAAATCGTTTCTATGTGGTATCCAACCTTTAGTGTTCAGATTTTAATCAATTTGAAATACTGAGCAAAAAATAGAGTAATGGAAGTGACGAAACGAAAGGTATAGGTATAATGGAGCTATGTAGCCGGCCTTTTGTTAGGGAAGATAGGTGTAAAATATCAGAAGAGCGAATTAAGTAAGAGATCTTCAAGATCATCCAGAAGATTGACCGTAATCCCAGGCACCCTGATGTGAACAATTTTGTAGTGACTGTAAATAGGGATGGAGGCCGACCAAGACATCCATACCCAGCTGTCCAGTGAGTCTAGATGATGCTGGATGACATGGAGTGTAGGAAATCCTTCTGCCTCAAATCCTTCCTTGAAATCGGCCAGAACAAGCTCTGCACGAGAGAAAAGGTTGTTTCCAGGCTGATGCATGTGAGGGTATACTGTAAATTTGATTGGTGCACTGTCCTCCTGAAAAACGTGTTACTTAATTGATATGTACAAAATTCCAGAAACTCGAACCTTGAACCAAGCAAAAACCTTGACAGGAAGCGACAGATCGAAGACAATGTCCGGGTACCTCGGCTCCTCAACGGAGCTAGAAGTCTCATCGTCGTAATTTTCCTGGTCGCTGGCCTGGTCCTGAATGGGGGGGGACGATGATTGGCAGAGGATGTGCCCATCCGAGCTGTAGTGCACAACGTTCCCCAACAGAAGGGATGAGGAAGCCCGGCTTCCTGAGGTTTGATCTTCAGTTTCGTCCGCAGAGGCGAGGTTCTGGAGCTCTGGGCTGGCAGAGGGGGTCGGGGTAGTGGACCGGGCTGCGTAATAAGCAGGGAGTAGAACGGGTGGTGGTGGGAATTTGGGTTTAAGCTCAGCCCGCGCATGGAGAAGATCGGCAATAGGGGGAAGAGCCAAAATTTTGTTCGGCAAAGGAGCTGAGATTTGGAAGACGGCATTGCAATCAGGAACCAAGCACCAAACGCACTAGTGATATGTGTTAGTAAAAGGGGGATATTCAGAGGTAGGCAATACAATGCACTGGCTGTACATATGCTCCATATCCCCGGCCCTTCTTGCCAGTGTTAATCGCTGGGAGACCCAGATTGTGCCCTTGGTGATTGCGAGGGAGATGCTGGGCAGGTGGAGGCAACGGACTGTACAGCTCAAACTCTTCGCGGAGCCGGTCCTGCACCTCCTTGTACTTCTGCGCCATGGTACCGAAAATCCCAAGGCCCACAGTAATGGGAAAGTCGCGAGCATGGCGGGCCTCCATGGTCTTTCGACGGGAAATAGAGCGAGCAGTGGGGGCAGATGAGTCGGCAGACAAACCAGAGGTCGGAGTCGCAAATGGGGAGGCAATAACGCCGTGAGAACGAGTGTGGGATGCAGGAGAAGCAGTGCTGGATCGGGTTGCTGGCGGCATCGAATATTGTATAACCAACCCGTACTCAGGTAGTTACTTTATACCGTATCGGTGTGGCATGATATGGCATTTGACGCATTTAGTGCCAGGGTCGACAACGGGAGGGAATGAGCTAGGAACAAGCGGAGTCAAATGTGGCAAGGATAAACAAGAGTATATGCACAGGTATAGAATTTTCAGGCGTAAAAAAGCTCCGAGTAGTTAAAACAAGTTGTTTCACGTACGCATCAGGAAAATGCTGAGATCTGCATGCCCAAAAGGTACTTAGCGTAAATTAGAAATTACCCGAGTTCGGTTGAATGTGATCGGTGTTTTAAACCTGGGGGCATCCGATCAAAGTTGGCCGAGTGAATCGGAAAAAAATTACTTCATTTTGAACCACAGTAGATCACAGGTTTCGTCCCATCGTGCGCTCTCTGTTACGAGTACTTATGTAATAAGGATCGTCTCTTTCATATCTCGGGGGACCTTAATTAGGGTCAGTGACAAAAAACTGTGAGGCACTTTTTAGTGGCTGTGTGAAGTCGTTTTTATTGCTTTATTAGAAAAAAACCTAGTGTATTTAGTGGCTGAGTATTGTACATGTTTACGTACTCGGGGAAAAATACCCCCTACTCGGTGAAAAATAACAACATGCACAAACACTGTAATTTTTTTTTTTGCCATCGCGTCCGGAATGATCCGACAGGTTTTTGCATCATATTTCTGCGGGGATGAGTTTACGGCCGCTTGACGCCTAGAAATATTCGACTTTCTGCATAGCTTTCCCGCAATATATTTCTCGCTCGTCTGCTGGAGTCTACTGATTGTTATTTCAACTTCATTAACCCTGATTTGACCGCTGTCCATCGTCTTATTGATATGCGCGAGGTACTGCTAGGCCAGGACGACTGCACTTACGAGAAGGGCGGTGGAGAGCCTTAGCGTCTATTTTAGTTCTATACAAGTGATTGATCTTGCATCTAAGCTGAGGTAATTTTTTATACGCAGTTCTGGCTCCATTACAATTACTGTAGTAGTTACAAACACTCCCTCCTAAAATTTCAACTCCTTTGGATGTGATTTATGCATGCTAGCGTAGATTTTCGTTCAGAAGTCCTAGTTTCTCAAGACACCTGAAAATACGATTTTCTTTCTATTCCAGCTCTATCATTAATTGCGCACGAATTATCCCGTTAATTCTATCTAGTTTCTAGGTCAATACATGCAAAACTCATCGAGTTATAAGGAGTTCTTTGAATAAAATCAAAAATATCCCAAAACGGGAATTTTTTCATCCGCGCCTTCGGTACTGTTATCGGCTGTAATACTGTCTCAGGTGTAACTCGTTCAGAGCTTTTGCGCTCTTACCAAGAGTATCAGGGATCGGCTTATGATCCTGAAAACTTGCATGTGGCGCTTACTTGGCAGTCAGGAGATGCACCAAACATGCCACAGCAACAGATAGTCAGCTTGTGGATAGTCAGCTCGTGGACGCGGGTCAGTAAGGATTTGAAGCCCACTAAGGTTTATGATAAAGTGAAGACACCGATTAAGCGCAAAAGGACTACCCAAGGAGGCAAGTAGTCTAAGCGAGTGCGCCACAGCATTGAGTTGTGTACAACTCCTCTATTAGTTTCAAGATTTGCCTGTTGGAGATGTAGGTCATAGGTATGCCATTCGAGGGGCGATTTATTTGACTGACCATCACTTACTTCTCGTCTGGTAAAATCTAATGGTGCCGTATGGTACCATGATGGTATACTTACTGGTTTGTCTTGCGAGGCGGATGGACCTGTCCACACGCTGCCTCAGAATTTTTTGAATACCTGCAATATCAACGGAGAAATCGGCGAAGCGGTTGGCGGACTTTACACTCGAATTAATTGAGCTTTACTCACTGGTTCAAATTGAGGTTGACGCTGCTACCTCTCCACGGCGGGATCATTCATCGAACTTCCTCTTAGGCTACTGTTGGGGCTTCAAACTGCTCACTTCATGGTAGTCTCTGGCTTGCCTCTGGAGTACCCTTGGCATGAGAACTTTATTATTACATTTTCAGAGGGTTGTGCATCACAAGGCAAACTATGACACGAAAATTGCAAAGCTCTCGAACTTTGCAAGGGGTGCGTCATTGACAAATTTAATTAAAAATAAGGGGTAAAAGAGTGGTCGCAAGCAGGCTCAAACATGGACAACCAGGATGACATTTATTGCTGCAACGCACATTATAAACAACTGAGCAAGAATGAACTGAACACTTGGGAGTTGGTGACGGTGACACTGGCAATTTGAACACAATCATTTTGAACCCTCAAGAAAATGAACACCTGCGGTGACGGGTGACATGGGCCGAACACTCGGTCGAAATGGTACAGTATTGCCCTCCATTCCTAACAGGTCCATACAGTGTGCATCTTCCCTCTCGTTTGCGTGCGGAAGAGTTGCTGTCAGGCAGGTGCGGTATATGTTGCCCCCCTAATTGTTGCAACTCTAGCCCGAGCGAAATTAAAATGTCGATTGTTCAACTTGAAATGCCGATAAATTGGCTTGTATAAATTAAAAGAAAGGTAGTTAAATAATTGTCTACTCGGCTACTACTGATTCCGTATTGTTTAAGAAGTTAAAAATGAGCCTCTTGTTCCTGTCTTGGTCCTCCCCCTGGCCATCTCATCCGAGATCTGCCTCCGTTTGGTGCTCTCTGCGGGTTTTATGTGAACTGTCTGGATGGTCATAGCTGCCATTCTCTTGGCCACTCAAGCATTCTGTGAATAATTAGCATGGGTGGCAATATGATATTGGATTTCATACCCTCAAAAAAAAAAAAAGGAAGTACGAGGTCCTGCCGGGCACAGCCACGGCCCTTTACCCCAAGTGTATTGAAGCACAACAAGTGAAACCAAATATCATCGGTCATAATAATTTGCAAGTCTGTCTTTACCTGTGTGCGTATATTTTACAGCCCAAGATGTTCCACAAACCTGGGCGTCGGATGAAGCTGGTGTGTTTCAGATGATCAGCAGGAGTGATGATCGGCATTGTTGATTTTTTTTTGGTCTCCTGGTGCAAACTCGACCCTGCACAGTTGCACCCACCGCTGATAGGCGGGTTCCCGCTTCCCGTGTTTTCAAATTAATCCCTGAACACCTGCGATTGCCGGCCTGAGGTTTCAACCAGAAACGAATTATTTGAGCAAGCATGTTGCTCACGCAATTGCACAATTCCTGGTTCCCACAAGCCTGGACTTTGGACGAAGCCGATGTGTTTCAGATGATCAGCAGGAGCGATGATCGGCATTGTTGAATTTTTTTTTGTCTGCTGGTGCAAACTCGACCCTGCACAGTTGCGCCCACTGCTGATAGGCAGGTTCCTGCTTCCAGTGTTTTCAAATTAATCCCTGAACACCTGTGATGGCCGACCTCAGGTTTCCTCGCAACCCAACCACAAAAGAAATTATTTGAGCAAGCGTGTTGCTAACACGATCGCACAGTTCCTGGTTCCCACAAGCCTGGACTTTGGACGAAGCCGATGTGTTTCAGATGATCAGCAGGAGCGATGATCGGCATTGTTGAATTTTTTTTTGTCTGCTGGTGCAAACTCGACCCTGCACAGTTGCGCCCACCGCTGATAGGCAGGTTCCCGCTTCTAGCGTTTTCAAATTAATCCCTGAACACCTGCGATTGCCGACCCCAGGGTTCCTCGGAACCCAACCAGAAAAGAAATGATTTGAGCAAGTGTGTTGCTCATGTGATTGCACAGTTCCTGGTTGCTATTTTGATGTAAGTGTTTCAATAGTGGTGCGAGAAAAGATTGAACATCCTCTCTCTGACTACCAACATAGCTCCAACCAAGCCCTTGCATTTACCACCATGCCCAAAGGCCAATTCAATGATGCCCAGGAGAAGATCCTGGTTGGCTACTTCCCCGAGTACATCCAGAAATTGGATGCTGGGCTTCGAGGATTGGAACTCACCAAATGGAAGCAAGCTGTTGCCTCAAAAGTATTGGAATTGCCCGAGTTTTTGGACCTTGATTGTGCGAAGAATCCCCGGCCCAAATGGTTTGCGGTATGTGTTTGTGTGGCCTATATCATGAGTGTACTGAGCGTGCAGCAGATCATTGTTAGGAAGTACACCAACTATTATCATCAAGTATACAAGAAAGACCATCCTGAAGAGCCTTCAGCTTTGACAATCGCCAAAGAAAATCCGTTGCTCAAATTCAGTTCGATACTCAGTGGCCGTCAAATGTTTGCCCGCGATACTCATGACACTATTCTGGCGGCTTCGAGGCAGTGCGTCGCTGACAGCGGCACAAACCAAGCGGTCATTAAGTTGGATAAGTGAAGGGACAGGTTATTGCGAGACATTCAAGATATTGAGTCCAGATAACATGTGGCTACGACATGTAGCTATAACGAAAGATCTGAGTTTGAAGAGTTGCGTGACGATGTCCAAGCCCGCGCACGGGCGAGGCGTGCAGTCCTGTGTGCCTGTCAACACAGGCATAGATTCCGAAAACTCAGTGCATTGGCTAGCACTCACCAAAATAAGAGTGAGTTGTGTTAATTTGGTGGTACACTCGAATCCCCATTCTATATTCACTGCAATGCGGAGGTAGACCAAGCGACAGAATCATGAGGTACAATTGGAGAACTCACTATGTCGCTGCCAGTGGTGAAGCCTGCATATGAAATTCCGATCTTGTGAGTGATTCTAAAATCTTGGGCGCGTTTGAGCACGAAGAACGATCTCTTGAGTTTTGAGTCTTGTTCGGTAGAGAGCTTGGGACCGTAATGGGATGCACATGACATGAGTCGACGCGGCAAAGCACAGCTTGGATGCGAATTGAGAAAACAGGGGTTGCGAGTGAGTTTAATGGGAAGTTGTGGCCGGTCTTTCGAATATGCAACTGTGCTTGGGAATTTGAAGAGCAAGTGCTTGATGATTTTCTTGTACCATGTGGAAACAAAAAGAACTTGAGTGGCGAGGAATATTAATAGTTGCGTGGACGGGTGAGACAGACCAGAACAAATGAATGCAGAAAGCAGCGGCTTTATACCACGTCAAGCCACGCAAGAATACGTTGCCGCAGCATCGTGACAATGCCCTATCTGATTCCATTTAGCTGCGGTACAGGTCTTGTGGTCAAATCATGGCGGCGTGTTGAACTGCGGCAAAGCTGCCCCGGGTCAGCAGGTATGGTCTGGTGGTGTATTTGCGGAGCGCCGTGACCGGAAATGCAATATAGCTGTACGCAAACTGCGCGCTCGTGGGACTCAAAAAAGCGATGAATGAAGTGCCAGAGGGGAGGAATAGGAATGGGGATACACAAATGGGGTTGTTGAACAAACAGGTACAATGACATTCGAGAGATTTGCTTAAGAGAACGGATAATTTAGAGGCTGTGCTTAATTTCATTAGACACAGCCACTAAAAAGTCCCTCCACGTTTGCCGTCTCTAATGAAAAAAAGGGTGCCCTGGAGTTTGAAAGGGACGGTACCTGTTACATAAGTACTCGTAATGTATGGGTTTTAAAGATAAACACTGCCCGGTTTTTAATTGCTCAGCTGAAAGTACTGGTTTTTAATTATGCATATAATGTTGCCACGACTCGGAAAGTCAAGTCGCTCCAAGTCAAGTCGGCCTAAGCCGATTTCGAATCAAGTTGAGTTGAGCAAGTCGACTTGAGTCGACTTTTCTTGAACGAATTTTCAGAACTCGTTCTAAGTACTCTGCAGGTTGAAAAACGCAAAAGGGATTTTTTTTTTTCGGCTGTCACGGCAATGTCACCAAGCGTGACTCTGTCACTCCTGTCGCAAAATTCGACCATGTCCCCAATTTGTCCCCAATCACGTTTTTTCGACGAACCGTGCAACTAGGTTGTGACCGACTCGAAGTCGACTCAAGTCAACTTGAGTCAATAAAGCGACTCGACTCAACTCGGTCTAAATCGGCGACTCCAAGTTGACTTCGTCGGCTCAAGTCTGGAGTCGCGGCAACATTATATGCATACACTGGACCATTGCAGATCCTGGGCAACGAACGGCTTGCGAAATTTCGGGTTTCTTTGCTTTTCACTGTAAGGAGGAGCCTCATGAGCTTCCGAAACTTCTTAACCCCCTCCCGGACAATATCCCATTCGGAATTGGTGCCAACTGACTGATGTTCTGTCTGCGATTAAGTAGAAGATCCTTTGGCTCTCGACTGCCTACCAGGGTGAATACAAATTTTACCATTGGCTCATTCTATCACTCAGGTTTTCAGAAGGGGTGTGTAGGGTCCTCGACTCTTCCCACCAGCCTGGCGGCATGCTCATCAACACCCCACGCCCCCAGCGCGAACTAATTCTTTACTGAGTCTAGAATGCCTGCCAAGTCTCCGAATGATTGCGATAGTACCCATTCCCCTGTAGATAAAATTTTAAGTCAATTGGCAGATCATGGCCCACAAGAGAGCCTCCATGAATTTTATCCTGCAACATTTATAACAACCTACCGCACACCATTAAATGCCACACTTTGCGGCTCTTGAGTCTGTGACCATGTCCCGTGCATCAGTGACGCGTCGCGTCTTTTCTTCGCCCTTCCCCCACGACTTCTCTGTCAAAGATGGCGCCCGCACCCGTCCAATCACGTCTCGATTCTAATCGCTGTGACGCTGCGAAGTTCAGGGAGATCTTACAGAAGGCTCGCGACGACGCGTTCAAATCTCGTGGCTACCAATCCGCTCCTACTCGCGCCAAACTGGGCAACGAGTTCTCTGCAAAGAATGACGGGATGATCGCGCACGACTGGCAGATTGATATCGGAGAGGCTCTCCATCTGGGTGTAGACTGCAGTCTCATTGCTGGCACGGGGGCAGGAAAGGCGATGCCATTTGTAATGCCGCTGTTCCTGGATTCGGAAAAAATAATTGTCATCATCTCGCCGCTGAATGCCTTGGAGGTGGACATGGTAAGTCAGCTGTATTATTTTGAAGTCTTCGTGATTGATTGAAGGATCGATTCCAGGCGGCCCGTTTCAAGAAGATGGGATTTTCTGCCGTCGCCATAAATGGGGACACTTATAGCAATGCCGTCCACAAGGTGCGTCGATTGTATGAGCCTCATTTGGTATTTCTTTCGACACTATATCACAGGAAATTCAAGAGTTCAGGCACCGGATTATTATCACCTCGCCAGATATGTGTCTAAAGCACGAGAAGTTCCGCGCCCTTCTCAGCACGCCCGCCTTTGCCATAAAAATCGCCGCATTCGTGATTGATGAAGCCCATCTCAATGGGGCGACAAGTTCCGACCCGAGTATGCCCAGCTCGGGACGCTTCGTTCCTTCGTTCCACTCAGAGTTCCCTTTTGCGTCGCATCTGCAACTCTCCCGCCTCATATTCTGGATGATGTCCGCAGGTCGACTCACATCTCATCCGACAACTCTTTTCACATCAATGTGGGCACGGATCGTCCGAATAGACCTCGAGGCCCTCGATTTTCTCCTTCCGCCTGAACCCTCACTGCATTCCAAGGCCCCCTAGACTCAGTGAGCCTAACTTTGTCTAGGGTCAGTCTAAGTGTGTTTGGTCCCTAGGCAGACCCTGTGTAGGGTCCTAGACGGATATTTTGCCTAGGAGTCTCCAACTCTGTGTAGCCTCTGTGTAGTTGTGTTCGGGTGTCTCTGTCTAGCCAAGTGTAAGTCAGTCTAGGTTAGTTTGGGTGAGTGTAGGTGCCTAGTCAGAGCAAAACAGATATACTTTTATGCTTTTCGCTCCAAAATCCTTATAGGGGGTTCCGTTGATCATGCCGTCGGCGCATCGCACGTGAGACGACAAAGATGCCACAGCAACGCCAGCCACAACATTCGCTTGCAGCTTGTCGCTCGGAGTTCATTTAGGTCCTCCTTTGGGCTCAAGCACGTGGTTCCTCCTTCGTTCCTCCTCTTCCACCTGCCCAGTACATGTACCGGGTGTTTCCACAACTAGTCCATGACTCATGATGCAAGTGTCTGCTAGGCGGCAAGGGAGTTGCTAATGTTATATAGCCAATTAGAACTCGTCTGTATTGAATTTGAACAGGTGTGGAAACATCGGTGTAACTCCATTTAAGTCGGACGGAAGCCGGATGGACGATACCATTAATCATTCATTTTAAATTTGTGATTAGATCTTGCTTACAGATTCGAGTTTATGTGCTACTTCCGATGACTCAAAATACTTCTATACATTGTGGGAGGATGTTTAGCAACTTATTTTGACGCAACAAGTAGATGGTGAGTCTGTCTAGGTACTATACTGACCTAGACTGACCCGAACTGAGTTCGGCAGACCGAGTCTGACCTAGACAGAGCTACAAAGAGCCTAAACAGACCTACACAGACTCTGTCTAGTTACCTAGGCACAGATCTGTGTGTAGGTATGTCTAGAACACCTAGACTCAGCTGAGTCTAGGGGGCCTTGGAATGCAGTGCCTCCGAGTACGACATCATCGAGCTTATACAGTCAATGGTATTTTTCGACAACATTGAGGTTGGCATGGACGCCCTCGAATACCTTCGTACACGTCTCCCGTGGCTCGCGCGTGGGCAGATCGCGCTCTACCATTCTCGGCGAAGTAAGCGCTCGAAGAGGATTATTATGGAGAAGTTTCGGACGGGGGAAATAAATTTTTTACTGACAACGGAGGCGGCGGGGATGGTACATTCTCTCACTCAATAATTTTTTCAAGCCGACTTATTGTTGATTTATACAGGGCTGCGATATTCCCCATGTCGAACAGGTCGTGCAGTTCATGGTGCCGTCCTCATTTTCTATCTGGATGCAGTGTGCCGGCAGAGCAGGGCGCAATATTATCATTGCCGCACGTGCCATCCTTCTCGTGCAGCCTAGCGTCTTCCAGGAGATGAAGGTCAAGGACGGCGATGATCCAACGTTCCGAAAAGCGGTAGAAGAAGGTTTTCGCACTTGGATTGAAGCCACGGGCTGCCGGCGAGAGGTTGCAGATGAGTACTTCAACAGTGGTACTGCTCGCAAGTGTGAGTTTTGCAGTTCTCGATATCTTTGGTAGCTGATTTATACATAGCTCCCACCGGCATTTGTTGCGACAACTGTCTTCGTGAGACACACCCAGATCATGTTCTCCTCAAGCAACACCCTCAGTTCAAGCTCAAACAGGCAGCATCGGAGCGGCCCAGCTCTCCCAGCAGCGATACGGAAGACTCCCCAAGCTAGGCGGTGATCCCTGGCCTCTTTTTTCATCAATTTCTGCCTCGGATCATCGATCGCATCAGCGATCGGTCCGACACCGCCGAACATCTGGAACCGAGATTACACAACTGACCGAAGTGCCTGTAAATTCACCCCCAAAACGGCATTTTTTTTGGTGACTGAGGCCGACTCGGCAGATTAGGATATTGGGACAATATATAGATACTTCTCAGCCCTCAATGCACCACAATATCACTCAAGGATATATTGAATTATAACTACTTATACCCTAGTTGTAAGCCTAGTATAAGTCACTGTAATGCGGGGTTTCAGCCGGATGTTTTTATGTTGTCGCTGGATCAAAATTACGAACCTCCGCAGCGCAGTTCAACCTGTGACCTCGAAGACACTAGCGTTACTTTGGACCCTGACACCAAAGGTAGCCTGGCCAGTGGTTCCCTTATATCCATGGCATAATTTAGATCGCGCATTATACGAATGCGCCATTTTATTCTCAATAGTTTTCACGATTCAATCACGATATGGAACCATACAGTATTTGTTCTGTCTTGACGCTGACCAGAGACAATTCACTTTGAGAAGTTTCCTGCCGAACACGAAACATTGAACTTTCGACCCAATGGTTGATACACAACCCGAGTACATCCGGATTATGTAAACAATATGTAAGCACCATGCAATGTTCTGAACTGAGAAAGATAAAATGAGCGACTGGGTCCGGCAGTCCAGGCTCCTACCCACCCTCACGGTACGGGGCTCGGGAGACACAGTAGGCGGTACTCAAAAGTTATATCTCTGTGTGTAGTAATACAAAATGTCAAATCATTGTTAGCTGACATTATTGCTTCTGATTTTTTGAGGCCCCAACCCCTCCACGGCGGCTGGCGTTTAACAACTGTAAACACCATAGCCACCTGCTTGGCCAAGTTTTTATGAACCTTTCTCCCGATGCTCTGAATGCTTGTGAAAAAATGGGGCAGAGTCAAGTGCCTCACGGGAGTCAGTCAAGCAAGTCCCCAGATTTTTGTGGGGTGTAGGTCGCAGGAAGGGATATTTTCGCCAAATGTGGCTAATGCTGTCATTGCTATGTTGTTTACGGTTGTTAAACGCCAGCCGCTGTGGAGGGGTTGGGGCATTGAAAGTTCAGAAGCAATAATATCAGCTAACAATGATTTGTGTTTTCGCATGACTACAACACATAATCAACTTCAGCGTACATCTACTCTCTCTTCCCCAACCCCGTAACGTGCGGGTGTGTAGGAGCGTGCCGGCAGTCAAACTACCCTTGGCTTTGCCAAGTTGAATTATAAGATGGCGGTAGAACTTCCTGTTCCGGCACTTGGCCGGCATCGATCTCTTGCCGGACGGCGCGAGCGGAAGCCGTGTCACTGGGAATGGGCCCCTTTTCTGGCTTCCGGTATGGCAGCGATGATCCAGCTTGAGTCGTCGTAGCTGGAAAATGAGACGACGACAGCCGGGAACCGGAGGCTACAGTTGATCCAGCGTAGGTCGAGTCCCTGAGGTTGGCCAGGCCTGAACTCTGGTTATCGTGGGGATTCAAGTCCTCTGAGTTCGGATAGCCATCGCCAGAGCTGCTGTGTGGATACGCTTCGGACTGAGCCCGAAAGTTGCCGAGGCTTACGGGAGTCTCGGTGCCGACCGACGAGCCTCTGACGTCTGGCCAAAAGTCAAAGTCCAGACACAGCAGGAGCGACGAAAGAACCTACGTGGGCTGTCTACAAATAGTGAACCGGGAGGGTGTCCAGATGGTGTCACCATCCCATCGATGATCATCCGTGTTGTATTCCGTTTTTCTTGCGCCCTGAGCGATTCAAGTCAGCTGGGCAAAAAGCGAGAAAGACAAGTCAATTTACTTTCGACGCCGGAAGCAGAAGGCAAATAGTACTAAAGCTGCCAGTAGACCCACAACACCGACCTCAAGACCAAAGTCAGCAGGAGATAAGATGTCGTGCAAAAACTCACAGCAATGCCCACTGTCTTGCCGACACCAGATTTGGATTTAGAAGCCGATCCGGAGGCAGAACCGGAACTGGAATTAGATGGAAACATAAATACTGAGATAGACTGGTGGAGTAGACAACGTACTCCGCAATCTTTGGCAAATTCATCATAACGACCTGAATACAGGACTGATGAGCAATACGACCTAGGAATGAAACAACGCACACTGTGAATATCGGTGTAAGCTCCGGCTAAAAGATTAGTGAACTTCATTTGGGCCAAGTTGGGTCAGAATTGGGGAGTTTTGGAGTTTTTGGTATACATACCTTGACGTCGTATTTTTGACTTGGGTCTAGCCCGGCTTCAAAATATAGTAGGTTGTCGATGACGAACCACTTTGAAGTCCCATTCAGGATGCGAGGTCCCCCCACCGATGCTCCTGCCTGAGGGGTGAGTTCGACACTAAATGTCTGATGGTCATAATTTGTCGTTCCGTATATCAGCAGGGCAGAGCTAGACGTAATTGGCTTTCTGGTCAACATATTGTTCTCTGATGAAACTGGAACACACACGTATTTGAACAAGAGAAAGAGATCTGAGCATTAGCACTATTACTATCGAGTCTCGTATATCCCTGGTCGGAGTGCTGGTTGCTGAATCCGTCACCGGAAGTACCGAAAAAAGGGTTGGTGGAGAGTCGATTATTCGCTCCTGTCGTCACGGCCAGTTCCGTGGTGTTGGTGACCGAACTGCATGGACACGCGTTAGTTCATACAACGAGTGAAAAGATCGAGACTGACTTCGACACTATGTCCGAGCGAATGGTGAAAGTCGCGTACGACAGGCTCAACTGCTGCGGCTGGATAGCCTTAAGCACTAACGTGTGCTTAGTGGCAGCATTCAGTCCGCCATAAGTGACCAACATCGAGCCGACCGGGCTACCGGTGATGGAGTTCCCGCTGTCCAGTGTTGTTGAGTAGGCACCGGCTGTGCCTTGGCCATAGACGGACACGGCAGACCCGACAAAGTCGATTTGGACCTGAGCCCCAGCGAGGGTAGTAAAATGAGAAGAAGTTCCTGGTGTCTATTAGAAAACAGCTGGAAATCTGCTCGAAAGTGTTTATACCTGCCGCAACATTTGTCGTCTTGTGGGTGGAATCATAGTTCGAGTCAGGAGAACCCGTCCAACTCGATTGCCAGGAAGAAGAAGAGACGCCTTCACGGCTTGGATTGTAAATCCAGCTGGGACTCTGGTCGGTGACTGTAATGTTCAAGGTCGACATGGGGGGAGGAGCCAGGCGCGAAAATCAACACATGATACGCGGTTTAAATGCTGTACGACAGCGTCTACCGGAAAAACGGAAAATCTGGACCGTTTTCCCTCGGAGGTGGAGGCTAAACCCTCACTAAACCGATGCTTGTCCTGGAATTTCTAGAAAAAGAGGGTGAGAAGGATAATTCTATTGAGAAACCCGGCTCGAGACGGAAATCCTCCCATGCCGCGTCAAACGTCGGGCGACTATCAAATTACAGGTGGAGCCTCTTACTTCCGAGAATAATAGCGCCGAGGCTCTTGATGATGTTGACACTGCTGAGGAAGCTGACAAGCATTTAAACGAGGGAAGGACGGGTAAACGGGTGAGAAGGCCGACAACGAGGTCTACGGGCTTTTGGCGCCACAGGGACGACGTCAATTGGGAGTCAGATGAGGAATTTAGCTATATTTTGGTGTTTTGGAAGCGCAGAAATGCAAAAACCGGGGTTTTTTGATGTATAAGGGCCCGATTCTGAGCATTTTTATACGAACTGCTGGACCAATCCGATAAAGTCCCCCGTGACCCGTGACATTGACCAAAATTTGATACCAATAGAGGGATGCGTGATGCATGGCTTTGAATTGAACGTAATTGTACAGTAATTTTAAAGAGAGTGACGTCTGTCCGTCTGAAGCCTTTTTAAACCCTGCTCTAGGTCAAATCTGAACTAGCCCAGGCTTTCGGATGAGCGCTAAATGAGCAGGCCATGTGCTCAAAAATGGATGCCTCAACCGAAGTGCTGGGGCGCGAAGCGCCCCAGCGCGCTCTTGCAATGGTGGCTATGGCATGACACAGCTACCAGTGGCTGAGCACATGACACAGCCACTGTTGGTCAGAACCACTAGGCAAATATGTAGAGAAGTGCTCACAGTGGCATGTATAAGATGTGAATTTGTGTGCCCCTGAGGATACCAGGGGCATGGGGTGGCAGGAAAAAAATGCGGGGATAAAAAACGGATCTAGCACAGGCTGGCATCGTGCGAAGTCTGTCATTTCTTTCAAAGGTGCCTTACAAAAACTACGCAAGGGAGAGGGGCGGAGGGTAAGAAGCAATAGTCGCACAAATGAGGTAAGAGGAGCGCGCGTGACTAAAACGGGGATCATAGACGCCGACGGGGCGTGCGCGTGTGGCGCCCTGAGACGTTGTGGCTAGTGTTGCCGACAGGGGCGTAGGCGGATTGGCATCGGCAAACCTTCGCGAGCTAGTACTCATCCGAAATTTGAGACGGATCCATTGATCAGATATTTGTCATGGCCGGCGCGGTCAACCGCACCCTCGCCACTCTCGCTCTGCACGATGGCGTCGCCGCCGTAGTTGGACGAACTGAGGATGTCAACGAGATGGGACTGCAACCGTCACCTGAGAAATGTGTCTCACAAAACTATAAACAAGTCACGGAGGTTTAGCGCGCGGCAATCTGTCGCGGTTATTAATACTTGGCGCCGGGAAAACAAAGCCTGTAAAGCAGGGTTTGAGTCGAATGGCCATTGCGTCTCCTGGAAAGCTTGGTTGTGAACTGAGCAAGGCTCCATCCCTGTCGGAGTAGATGATACTTACAATTCAGCCTTCGTTTATACACCAGCTCCTTCAATGGAAGATAGCCGCATTAACGCAAAAAGGGAACAGAATCTCAAAAGAATCGTGTCCCACATGGTTTAAATTAGCGACGCTGCGGCAATTTGTCGAACAGACTGCTACAGAACTCCCCCATTATGTAACGGCCAAGGCCAGGCGATTTCTGAAAAGCAACCATCGGCTCCAATCGCCCAACGGTCTGTTGTACTCACCAGACCGATCCCACTATGTATATCCTTCTGCAGAGCGGTGACCTAGAATGCTAAGCGCCATATTCCTTTTTGGGAAAGTGGTGCCACATCTCTGCAGATCCCACGAGGAGACGATGCTTCGATGGGCGTCTATCTGCCAGAACGGAGGGTTTTCAGCGGCCAAGCTCCACAGCTAAGGGCTAAACCTGTCAATGGAAGATACCGAAATACTTTGCCAAGCGCTACGAACCTTGCGCTACAAAGTTGAGACACATCTCGTTTCCTGTAGTGCCATAAATACGATGGATACTCTGATGAGCGGCAATCTGTCACAAACCTAGAGACTCGGATCAGATAGCGAAGCGGTACGCACAGCTGGATGCAATTCGAAGTGTGAGTGAGCGCTTATGAAGATTCGACTCAATTTTTTCTCTCAGGACCAGATGTACCGCCGCTTGAAAAATTACGTACACCTCTGCACGAACGACACTGCTCCTGGAGTCAAGGTGGAGTTTGTTCTAGCCGAGACTTCAGAAAGGGCACCAAACAGATGCAGGTAACGATTGTTCAGGGGCAAAAGCGATGTCTAACGATGTCGTGACCGTCCTCGCAATCAACGACATGAAAAGAAAGACCGCTTCGTAAACCCGGTATTTTGGACCTGGCTGTATCATGTATGGAGCAAAAGAACGTAAAAGTCATCAACGGCAGCGCGGCACTCTATATAATAGACTTGGCGACTGTGTGCAAACTGTGTGAGCGGCGGCTGCGCTACACCCCCCTCTTTTTCTTCTACCATGGCCTTCTCCATCATCGACGACAGAGACCCGAAGATCACTTACACGGGAACATGGAATCTGGGGGGCACGCCTAACGAACATAATGGCACCGTAAGCAGCTCGATAAAGGTCGGGAATCATTTTTCAGTCCCGTTCACCGGTGCGTATTCCTACTGTTTCTGGTCTCATTTCTAAATTGAATTGTTATCCTCAGGCACGTCCATTGGCGTCTATGGGACGTTTGATTCGAGTTCTGCAGGGGTAGAAACCTCGTATGAGATCGATGGCGGTCCAACAACGACCGTGACTTCGCCCTCATCCGGAAAGGACAGCTTCCAGCAGCTGTTCTGGCAATCCGATCCCGTGGGGACTGGATCTCAGTGAGATGTTTCCGCGCAATGTCCGTGTCCATTCATTGAACACTTTGCAGCACCCTTGTTGTGTCAATGGTGGCGGTGAACAAGGTTGCCGAAGCTGGTGAAGGGACCGTCTGGTTCGATTATTTCATTGTCACACACGCGAGCTCAAGCCCCCCATCGCCGTCCAAGAAGACATCGCATGCTGCCCTCATAGGAGGAGTTATTGCCGGGGTGGTAGTTCTCATCATCGCAGCCGGTCTTCTCCTGCTGTACCTTCGCCGAAGAAGAAGACATAAGAGCGCGCCGTCTGGTATGTCCTTTGAAATTATTCACGTCCTCGACGATTTCCGCGGACACTGACGCGAGCGTTCTCAGCGACGTCTATCACTCCTCTTCCCGCTCTATTTCCCGCGACGATGTCGGAGTCTGGACCACGCTTCGCGATTTCATCCGACAAACGCCATCCTAACCCCAGTTCAGGCGTCTCGGGGACAGTCCCAAATTCGGACCCCAGCCTAGCCCAATCCTCCTACGAACCTTCCGAGTCGCCGACCTCGCAGTCCCAAAGCCATGGGCGCTCATCCACGGCGGATAATACCGAGTACTCCAGCTCCATTGCGGATCTCAAACGACGGCAAAAACAGGTCGTGAGCTCGTACATGGAGGGTATTAACGGCGGAAACGCGCACTCAGCACCCATACAGCATGTGGATAGCGGGGAGCGCGAGCTGACACCTGCCACCGCTGGATCTGGCCCTGCTGAGCTGCCACCCGTCTACACCGCAAAATGAGCTTTCGACTTTTCATCATGTAATGCAATTTGAAGTCTTCTATGCGTACCGTAGACTCGTAACCAGTCTGTAACCGATATCCAAGAAATGTGGTGAGCACTTTTGGCGGTTAAGTACAGACTGCTCCAACTCGTTGACAGGTGTCGAGCTGTCCCCGGAGTTTGAACTTTTGGCAAGTGCCACGATCGGCCGATAAACGAGCCATCAAAATCGATCAATTCTGCCTTGAGCTTGGTAGCCTTTTCGGCTCTTCCACCTGCAATGAAAAAAAAACTGAGGAAGCAAATGTGTTTATTTCTAGTATAGGAAGGTTCTTGATGATTTGAATTTGATAAGAGGTCAAAGTGCAAGAGAGAACAAGGGCCTCAGCAAAAATTTAAACTCCGATGACAGCCCAATTCGGTTTCCCGAGTTGTACCAGTCTGTAACCGCGGCCAGTCTGGGCTTAGCAAGTCCATTCAGCTATGACGGGATTTAGAGGTCATCTCCAATGCACCAGACGCTTTGTAATTTTTCAATTCCATCCAACAGCCGCCCCACATCACTGATCAGATTCATTGCGTGCAAATTGCGTAGGAAGCCCGCGGCCGCAATCTATTTCCGCCGAACTCAGGATCGTCCAGTACAAGTCAAATGTGTCAAAGACAGCTGAACACCATTATATATACATATTCAGCAGTACAGAAAAACCTAGCCAATTTTAAACTGATGACTTGGCTTGTGGGCCACTGCTTCGCATGGCAGTACGAGTCCAGTCCCAGGGTATACAATCATGGCATGTGCACTGTGGGATAATGTACCATTTCGACCAAGTGTTCATCAATTTCGCAAATTTCGATGTCCTCGATGGCCGATAAATTTTGTTTGATTTAAGGCGATTTTTGCTTACATAAATAAACAAAAATTGAGTGTCACCCGTCACAAATACTTGGTCGAAATGATACAGTAGTTCTAATAGTATTAGGCAAACCCTGCCCTGATTGGTATTTTGTGAGAGATAAGATAGCGGTCCCGGTACTGTCTCTGGACTATCTCCCACAGCATTTAATGTATTAAAGTATCATTTAGTCATTTAGGACCGAAAAGTCCCGATGTATACGTAGTTTGCTTATACTTCCTAATTTTCCCTCCTTTTTTTTTTGTTAGGATTTTGATGTGGTGTAGGGGGGGAAAGAAAGGACAGAATTTATCTTGTGTCTTTAAAGAGTATGTAGAGATGGAGGACAAGCACACGGCAGATCCGAAGTGGTTGGATATGAAGGAGATAGAAGTGTGGACAGGAATGGAAATTGGCATGCCTAAGTGGTTTTCGGAGTATTAGTTGATAATCGTGAATGCATTCCCGGAGTACGGTGTATGACATCTAAACCATCGAATACAATGACCATTATTTTTATTACCGGAGGTTAAAATTCCCAACCTCAAAATTATCCAAAGCAGAGAGAATAAATATAAGATAGCTTCTTGCATGAGATCACCGGCCAGACAGACCCTACCAGACATTTTCATTAAACACTCACAGCATACACGGCCAGCGTAGCGTCTTTCCCGTGATACGTAAGAAGACCAGAGCAATGTTTCTCAAATTGCCCTCGAATCTCGTTGAGGACCGCGTAGTTATTCCGTCCTGAAACCATATATTACAGTCGGTAGTGAACATGCGACTCGTAAAATGCTCATCTCCATGATATATCATCCCACGCAGCTTGGTGACCACTACCCTATGACCATCACAATTAAAGCGCAAGACCAGATCCAGTTGAACCTGCTTACTAGTAGTAGACAAGCACAGCACTGCGGGAATGGATGTCAGCGTCGTCATCCTGTACAATGGCAAGTCTACTGGATCAACAAAGCATCTTCGACAAGAACCCGTTTTATGCAGCGAATGATTTCGGATCCATTTACTACCCATACTGACAACCTGTCCAAGCTCACAGAGAAGTGAGTATATACTAGAAGAATAGGACTGGGACTGGGCCACTCCCATCATCAGTGCCTCAGTTCCATTGACACAGCTCTGTCGAAGATTCCCGCTACCATTAGGTAAGGGTCTTAGGCCGCCCTAATTTCAGGCCTCGCAGTAAATCACATTTTCTTCAGCACATCTGACTCATTAGTGATTTTCTCTGCCAAAGTTTTCGGCTCGTCGTCGAGCTGAGGAGAATGCCGCAGATGCCGGAACAGGCTTTTGATGTTGTCGCGCTCCTGGGCCCTAATAATCGGTGAGAATAAACTAAGATAAGGGGGGGGGATATGAATATACTGAAGTATGGCTGCGAGAAGTCTAAGACCAACTGATGTTTCGGAATTGCGGCCAGTGTGCGCAGTTTCCACATAATTTGAGTGATTTTGTGTTACATCCCAATCTGCTGGCGTATTTTTGAAAAGAAACTTGTTGATGGAGGGGAGAATCCATGGATTTGCGAGTTTGTGAGGATACCAATCTTGAAACCGTCAATTAGTATGTAGCAGAATACAGAAAATGATGTATGACTCACTTTTGATGCTTGGTTCAGTTTCAGCGGCGCACAATTCGTGCCAGGAGACGATCTCCCCTTGGGTTCCAAGACCCATGATGGATTTGAGACGAAAAATCACTGGTCTGGGAATATGCACAGGCAATTCGTTCCGGTGGTTAGGGAATAAAAATTAATAAAGAATCAGTTATGCAGCTCAAACTCGAGGAGAAAATGGGAAATACCGCTGAAAGTGAGGATTGCAAGTCTTGAGTGAGTATAAGATGAGTTTATCCCATTTCAGCGTGTATCTTCCGCTGATGGCTGGATCATTGTGGGTCGCAAGAAAATCACCCAAACCCTGGACTTGTAGAACCTCTCCGTCCATAATGACCGCACAATATTTCGCATCCGGAAAAAAGGGTGCAAGGTTGAAAGGTTCCCCAGTTACCTGATGAATTCCATCAAACAATTCCGTGAACAGCTGACAAAAGGCCGGGCGGGTCTTCTTGCCGCAATAAAGACTTGTAAATGTGAGGCCTAGTCAATGTAGTTGCTCAGAAAAGATAGCAAAATGGAGGCACAAGCTTACGGTGTGTTAAAAGGTCTAGAAAATGTGCGACCTCCCATTCATCCATATCCCCTTCGACCCCTTTGAAAGTAAAATCCATGGTGAGCGAGAGAATGTTGTGTGCGAATTTTGCAATATATGGATGCATGCGAGACGAAAGCTATTATTCTGCATGGCGGAGTGAATGCAACGCTCCTCTTTTGGGAGATTGACTTCGTTATATTGGAGCCGTTGAGGTACACTTGAGAAATACTTCAGAAGAAGAAGTGTCTGAATCGTCACCATCCCATCCCATTCCACAAGGATATTCCTTCCTTTTTTGAGCACCAATAAAATCTCGTACTTTGCGATTGCCAGCAAAAGCAGGACTGATTTCCGAGACGCGTCCTTGGTTATTTATAAACCTGTTTATATACCGTCACGGTATATGGGGTAAAAGCTCGTGAGTGGTCCCATGCTCATCTCCATCATCATGCACACTCATCGCTAGCGGTAAAATAACCCAGTCGTTGCCTGGATCATACAATTTGATTTCAGGATACACACTCGCAGGTGCACCATTTTCCGGATAAGAATCTCAATTAACCTGACTAATCTCGAGGTCCTTGTAACCGGCGTGATTGAGCTTCAACCAGTCGAGCAAAGCCTCGACCTTGTATCGACGCATCAACATAGGTGTCTGCTCGAAGTCTTCTTGGGTCGGAGCAGAAGATCCCGAAACCAGGTATACTTTACCATCCCCTCTGTAGATAAATTAGCTTGTTTCGACCCTTCTTCACATCTGAGGTCGAATATCATTCGATAACGGGAGGGACTATCTTGAACACACTCAAGACAGAGGCACAATCGGTAGAGGTATGAAACTCGAATCTGAGCTTACAGTCACTCACAGACATTCTCGGACTATAAGCAGAATGTTCCCCGACACCATGAGGGAGGACATCAGCACTCAAATACCGGAAACGGCGAGGTGGATGATAAATACGTGGGACTGACCTCAGAGGGAGTCTCTTCCCATAGACTGTCCGTAAATCTCTTCAAGCTCTCGAACCACATTGTTAGCTCCAGATATGAGCAGAGCAAATACCCTAGGCCGATCGCATTTGTCTGGTGAGAGCAAGGTGTGGTGCATAACAATTCGAATATTTCGGAATTGGAAGCGACGGTCAGCGTTACCGTGAGACGCTGAAGCTCAATCGCCAACAATCAGACATTGATAACAAAATTTTAACAGGCGATCTTCACGGTGAAATAAAATATATTCTGATCCAGCCCGAGCGGTCTGGAGCACGCTGCATCGCTATCGAGGACAAACCCCATTTCAGCGATTAAAAATACTAGCCACAAAGTTTGATACTGGAACGGGCAGATTATATTCAAGTTACATATCGCGGCCAGCGCCACTGATCCCATGATCAGACTACGAAAGTCGTCAAGCCTAGAGAAAAACATCTTGTACGATGCCTCCAGTATGATGAAGATTCCAATGACATTCTTTAATCGTCTATTGACTTGAGGGGTCATAGCAAACCCACTGGCATGCAACAACGGATTAAGTCGACGATATCTAACAATATCTATGGGGGAAGTTGGCAATCAATTGGCATCTTTGCTCCGATGATCATCTCACCTCTCAAAAGCATCGAAACGGAATAAAGCCATGGCTACAATCCAACTCTTGCATCGCTATATGCTCCCATAAGAAAGCCAAGCGAACCGAGGCACACAGCATGACAAACTATGTTTACGACGAAAGTCATATGTGACCACGTAAGCAATCTTGGCGAACTTCGCCAAATCTATAATAAGTAAACGAAGTGGCAGGCGACCTCCATCAACCCAGGGCAATGGTAATCCCACGGCTAGTCAAAGTTTTGAGGCTTATGACTGTACAAAAAACTGGTTAGGAAGTGCTGATAAAGAACGATTACCTAAATAAATTTAGGACTCGTAATCTCGCAAGCTCATTACAAGCCGATTCGCTCACTGGAAGCTTACTTGTGCAGAAGCCTATAGTTCAACCAAATCACCTAGATCATCCTATCGCCGTCTAACTATCCAACTACAAGTGTTCAGATGATAAAAAATAGGCGCGTGCACACCAGAGGTTTAGAGGCGCTTCTGTCGCTGCATTTACATCATGGAATTGAAAAAAAATGGCTAAGGACCGGATTTATTCATCAGACAATCTATAGACATTCCCCCTTCATTGGGGGGGGGGGCGGTGAAGCCGGCATCGGAAATCTCTCACGGCACCCCTGGGGGCAGGTCCGGAAAAATCGGGGGAACAGCTTTGATTGGTCGCACGGAGTATTTGGCCTCGCCCCAAAAATAAACTGATGCCCCCCCCCCCCCATCCAAAGAATAAAATACATAGGGCGGATGGCCCCGGCGGTCCGAGATGGCAGCATATCTATAGTGAAGGCTGACCGGACTAATAGAGAGTTTGCGCAAAAGCCACCAGAGCCACCATGTGGCTTTTTTGCAGTGCGCAAATTGATGGCTCCTGGCTCGAGTGCACAATTCAAATAAAGCATTCTCCCGTTCATATAAACACTCAGTAGGGTGAACAATGATGTCAAGCTCAAGAACTGACATACCGACCTTCTCCAACCTTGATAATGGATTCAATGTAAAATTTCCCTTGTAATGGGAGCTCAGTCATAGCCTGTACCCGAGGTCGGCTGTGTTTCATTTTCTCACGTAAACCCTAATATAGGCGGAGCGGGATGTGGGCCCACATTCTCGGATTAGAAGGAGAGGACTCTCGTTCTTCGTACTCAATGCCTTGTATCGATGGAACTGAGAAAACTTTTGAAGTCCCGCTGAGACGAACGGAATATTCGACATTTTATAATTGCAAGGAAAAACGGACGGCTGATAGGTAACAACGCAGAATCGTCAACTGGAGACTTAATCCGCATGGACGGAGCGGCAGACGCCGTGGTACCGGAAGGTTACACGTCACTAATATTACTCAAAAACCGTGAGCCAAGCGACATTCATTATAAGTCTTACACTGGGATACTCACCTGGGATCTTCATGGAATGGATTGTTCATGGGCACAGTAGAATATAGCGGGGATGAGTCAGAAACAGAAGAACTATTTGGACCGAAACGTACGTGTCGATGAGGAAAGTGCATCAGGAAAAAATATCCTTCCCTAATTTAGGGCTAATTTAGTTTGTGATTTCAGATTTGGCAAATGTCGCCTAATTAGCCAGATTATCGGCATCTCATCGTAAAACAATTCAATCTCTTATTTTTTTGGTGCCGGAAGAGCAACCCTAATGCCCCATAGCACAAGGTCACACTTGCAGGGTTTTTCTTTTAGAACCAGACGACAACTTTGAGAAAATGGTGGGAAAAGAAACGGAAAATCCACCAAGTCCATTGCCGAGACACCAGCCCTAGTGCCATCGGTGATATCACGGATCTGCACAGCCTGCACGTGCGTCGGAAAAGTGGTTCGAGTCCCCAAATGGATGTCGAGACAAACTGTAGTCAACAAACCCTTCTCTTTTCCCCACTTCGTCGCCCTCAGACTCTGGCCTGCTCTTTGCCTGATCTGGCCCTCTACCTCTCTTCGTTCCTCGCCAACCACCCCAAGTACGTGTGCCTCGCCATCTTACAATCCATTGCTGACTTCCTCCCATAGCCCTGCAGCTATCTCAGTTTTTTTTTACTGTCGGTACGTCGTCTACCCTCATTCTTTTTCTCGTCCCTCATTCTCTCTCAGTGTGTCCGGCCTGCGCCTATGCCATGGTTAGGTGCACAATCTCCGTGTTTTGTGGGTAACAGTACTCCCTGATTGCCTTTTTGTACTGATCCCTTACCTCAGCCCAGCGGCCTTCAAGCCCCAAAGCCTACAGTCCCGACGCCCACGCCCGTTCCCCGCATACCACCGCCATATGGCTCGAAATCCAGGCTGACCGGAGCAGGTATGTGGGCCGCACTTCGACATATTCCTCGTTCATCCTTTTTTTTAGTACGGTATCGCGTCTCTGAATGTTAGAACTTCTGCTGTCCCTATACCCAGGAGTAGCAGGTACGAAGTTGATGATGTACTTCTTTTGTTCCACTGACACTATTTTTGCCGTTCATCGACCGTCGCCGTCAACCTCCAGTATCCAACGGACACGCCGGCCGTTGATCCTGTTGGCACGAGAAATTTGGTGATATTCCCTCTTGATTTTGATTATGTGTTCTCTGTTGACATGGTTTCGTTGTTAGCTACTTTCTGCTGCTACTACCTCCGTGCTCGGATAGCGCCCTGTTAAATCAGCATTGTACGTTTTCTATCTTTATTTTCATATCTAAAAGACTAATGTGTTTGCAGAGTGTAGATTCCGCTGTGGGGATCTGCGCTAGGATTGCGGGTGGAAGTAGAAGTAGTAGATATGTACATACCCTGTACACTGTACATGCATATGTAGCTGATCTCAAATATATTTGCTTCCTTTCCCTACTGCATACCCACCCAAATGAGCCCCAAAAATCATGCTGCATGTACAGTAATTGCTTGGGAACCTCGATAATTTAGGCCCCATTAGTGGTAATTTATTTCCAACGTCCGAAGAAAGCTAAGAAAAATAAGAAGGGTAATCAGACCACATTAGCCACTTTTTTTGGGTAATCCGACCATATTAGGAAAGGAGTATATTCCTGATGTGCAATCTCCTCAGATCCTAATCAACGTTCAGCAAGGTTCTGAAAATCATCGCTTCAACCATCCATGCCCATAAACTTGAACATGCTCACCGAGAGCGACCAAGCGTAAAGTATCTTAACCTTGCTTGCGCACTGATTGATGCTCTGTGGAATTTCTCTAACATCGTGCAAATATTCCCTCCACGACGTTGTCCTCAACATTCGTTTTCGAATTTGGGACGGGCCCAATATACACTGCGTTCCGGCCCCCTGTAGACGCACCTACGTCTACGTTAATTGATATGTGGCGATATGCGGCGATCTTCGGCTACATCCGGCGATATGCGTATACGCCGTGACCTTCGGCGAGGTTAATTGATGTCCGACTACGTCCGGCCACGTGGGGTAGATGCGGTGCATCTACGGGTCGGCTACGTATGTCTGCCTGCATCTACAGCGTAGATGCAAGTCGACGCACCTTGCTCAACCCCGTAATGCGGACTTGGGGCCCAACTGGCATGAGCCGGACTAATTTGTATACATTTGTCTATGTCGCCCTGCCTGTGTCTACTTTGGTCCATGTGTGTCTACATCCATCCAATTATGTAGACACAAGTAAACATACATAAATCAACTGTGTCTACATGGTGTAGACAGAGGTAGACAGCGGGGTTCATATACCATTTGTCTACGGGGGTAGATGAACCCTCTATCTACATGGGGTTGGAAGCCATATTTTCTTTCAATTACTGGATTGAAGATAAAGCACACCACTTCCCATTCTCCTCGGGGGAACCTCGCTTCCCGTCCCTGCAGCCTCGCAGCTCAATTGGTTCAGCGCAGTAAATTAACACCGACCATGTACTGTGCCGCAGTATAGACATAAAAGACAGGTAATTGTGGTGGTTTTTTCTTCAGGTATGAAGACCGCACATATTCCCCCGAAATTCTACAGGGATCGCGGCCTGCATCTGTATGTCTGGTAGCCTGATTTCTTAGTAGGAGTAATAGTGTCTGAAATAATATTCAGTTATCCACTCTGAATTATGCACTGCTGGACGGACTTCAAAGAGTAGGCAGTTTCAAAGATTATGATTGACAGCCATGGAAAATTGCCCATAAGGAATTAACGCTTTATCAGGCACATTCATATATTTAAATTCGGAAATTTGTGTGTACATCTAAGTGTAATGAACCCTTGGTTTAAGTACCCTCACCCTCATTTGTTTGAATCTTCGCCGTTGCCAGAGCGTAGCGAAGGCGGATCTTGTTCATTTCAATAAAATCTAATGAAAATGGCGGCTGTACAATTGTACCTGTTTACTTACTCGGGGAAATAGGGGTTGCTCAGGAGTCAGGAGAAAAAAACAAAAACTTTTTTTTGTGACCTCGGATCAATCCGTCGGCATTTTCGGACCGTGGGGGCTCCACAAAGTTCGGAAATTGGCCGTACCGGCAAATGTCATCGGCGGCTGACATCGGCAATATTTCGGAGTTTGAATCTAGGGGCTAAGTGACAATGAGTGTCCTCTGCCCTCAGTCCATTAAGAAAAAGATAGGATGGGTACTGTAAATACAGTATGTTGCGCAGTGTCAATTTTATTGCCCTAGGTGCCGCATGTAACATGAATCAAATTGGGAGTTTGGTACTGCGGCTATTTTAATCCCGTTCCTCTGTTAAGATTCACCTATGCCTAAACGCCTGCATGAAATCATGCTAATACATCCTTAGAATCATATGATGGCGACGTTAAATATTTGAGTAAGTGCTGCGTGAGGAGATGTCGCTGCAATGTCTTTAGCCCGAAAAGTGATTATAAGTATGTACCGAAGTGTGCTCTAAGCTACAAAATATAGATGAAATATGATACGGGGTAACCCAGAATTACTCTCTAATAGATCTCAGCCTCCTCTAGCTCCTGCATGATTGATTCAGGGAGCATACGGTGCCCACGGTACTTGCGCGCTGCCCAAGCTGCCTGTCGACCATTCAAACCCTTGGCATAGGCATCAGCAAACTTCTGGCAGCGGTTCGAGAACCTTCAAATGGATCAGCAAAGGGCTAAATGGAATTATCTCAACACTTACTGACGCATCATGTCAAGTGGCACCGCGCTGAGAGCCTCCCGAACATTTCTCTCCAGGTCATCTTCGCGAGAAGACTCAGGAAAGAAGCGATAGATCCGCTTTGCATACCCCCAGCACTGTTCAATGAAGTTAAGTTCACAGTGGAACTTGGGGAGAAATAAATCTTCAAATCCGCGATCAAGGCACGTCGTCTCCAAAATAGACGGAACATTAGCGAAGTCAGGCTGGTTGAACAACAGGCGCCGGCAGCAGCAATCAAGTGCAGGAGGTGCACAATGAAAGCCCGAGCACTCGAACTTCTTCTTCGACATATCCCCAAATCCGCGCTCTTCAAGTATGACTGCCATGCCTTTAAAAACACCGGCCCGAGGATGTCCTTCTGGAAAATATAATGACTGTGGCTGACCGTTGAACTCTCCATTGCACATGGGGATGCGTGTCGACTGCCCGTTAGCCTTGACCTCGACCAGCCAGTTCTTCCCCGGAGCTGGGGTCTTCTTTGGCATTTTTCGCGCGGATAAAGCCCCATCGACGCGTTTGCGGTGTGTCGTGGCGTTGTCATAAACGAAGACGTGCTCGTACTCCGGGTAAACCTCTGTGACGATGTCCATCATCTCATTAGCTTGTGCGCAAATGTCTTCGCAGGTAAAATAGCCGTCCCGGGTTTTCCCCGGTTTCATGAAGCGCCGAGCGGATCTCGTTCCGTCTCTGGATGTGGGTGACCAGCCAAAGTCCTGCGAAACAAAATCGGCAACCATATATGAATGGCCGTCACCCTTTTGGAAAAGCTTTGCCGGTGCGTCTTTGTGGTACCAATTTCTACGCCGACGGTCGTGGGCATAGAAAATGGATTCATCATGGTACCAGATTATCACACGCCTCCCAGGAAGGTGCGGTCCGTATTCCACATGGCCTTCGCGTGAATATTTCCAGGTGCGCTGCTGTAGTTCGGTGATACGCGGAATGTAGATCCCATCCCTGTACGATGTCACGTCCTCCCGTTCGTGCCCGTCCGCATATTGTCCCTTCTTGAGCTCCATGAACCTGTAGCCCAACGCGCGCAGGTAGCGGCGAGCGGTGCGAATAGATATTGTCTTGGTAATCCCATGTTTTTCCATAACATCCGGGCGTCCGAGATATTCCATCAACTTTTCGGCCATGATGTTATTCCCAATCTCCTGGAGATAAAGATTGATGTCGACTGCCAGATCTTCGTCAGCCAGAAGGGACTCTTTCCAGTTGCCGTATGGATTTATGGGCAGCAAGGAACAATCGCTGATGAATTGTCGAGCAAGTTTGCAAAGTGTGCGTACACAGTGGGTGCCACGACCCATTCTGACTGCTGCCTGAAGGGCTGAGGCACCCCAGTGCCCATACGTCTTAGACCGTGGATCAATGTAGAGATTGAGAAATGTTCTCATGCCCTCCAACCGATGTCGAACAAATGGGTCGTGATCTGGGTCCTTATACCCTTTAGCCGCGCCGCGAGATTCTCCCCGGAGCACAGCAACAAGGTCTTTCACAGCCGCTTGTGCCTGAAGAATGGTGGGAGCTTCTCGAAGCTTTCCTGGTGCTGAATATGTGTCGTAAATGTGCACGTACTGATCCTGCGCGTCAGGATCAGCCGCTGCAGCAGCATCAAATTTGTCAGCCTCAGAATCCTCGGCCTTCTGCGAGATCGACGAGAAGAGGGAATCTGTGGATGTGTTGGCATGGGGGAAGAATTCGCCCTCATCTTCGACTTCCTCGACAGTTGCGCGACGTGATTTAGGGGGGCTGAGTGTATATTCCTGGTAAGAATGCTGCGGAGCGCAGGTAGGGACGGCCGGCCTAGATGATTGATAGAAGTACGCGCCATATGGGGCGGGAAAGGGGCCGGGCGCCAAGTTGTCGGGTTCTGAACAAGTCGACAAGAAGACATCAGTCGCGTTTGACAGGTCGCGTGCTGACGCGTCAAAGGACACGTCTGGCGAGATAGGGGGGGATGGAGTCGTCTTGAGCTGCTGTGTAAGTGTACAATACATGTGGGGTCCTCTGAGAGCTCACGATGTCGTCCTCAGTCTCCTCAGTCCTTTGGCGCTTTGAAGGGGATTTCCGGGGAGATAGGCATTGCAGAACGCGCTTAATACCGCCTAAGAAGTTGGCTGCACGCGCCCGAAGGTGCTTCGGCTTCGCAGGCATGCCGTCTAGCAATTCGAAGGTCGGAGACGCGATGTGGTGGCTTGTTGTTGTGCTTGTTACTTAATTTTCACACTAAATCCACATCTAGTCACTTTAGGCTAAACTTGGGCGAAATCTGTTGATTGCTACTAATATAGGACCCCTTTACCCACAAATTCATGGGACCGATTGTGTCGGAGTGATGTAGTTATTATTTGGTGTATTTTTTCGTCGAAATTGCCCATATTTGGTCGCTGTCATGCTGTTCACGTGACGTTGGCGAGGTTTGTATGGCCCATACCTTAAGTCACAGTGGACGAGTGTAACGCTAATGACAGGTGTCTGTATTGGACGCCTATACTAAGGTAGACGACAACAGGAACCAGCTAGTGTTATATAAGCAGCACGTGATCTCCGTGATCGCATTTTCTTTTCAACATCACACACCCACGACAACACTATAAATTATTTTGCTCTGGTAGAACACTGGAGGGAATGTATCTAAAGGACTCTACCAGAGCATTTTTACATGAATGTCCTCAGATTCTATGTGATGGTAAGAATTTCTGCTTTCCTCTCCAAACATCATGAATCATGCTTACAGCCGATAACAGTACCGAAGGCGCGGATGAAAAAATTCCCGTTTTGGGATATTTTTGATCTTAATCAAAGAATTCCTTATAACTCGATGAGTTTTGCATGTATTGACCTAAAAACTAGATAGAATTAACGGGCTAATTCGTGCGCAATTAATGATAGAGCTGGAATAGAAAGAAAATCGTATTTTCATGTGTCTTGAGAAACTAGGACTTCTGAACGAAAATCTACACTAGCATGCATCAATTGAAGGCTACAAAGCTGAGGTAATTTTTTATACGCAGTTCTGGCTCTATGACAATTACTGTAGTAGTTACAAACACTCCCTCCTAAAATTTCAACTCATTTGGATGTGATCTAGGCATGCTAGCATAAATTTTCGCTCAGAAGTCCTAGTTTCTCAAGACACCTGAAAATACGATTTTCTTTCTATTCCAGCTCACTGGTTGAACATTTCAAATTTTTCAGTGGAAAATTTAGTGAAAGACTTGAATTTTTTTTCACCTATTTTTGCACCGAAAAAATAGGTGAAAAATGTGAAAGATATTTTACATTTTTCACCTTATTATTGTTTCAAGTCAGAAAAAGGTAAAAATGTTTTACATTTTTCACCCTTTTTTTTGTGGAAAAAATAGGTGAAAAAAAATTCAAGTTTTTCATCAATTTTTTCACTGAAAAACTTGAAATGTTCAACCAGTGGCTCTATCATTAATTGCGCACGAATTAGCCCGTTAATTCTATCTAGTTTTTAGGTCAATACATGCAAAACTCATCGAGTTATAAGGAATTCTTGGATTAAGATCAAAAATATCCCAAAACGGGAATTTTTTCATCCGCGCCTTCGGTACTGTTATCGGCTGTAAATGCTGTGCCGCGCATTTTCACTTTTTGAAGGCCCAAGATTTGGCCATTACGTTTTCATTACGTGTAAGTACACGTGACCGTGTAATTGCCTAATTGAGTAGTACATTGATGCGCGAAATTTTGTGCCGAAAAAGCCTTCTGCTCTTCCACAGCCATGCCAGGCAAGAGGCATGCACATATCCTGCGAAATGAGAACCTAAAGAGAGCTCGGGCCACTCTGCACCCTCCTTCAGAGCCTTCTAGTGCTGCAGAAAACAATGATGAAATATCGGCACCATCAATCCTGCTGTCTAGCCCCCAAAATATGACCTTGGACCTCGACGATTCTGATGAAGAGGAGATTAGTGATGATCATCTGCTTGTGTCAGAGGTCGGCGACATTATGACGACATTCATTCAGCTGGAGGCATCTGGGACAGTTCCGCTTTGGCGGCCAGAATGTGATTCCGAAATCGGCATGCAGGAAGATATCAGTGCCAAAGGGGATACTTCCACCGAGGGGGCTTTGGAATCATTTGCGCAATCACTGCAGCGCTGCCATGATGAAGCACACAAAGCAGAATTACGGCGCCGGCGGATCAATGGGAATGATCGGAGCGCGGGATATTCAAAGAACTCAAAAAAAACATTGCAACGACAGAGGAAGAAGAGAGTTGAGTACATGGACAAGGGAGGGGTATTCATTCATCAGTACATGGATGGAGGAAGAAGGACCCTGGATTCCAACGGACAGGAAGTGCCAGAGGACAAGCACGAAGAATTTTTCCGTGGGTTAAAGGGGTTAAAGAATGAGCCTGCCGATGCTGCTTTGTCAAGTGAAGGCGTGGGTATTCTAGAATCTGATGTTTTGCGAGTTCTAATGAATTACCCAGGCCATCTCAAATATTGATGAAGACTTTCATATGTCACAGCCAGAGGATTTTCCTGGACCGCAGGATGACACCTCTGAAAAGCCCCAGGAACCAATCGAAACAGTTCCATCCCCATCACTTCCTCCCACGGCTCTACCCCATCCAGCAGAAATCACCCCACAGGACGTGCGTGCACATTTAGATCAAATAAAAGCGGCAGCGGCAGATCTCGATACTTCCGAGCGTGCATTAAATGCGTTGACTTGGAGGGATATCCCAGCACTCAAGAAAGCACTCAAGGGACTGTCCCTAAAGGCAAGAACAAGCGCATCGATGTTTTCTTCAGAACACGCATCACGTCAATGGTTGCGACCATAAATCTTTATCTTGATGAAAATGTTGCATGCACATGGCGCCAGGCATCACTGTTGGCCGCAAAAGCGCAGGGAAGGGGGATTAATCACGCCAGAAACCTCCGGAGCTGGATTCATCGGTTCCTCAGCTGTGCAGAGTTGCCGATTCATCACTACGGGCAATTTCATGCTTCATTGCTGGAGGACGAAGATTTTTCCACGGATTTACAGGAATATTTGCTTGAAGTCGCATCTGATGGCTACATTTCGGCACAGCATGTTGTCGACTTTGTCCAGACTGCTGAAATTCAGGCCCGATTTTCGGGTAAAACAGGATACGCTGGCAAACCACCGGCAATCACCTTTCGTACCGCGCAGCGTTGGCTTAAAAAATTGGATTGGCGCTATGGGAAGAAGAAAACCGGCATGTACACTGACGGTCATGAACGGGAAGATGTGGTGGCATACCGCAAAGTGTTCTGTCTGCGCTGGAAGGAGTATGAGAAGCGGATGATTTTATACGACAAAGATGGCAACATCACCAGTACCCCCACCGGATTTGCTGTCCCTCAAGGCCCCCGCTTCAGGTTGATTCTTGTCACGCATGACGAATCCACTTTCTTTGCTCGAGATCGCCGTAAAGCATTCTATCAGCATGCATCAATGGCTCCGAAAATTGAGCGCAAAGGAGAGGGGGGATCAATGATGCCGTCTGAGTTCCTAACTGCGGAGTGGGGTCGTTTAACGGACGGTGATGAGCACATATTTATTTTAAACCAACTGAATCAGTGCTGATCCCAGTTTAGCGAGGCGCGACTGATGTTCGAGGCCGGCAAGGAACGGGATGGTTACTTCGCATGTGAACATCTCCTCAAACAGACACAACATGCCATCGACATTTTTGAGTCAAAGACCAATAAGACCATGACTGGTGTGTTCATGTTCGACAATGCACCAAGTCATCAAGCTCGCCCCGCCAATGGACTTACAGCCCGAAAAATGGTTAAAAATCCACATCCCACATGGACACCCCACCCGAATGGCCCCAAAATGCGAAACGGTCGTTTCTCTGATGGCCGTGAGCAGGAGCTCTACTTTGCTGACAATCATCCAACAGTGCCCGGCTGGTTCAAAGGCTCCGAACAAATTCTTCGTGAGCGCGGGCTTTTCCGAGATGGAATGAGGGGTGCTTGTGAAAAAACTTGCTTTGCCAACGATGCAACCGACTGCTGTTGCCGCAAAGCTCTCTTTTTCCAACCGGACTTCGTCAATCAAAAATCTGCGTTGGAGGAACTGATTACAGAACGTGGTCACATCTGTGATTTTTATCCTAAATTTCACTGCGAGCTCAACTTTATTGAGCAGTATTGGGGCGCTGCCAAATTCCGTTACCGTTCAACCCCTCCGACATCAAACATAAAGGAGATGCGGGTAAATGTTACTAAATGTCTAGATGATGTTCCTCTAGATCAAATCCGGAGGTTTGTGAACATCAACCTCATCTATCTAAATGTAGCTGACCCTTTTCAGGTTTGCAAACCGCTCTGCTCGATTTATTCACGCGTATTCAGAAGGTTTGACTGGTTCTCAAGCCGCGTGGGCAAACAGAAGGTACCCCGGACACCGAACTTTACCCCGTGAATGGATTGAGAAGGCTAAAAATCGACCTTGAACCCTCCTGTACATTGATATATCTTGAATACATGTAGTGCTAATTTTTTTCTATCCTGGGGCCCTCCCAGAGGTACACTGAATTTTTTTTCGCTGCGCGGCGATTTTGACCCGTCACGTCACAGTCACATCGAAGCTTACATAACCCGTGCTGGTTCCTATTGTCGTCTACCTTACGCCCATATTACAAACACGGTGGGACCCGTCTTTAACGATAATGCGCACTATCCTGTCTTGGTGATTGCAGGCTACAGCTACTGGGGTGAGGGTTTGAATTCTCTCAACTCCGTCTCGGGTTCCACTTACTGTTATATCCCCCTAATTGTATAGCATTCAGCTGGACCGACAACCGCGTAGGCCTTGCCATACTGGCTTACGACCGGGGAAACAACCTCGTTGGTCGATGGGATATGACAGAGGCCCGATACCTATTCTCAATCGTCTACAACAGCGCCAACGGTAGTGTGGTTTTCACCGGTCAAGTCGGCAACACCATCACGATCCCTATCATCCAACTGCTTGAACCAATCGTCTTCATGTCGACTGAGAATGCAGCAACTCAGCCAGCTGCGCCATCCGGACTCGATTATGTCACACGCAGCGGGGATAACACGCAGTATCCTATGTTGATCGTTGGGGCATACACTTATTGGCGTGAGCTCATATCCGGGTCATCCTGCTGTTTTGCTAAATACCGATGAAGAATTTGGCCCTGAGCTATGATGATAACCGCGAGTCGCTGAACTTGGTCGGCTATGACCAGAACAAGAATCTAGTCAGCCAAGTGGAGCTTCCAGGCACTCGGTACATCCTTACAGTCATCTATGATCCGGACGCGGGGGTTATTAGCCTCATTGGGCAGAGTAGTGCCATTGTCACGGCCAGTATTGCACAAGTGCTCTGAGGAGTCCAATATGCGAGAATATTTCCATAACGCGACTGTGTTCGTTTATTCAGCCACTTTTGTACTAGAGGGATCACTTTTCAGCATGCCAAATTGACTTGCGCCAGCGCGGATTGACTTGTATTGACTTGTGCGTGGATTTTGGTGTGCAAGTCAATTTGTCGCACGCACACGTCAATTTGTTGGCTTGGCACGCACATATATCAAGTGTAAGCTTGGACACATTCTGGTCAACCTGCTGCTGAACTAACATGCTAATACGATGCTCATAGTATTGAATACCTCCCTTGCTGAGATGCACTATTTCACGGCCACAATGTGTCGACTTGTGCCAACACTTCCGCCAACAACAGCATTGCCGAGGCAATTTTACAGTGTAGCCTTATTTGATCATTGGCTTGCGGACATAACTTCGTTTATACAGGTATACAACTCCTTTTTGTTGAGCTGGTGAGGTTATCAGCTCTAGGGGTGGGACGTAGCATAGATTTTATAATTATCCCAGTATGTATTGATTTAGCACAATTAATTTTGTTCCGGAATTCGCTCCCATATCCTTTGATAAGTTCTACCAAGTGATTGAGTTCAAATTGTATAATAAATTTACCCTCCAGAACACATTTGAAGTTCGTTCAGGTTGGGTGCGCAAGTCAATTTGTCGTCTCGCACGTGACCCACGCACAAATGTCGCCGTTAACTTAGGCACTTTTCTGGTCTCTGATGTATATTAATATGTTCTTTAAAGCATTATCAATGTCATTCAACCATCCCCTTTGCCTTAGAAGTGATTCATTCAAAATGCACACTTCCATCTAAGGATGGACACGGGTCGCGGGTACACCCGCGGGTTTGTACCCGCGGGTGTGGGCGGGTACGGGTACGGGTCGCGATCTCAGACCCGTGCTCAACCCGTGTACCCGACCCGTGTACCCGCGGGTTTTGATATCTGGCTGCTCCGTGCGTAAAAACTGAAGACCCCATCAGATGGTGGCCGTCTGCTGCACTTCACTCGCAACCGCATGTCCGCCACCTCTTTCCGCCGCCTGCTTTGTTTGGGATGTTGGAGACGCCGTGACTTGCTTCGGATAAACAACTTGATACCAGCATGCAGCCCCCAAAAGCGCAAGCGCGTTCGGGCCCAGGACAACGCAGATATCTCGCGAAATGGAAGTGTTGAGTAGTCTACATTTTACCGCACTGTATTTGACAATAAAATATCATTTATGCTGGAAATTCCGCGGGTATACCCGACGGGTTTGGTGACCCGCGGGTGCATTGAGGACCCGCGGGTAACCCGTACGGGTTTTAGACCCGACCCGTACACGGGTACGGTTTTTGCGGGTACGGGTACGGGTAGGCCCAAAGGTACCCGCGGGTATACCCGTGTCCATCCTTACTTCCATCCTTCCATCCTGAGTTAAGTAATTTGCATCGCCTACTGCCTCGCAGTAAACAATATGACTACATGGCACTTGTTGTCTGCTAGAAATATGTGTACTTACATATGCACTAAATTTGGGCCCCTCCGCGCAAGCCAACCAGCGGATGTTGAAGTTCTGTCCATAATTTACTCAAACTGAATTCCTGAGCGAGTGGCCACCGTAATTAGGCATGATGAAGAGAAAATAGGGTAGGAAGCCATGGGCCATAAAGTCTCTGCAGGGAAGGGAAAAATTGGATCAACGATGAGCGCAACTTTGATGGGATCGGCGGCGAGGATTGAACCTCGGCGGCATTGGCCTCTGCAATGTTGAGGGCTCATCATCCGAGCTGGAGACATAAAGTTTGTGACATGTGAGCAGAATTGGGATTTGAAAAGTCGAGAGGTTCTCAATGCTGTCACCAACGACGAGCAGAGCTCATTGACGGCATCAAAGCTTCGACAACCGACGAAGGGTATTATATTTATGGCTAGTGAGGAACACTTTACATTGGTGGCAGAAGTGAGTGTAAGCGAGTCCATGACAAGTCAATCCACGCACAAGTTAACGCAAGTCAACACACCAAAATTCAAACTACGCTTGGTGGGCAAGTCAATTTGCCAAATCAATCGGTTGCGCCTCTTTTGTACTATACACTTCAGTGGGGAATGGAGATAGTTTCACGCTTGCAGATCGCAGGCAGCTGCCAGCGAGCAATACCCTCGCATGTACGCCCTGGCTGCGCCTATATAGTTTATTCATTGAATGCCCCCCCCCCATCCATGGACCATATTACATATAGGTTTGGCACGTAGAACCGTCACAGACTACTTTTTGTGGGTCTCAACCCCCGGCGTATTCATTCTTGACGCTTATCGACGTATCCCCCGGTCTCGATCCGCGGTTTGCCAATGTGGAGCTGGCGATGGAGTCATGCGAGCATTGTGATGAGGTGACTTTCCCATCTTATGTAGCTCGCCGAGCCGCCGCAGTAACGAAACTAAGTCTGTCTATTCTCCATTCATAAGGCCGCCGTTGCGTCATCCTCTCAGTATTTGCAAGTCGTTGGTGCTTGGTCCGAGGGATTTCCTGACCGAGGGCCGCTTTCGATCGCTTTCATGCCCGTGTGTATCAAGCAACCAAAATGTCAATGTCTACAGCAGTGGAAACGCTACGCGAGGTCCGCCTCCTTCATATGTCTCAGGGCCTCCCATCCAGAAAGTCCAAACCGGTGCGGTAAACCAGCCCAAAATGCGTCCAAGCCACCCTGCCAAGCCACCCTCATGGCACTCTTGCAACCGTAACACACACCCAAGCTTTCCAAATCTTCCGTCGTCCACAGGTTTAGTGGGAATATATTGTCTGCCCTTCTTCTCTCGACCGTTTCGCAGGCTTCGAGCCTATATCTGAGGCAACGTTCTTTGTCTTTTCCTTGGTAACAAGTGCCATACAAAACCAAAAACTGCGCGGCTTCTGCATACGCTGCTCTGCCGATGGTGAGGGAGTATTCAATTAATGCAAGCGTATCTTGCGGCGTGAGCTTGAAATAAACGCCATCCACGATGATTCCGTGTAGGAGCTGCGCCGGAGTGCATTTTTCGGCCACTCGATAAAAGGCAATGGGCAGGATCCACTCGATAGACATCTCTCTGGCAAATAAGACGACCCTGATCCACTCGTGATCGGGGATTTCCCAAGATGGCGAGCCCAAGGCGAGCCGGGAAACTCGACTCGTGCGAAGGGAAAAGCGGACGATAGATGTGTTAGCGCTCGGTTACGTAGCGTCGCGACATCGTATTTTGTGCTGAGTCTAATAACGCCCGCGACGATGTCGAATGTCGTTGTAGCAGGGAACGCCCCAAAAAACCTTGAATGCGTCAGGATGGGGTTCCCGGGACAAGAGGTAAGTAAGGGGATGCGAACGCACTCGTAGTCAAACAGTGCATTCAAAAAATACCGTAAATCACGCTCATCGTCTGCCAGGCGAACCACGGGGCAGCCATCAATGATTTCAGTATCCTCCGGTTGTGGTATCTGGAGCATGTCGTGGAAGACAGGGGATCTCTTGGCCAAGAGCCCGGCGTAAACACGAAAAAGCGAATTCTCTGCCGCAAGCACTAGAGTGCCGTCTTTGAACCATAATTCTTCGATGCGAGACAGCTCCCGAGGCAGTCCGGGCGAGGTAGGCAGGACATGCGGGTCGGAGACTTGCTCGACAGACATGAATGCGACGGAAGGAATCGAGATACACGTGGGGGAAACGTTTATCGATCAAATTGCTTCCCACAGAAGGCGCACGGCTTAAAATACCGGATTATAATTAGATACAGGATTTGATCCTGACTCTCTATCTATAAACTCAGTGTTGGCTGCCCCCCAGCCAACAAAAAGTTTCGAGGAGCGCTCCCTAAAAATGCGGACAATTACGAACATAAAAAATAAAAAATACTGGCCTCTTCATTTGTTCTCTGATGGCGCATCAGCCGCCGCAGGCGGCAATTTCCATTTTGGACAATTTCACGTCTCACAAGGTCAGCAGGGTTCGGATACCTATGTATTTTATTCTCCAGATGGGGGGGGCCATTCGTTTATTTTTGGGGCTACCGTATGCAAAAAATGCCTTAGGGTTATGATTTGACCTTAGAATACACAAAAAATGGCTTAGGTTCCAATTTGACCTTAGGGTATGCAAAAAATGCCAGGTTGCCACCGGTTTCAGGTTGGGTATGCAAAAAACCCCAATTCGGGGTGGGGGCGGCTTTCTTTTAGGCAACAGGCCCCTTGAAGAAACCTGGATCGGGCCCAATTCAAGGAAAAGGCTGAGTTGGCCCCCAAAACCCATGTTGGGCCCGATTTCGACCTCACAAGTACTGCCTCGGATTATTGCTTTCCCAACTGCATCTGTCGATGGTTGGGCTGCTCGCGATCTTTGCTCGATCAACCACGTCGCATCTCCTGTTCAATTGTGCAACGACATGAGCAATCGTGATCCGCTCGAGTAAGCTTCTCCCGGAATCCCATCCGCTGGTGCAATGGAAAAGAAATCTGTATCTTCTGATGCGGCATATAATCTTATCTTTTCCGTGACATCTCAAGTTGTTGTCCTCTATAACTACCAACACCATCACCGGCGACAACGACGCTTTGGTTCGATCATTATAGTTCCCTGGGCGGATGGATCCGAGAGGCCACGGCTCCCAAGTTTGATATAACTAGGATTCTACCAACCACTGAAAATGGATACCACACCTCCCAACACGATACATATCCTGAATATCCTCATCAACGACGACGATTCTCTAGTTCAGTACAATTTGCCTGGCAGCTGGATACGAGCGGGGAAGGCTCCCGAATTTGATGCAACGGCCCACTGTGGAATATTCTAATGGGAAGCCCGGTTTTCAATGACAAACCCCGTTTCCGAAGGAATCTTGTCAAGTGTCTACTTGGAAACCCCCGGCCATCATCGGGTCGGAGTGAAATGGAGGTATCACCCGGATCAACCAAACTGGAACACATAACACGTAGCCTGTACAGTAACCCTATCACGTTTGTTTAAACAAATTGCGTCTAGACGCAAATTGCCGTTTAAACAGGTGTTTAATCTAAACACGTTTAACGGCACGGTGCAGTGATAAGGGCCGTCGAAACCGCGGTTTAAACAGTGTTTAAACATGCCAAAAAGGCATTTTACAGCGGGGTTCGAACTCACGCCTCACTTGCATGAATACATAAGCAGGGCAACGGAACGATAAACAACTGACTGGGCCAACTTAGAATGGTACTTCAGCAATTTAAAGCTCTTTTATTATGGGCCTGTGGCCCAGTACATAAGCTCAACTTGTTAAACTTGAACCGGACTTGAGGTGTAGTTAAACAAACAGGCTTACAACTCACAGTTTAAACATTATGTGCGACTTCCTCTAAGTAAAGAAGAAGAGACAATTCAAGATACATTTCCGATGAAGTGAGTACTACTTAGTTGGACTTCGAGTTTTTTTTTGTTTCTTATTTTGTCAGACAATGAACAATCTGCTTCCCTCAAGGTTTCCTTATCGCCATTTCAAATACATTATCACAGTGATTTCAGTGCGCCTTGGCACTCCAATCCCCATTCTGTGTGCGGTGAGTAGCCCAGCTCTGATTCTCTAAGCAACAGGTCTGTGGGCTCATTTGAATCTAAAAACATTTTCAATAGGTGTGTTGAGTTAAGATTTTATCCAATCAACTGGCTTGACAGTGCCCAGATTCAAACTTGCATTTCTCGGAATTTTTTACTGCCGGTTGAACAGACACAGTTGAATCAATCAATACTTGAGGATCACACTCTCCACTCCGCATTGAATCTAATACTCTGACTTTCAAATTCTTCGACCGGCTAAGACTCACAATCCGCTCCTGGAGACTATTCTACAGGCACATAACTATCTCAGGACGTTAAAATGGTCCCTTCAAGGGAGCACCGGTTTGCACTGACCATTATTCAACTGAACGAACTTCGCATCTTCAGTCCGTTTCCATATCCTCGTGTAGCTCATAAAGCTACTGAATTCAAATCCCATGCACTCTCGAACAAAATGAGCCATGAATTGAATGTGGTGCACAGGGGTTCAACTCAAGGGTCTGAATTCTGGTCACTAGAATCTATTAAATTATTTTCTGTCGAAATCCCACTGACATAGTTATATATCTTCAAACTCCAGAGGCACACAAATTATGTATTCGCTTTCGTGTAGACACACTCCTCCAGAAAATGGTGCATCTTTATTAACATCCTGTATAACGACGAAGAGCTGGAACAATCTGGTGTGGTACTCAGTGCCACACACCTGCCGCCTTCATCATGAAGATCCTGTAAGAAGACGGGGTTCAACTCGATGTGTCTGACTGCTCTGGGAACATTATTCACTTTGTTTTCTCCGTCTGTCAGGGGATTCTTATTTTTTTTCTAAGGTCCTCCGCACTCAGAAACTAACTCATGTACTGCATACGGCTGGTCCCAATTAATGGGCCGTGGTGATCACATTGCTGTGTCCGAACCCGTTTTGGTGCAATGAGCCTGATTTCCATTCATCCGTAATTTAACAATATTTGAAGTTGGATTCAGAGGTCCCTGAATCGAGTATCACACTCATATAAGTGGTCCACCATGCCCTTCTTAGCTTTAATCTGCATGTTTAATTACCTCTCAACATACTATACAGCCCTGTCTCAGTTTGCCATCTTTGGACTTCTACGGTAAGACTTTGATCAATTTGCTTTGTTGTTTCAATCTACTTAACGACATCATTTGTCTTCAATAATAATAATGCCCCTGACCCAAACAGTATCCAAGTACTCTAGGCGGCCAGGATGAATTCGTCCGCCACCAATTGTTGAAAGGCGGTGATCGTCACGCGCCGTCTCGCTGCGGTCTCGTATCCCCGGCCTCACTTTGATCGTCCTTGGCTCGCCCGCACCTTGTGCATGCTATATATATGTTCTCTGCCCTGTATTCCGTACTTCTACTTATTCTTGGACTACCCCCAATATATCTGTTGGCTCCTCGTTTCTTTGTGACCTGCCAGTTCAACACCAATCCCCAAAATTGTGTGAATTCATATTTTTTTCTAACACACCACTCTGGCCCTGAGGCGAAGCACTGGAAGCCCTCTTGGAATTTTGCAGAATCACACTCCCAACATGAAATTTGAACAGCCCTTTCCATGTAATTCTGTGATTGACCTTACCTAAGGGAGAACTGAATGTTTCGGAGTGCACCACTTGTATTTTAAGATCTTCCGATATATTTGCAGCGTTAACATATCTTGATGGCTCAGACCTGTCCGTATATTCCTTGCCCGCTCCCAGATTGGCTGTTCGTCAGATCCACTTGTTCGATTTTGATCCTTGATGCTTCGACATCCAAAGGTATAATATTAAGAGCTCGGCACCTCATACATCATTTTGAGTGACCATAAATGGTTTGGTGTTCTCCCACAGGACCTCCAACGGTCAACTTGATGGTGACTGAGGCTTGAAGAACTTGCTATGGCCACTGCCAATGCTATACAAGTCCGCTTGCATGTGAACATGGTGCAGATCGACTTGAGGTTCCCCAACTGACTCAAAATGCAGGCCTGCCATATTCTCAAGACATTACTAATAAACCTTGTATAAGTCGGACAAAAGGATTGGCAGGAAACCTTGAGGGAAGCAAACTGTTCATTATCTGACAAAATAAGAAACAAAAAAAAACTCGAAGTCCAACTAAGTAGTACTCGCTTCATCGGAAATGTATCTTGAATTGTCTCTTCCTCTTTACTTAGAGGAAGTCGCACATAATGTTTAAACTGTGAGTTGTAAGCCTGTTTGTTTAACTACACCTCAAGTCCGGTTCAAGTTTAACAAGTTGAGCTTATGTACTGGGCCACAGGCCATAATAAAAGAGCTTTAAATTGTTGAAGTACCATTCTAAGTTGGCCCAGTCAGTTGTTTGTCGTTCCGTTGCCCTGCTTATGTATTCATGCAAGTGAGGCGTGAGTTCGAACCCCGCTGTAAAATGCCTTTTTGGCATGTTTAAACACTGTTTAAACCGCGGTTTCGACGGCCCTTATCACTGCACCGTGCCGTTAAACGTGTTTAGATTAAACACCTGTTTAAACGGCAATTTGCGTCTAGACGCAATTTGTTTAAACAAACGTGATATAGTTTCTTGCCTGTAAGTGCTAACCATTCCACCAACGCGCCGGGACCAAACACTCTTTCACCAAGAAAGATTCAGCTCAGTTCAACTGTCAATCTACCTCTGTGTTTGGCTTCCTCGTAACATCTGTATAGTCAACTCTGACTTACATCATTCGGATTATTTGGTGTCGGCCTGTGGGCAATGTCGCAAAATCACAGGAAACTTCCTCACCTGAAACTTTTCGGAAACACTGAGGCTATGATACCTCGCTGGTTCTGTATTTGTTGGCCGGCACTCTGTACTTTCCCTGGTATATCTTGCGACGTCTCTCTTTCCATAGCAATCGACCCAGGAAACCGTGTATACAGCACTTGTCTGTCTCTATCCCCTTTGTCAAGAATTCCTCTGAGAAAGTTACCTTTGGATAGTCACGACTTTCAAATTTTGAGGGGACACTGTGCCGCAAATTCTTGCCTATGGCTTGGGCGCGACGGTGCGACAACTCCCTTCATCAAGTACTCGAATACATGACCTGATTTTCAAATTCTAAGCGAACGCTGCGCCGCAAGTCTTTGCCTATACTTCGACCGCTCCAGCGCGATGTTTCAAGTTGCTTGCTCGAATATCTGCTGTATTCTCCTGTCCATGTCTTTATGGAAATTGACCAAAACCATGGACTTTTCATCAATTTTATTTCCCCTGGGACCTCAATTACATATTCTGAATACATTTTTAGTTGCTCCATAGACCACCCCGATCCTCAACCAAGTGAACGCTGTGCTGCAAATCCCCTTCGCATGTAGGCCAAGGTGCTGCGGCCCAGATATTTTGTTGATGAGACTGCCTCGAAACTTGCGACGAAATCCGGACTCTAGTAATTGTTTCACGGTGACGCGCACGCCACCACGTTAAGGCCGTAATCCACAACGTGCGGTCCTTTAATGTTTTGTGTCTGATATCCTGCCATTAGTCAAAGAAATGTGAGGCTCGCCGGGAGCGCATCATGGACCCACCGATTATTTCCTACAAAGGGCGATCTCGTACCAACCGGCTTACCAGCGCATGGGAGGGCCACCAATGCGGAGATATACCAGATGGGAGTATCGTCGAAGTAAGGTGATCGCGTTTTGTTTGCCGATGTCGGCTTCAGTGGCTTGTATCAGACCTCTCCGGTGAGCATCCCTACAGCATCCGGGCTTTAAATAACACATTTTTCTTACCCCAGTAGAATATTCCACCCACTGTTCATCTGATTCTGCAATAGGCCACCGCGAACCATAATTCAATGGAATCGGATGTCCAAAAAAATGGAATTGGGCGTCGCCCGACGAAATCTGCTATCCAAATTAGTGCGACTCGGCTTATTTCAACAGAATCTGGTGTCGAAGTGAGAATATGGTGACGGAATCCAGTGTCCAAGTGAGAATTTAGTGTCCAATCGCGTATCCAGTATCGGCATCTGCCGATTCAGAACGTAAAGTGTGATTGTCGACGCGGGACTATCAATGTCCGAGTTGGCAGTTAGCCGCCAAGTCCGGCATTTTGGAAGAGATGGGTTGCGGGACGACGTAACCTGTGAGGATTCGGTTTTATTAATCATCCGCGCATTCAATACTCACTATGCAACGAAGAAAAGAAAAAATAGTTCGGGTGTTCGTCTGGGTGGATAGCGCGGTTTCCACCCAAGATTCTGAGCTGTGCAGATGCACCGTTTATAACTGGCTTAATTGATCATTCTAGACTGACAGATTCGCTGTCCACAAGAACACAGAACTCTTCTCCCCCCGTGGACCTTATCATTTCCTGGAACTCCCCCAGAACCTTTCATCCCTAAGCCACTTGCTTGCCGAGGTTATTGCACGCGTCATTCTGAACGCGCCGGCTGACCTGCCTGTCAGGATTCGTATGATGGAACGACGGGAGAAGTTGGATGAGGGACAATAATAGGTACATTTTCGTTCCCGCACTGGACTGCGGTTAATACAATGTTGCTGATGTCTGTATCAGGTAGTTCCCCCCTGTGCAACAGGCTCACGAGCTACCATAGATAATTCTTGTCGAGCACAAGCCTTTGATTTCCTGGCTCGTAAACTGCTGCGAGCATGGTAGTCGGAATGGTCGTCATTGTGGGGTAATCAAGGAGAAGAAACAAGAACAGTAATGTGTGGTCGAGAGCAGAGAACATAGGAGACATTTATACCATTGGCGGTGAATGAGAAGACGACCGATTATGTTTTGCGAATGCCGCGGCAAGAATGAGCGCAGAAGAGGACTAGTCGCATTGGGACAACAAATTGCCGCCATGGGCCTATAGCCTCCTATAGCCTATTTATTTTATTCTTCGGATGGGGGGGGGGGGGGGCATCCGTTTATTTTTTGGGCTAGGTTGACTGAGTCCCATCAGTCGGCCTGATTGAAACCTCTCCCCACAGCGATTGGTCATCGCTAGCAGGCTATTTTCAAGCTGGCGAGATTTCTACAACTATCTACGCTGTTCGTGAAGCCACCCAAACAATGACAGTGCACCGAGCGTCATAAACAACGAAAGTTGCAGGCAGATAATGATGTTCCAGCTCCAGGACGGTCAAAACATTTCCGCAGCATCAAAACCTCCCGATATCACCTGCCGAGGTCCGCATCAGCAGAGTACTGTACTAAAACGTTCAATTCGACAGTCACGCGTCACTGGGGGGGCTGTCGATTGCCAACTTTGGTGCTTGTCACGCATCACCCCGAGGACTGTCGAATAGATTTTCCGGTTCGTCACCCCAAAATCCCCAAATTTCGCGATTTCGACGAATTTTCGGCTCGGATTGTCGAAATTTTGCGCTCGGTCACGCCCAAAAATGCGGTTTGTCGAATTGTCGAACCGGAATTTTCCGTCACGCGTCACCCCCTCTGTCGAACTGAACGTTTTAGTACAGTAAAATCAATGCAAGACACTGACCAGATTCCTGCTGAGGAGAGACAGGATTCGGAGACAGGTTGTCCGGGCGGGGATCTTGACCTTCTTTTGTCGGTACTGAGATCGGGTGCACGTGGTCTTGACCCGGAGTTTGACCTTCCCCAGATATTGAGATATTCTCTGGTGAGCTCCAGGTTAAGAGGAGCCATGGACGCAGACGACGGGGAGGGGAACACGCGGTTCTTCGACGAGGGGTCGTCGAGCGCGCCGCACGGCGTCTCGTCCAGCGCGTCGCACATGTACGTGTCGACGCACTACCGCTCCAACTCCAACTCGACGACGAGCACAGCGCGCGCACAGTGAGGAAGCAGGCACGAAGGAGGACCCCGTCGCGCCGATTACGCCGCTGCCGACCACGACGCACTTCGACCTGAGCGGGGCGCCGAAGGCCCAGGACGGCGCGGGGGAGAAAGGCACAGGAGGGTGGCCATTCCCGGAGGAGGAGGACGGCTTCGTCGACGTGGATGCGGGGCGGGAGGATGACATCGAGGACGACTGGGTCGACCCAGTGCCGCCTGCGCCGGCCAAGAAGGGCAAGAGCGCGAGCGGGAAGGGGAAGGGGAAGGAGGGGAAGGAGAAGACGGAGAAGGGAAGCAAGACGAAGAAGGCGGCGACGGTGCCCGTGTCGAGCGCGCACTATCTGTTCCCGCTGTTGGCGGAGGATGGTGCTACGGACCGCGGGCAGCAGCATCAGCAGTGCGCGGAGGAGCGGGAGCGCCAGCGGAACGTATTGGTGTCACCGCGCCCGACAGCGCAAGGCCACGGCGAGGGGCAGCGCATGCATGCCGCGCGCGACGGGGGGCGTACACAGAGCGGAGGCCTCATATGGTGGTCGAAAGAGATGCATTGCTTGGTGGTTCGGGAAAGGTGGTAGGTGCAGCCGATGCAGTCACTGGCTGGGAGGTGCCCGTCTTTTTCTTTGCACGTGCCTGTTGCAATTGGGTCAGACAGTATGATTCATTTGAAATTGATACAGTTACCTTCTGAGAATTTTCTACCTCGTCTTTAAATACATCTACCTGCTCCGGTGTCAACCAGCGGAACGACGTTGATGCGCGATTGTCCGGGCGGACGCTGCCAGCACGGAACGTTGCATCAACAAGCTTCAGAGAATTGTTACCATCCATGCACCCAAGCCAGGAGAACCTGAGTGGAGGCTCGTTCTCCAGCTTGTATAGGCACGGTGCGCATATATTGCGAATGTACCAGGCCGCATCTCGGCCCATTGCAAGATCAACTCGGGCATCAACTTGCCGAAGAATTTCCAGGTACGCATCATATGCTGATGACAGGTGTTCTGCAAGCCCGGGATGCCGTGGGCACTGGGCAGAATTATTATGTAGCTTTGCTGGGGAACAGAGGATGTCCACATACATGATGAAGATTTGTTAGAGTGGTACTGAGGGCACCAATGCTGTAACGGGGACAAACGCGATGAATTTGCCGGTAAATTTCAAAAAGGTGGATGGGGAATGCGAGCATGACTTTCTCCGGGGTTGCACCAAGATAACCGTGTCATAGGAGCGACTGATTTGTCCGCTTTGCAGCATTGATGTGCGTGAAGAGGTGTGTTCCCTTTTCTAAGATAGAACTGCGTGTTAAAAGAAGACGGAATGCTCATGAGTACAATACAACACACTTTCGAGCCCCAAAACCTCAAGTCCCCAGGCACCCATCACATCTTTCGAGTCAAGGGGGCCATCACGTTTGAGGTCAAGGTACGCATCAACAAGGTAAGGCATTTGTTCACGCCACGAGTCTACCATAAGTTGCACACAAAGTGCGCGTCGACGAGAGTCCCCGCGTCTGCATACATATGCTCATCAATACATATCTCACAAAAAAGAAAAGGAAGAAATGATACCCCTTCTGACATTTATCGAATATTTGTGTGAAAACAGCCTCCTTTCCAGCATGGCTGTGGAACAGACCCTCCTCCCCTGCAGGAAGTGTCTGGAATGCTTCTTCTTCGTCGCTGTCAATGTCTTGCCAGTTATCCGCCGCGTAATAATCTGGTGCATCCGGCATCTCGATGTCATAGGCCCCTTGCCCAAACAGCTGTTCGCGTTGAAGGAAACTGAGTGCTATTATAGACATATTTAGCTGGGTTACTTGGTCAGAAGTACAGGGGAATGCACCTGCGATCTGCCCACTACACCGCTCCTTTTCTTTCCTAATGGCAGCACCAGTTTTGTTAAGAACAACATTTTTGGGTGTCCTGTGCTTCACGCCATACGACACCTTATGCGATCCAGAAAGACCTGGAGGCTTCTTTTTTTTTCCACCCATAGGTATTTGGCAGGGGCGAGCGGCGAGAGCGATGTTCCAGCTGTCCAAGTCGCGAATCAATTTGATATGAGATTTGATGCGCTGGCGGCAGTAACCTCAGAGGCACAGGCGAGCACAGTGGCACAGATGAAATAGTTATATTGGTATGAACCTTGTGAGATCCAGAAAACCTGAAGGCTTCTTCTTTTTTCCAGCAGCGCGAGCACCAGGGGTGATGTATGGGCTGTCCAAGTCGCAAATCAACTTTGATATGACATTTGATGCGCTGGCGGTAACCTCAGAAGTGTGGGAGCGAGCACAGTGGTGGGCTAGGACAGATGAAATAGTTATATTGGGTACGAACCTTGTGAGATCCAGAAGACCTGAAGGCTTCTTATTTTTTCCGGCCATAGGTAGCAGCGCAAGCGCCAGGAGCGATGTACGGGCTGTCCAAGTCGCGAATCAAGTTTGATATGACATTTGATGCGCCGGTGGTAATCTCAGAGGCACGGGAGCAAGCACAGTGGCGGGCTAGGACAGATGAAATAGCTATATTGGGTATGATACCTTGTAAAATCCAGAAGAGCCGAAGGCTTCTTCTTCTTTTCGGCCATAGGTTGCAGCGTAAGCGCCAGGAGCAATGTATAGGCTGTCCAAGTCGCGAATCGACTTTGATATGACATTTGATGCGCCGGCAATAACCTCAGAAGTGCGGGAGCGAGCACAGTGGTGGGCTAGAACAGATGAAATAGTTATATTGGGTATGAACCTTGTGAGATCCAGAAGACCTGAAGGCATTTTTCCGGCCATACGTAAGCGCCAGGAGCGATGTATAGGCTGTCCAAGTCGCGAATTGACTTTGATATGACATTTGATGCGCCGGTAATAACCTCAGAAGTGCGGGAGCGAGCACAGTGGTGGGCTAGGACAGATGAAATAGTTATATTGGGTATGAACCTTGTGAGATCCAGAAGACCTGAAGGCTTCTTATTTTTTCCAGCCATAGGTAGCAGCGCAAGCGCCAGGAGTGATGTACAGGCTGTCCAAGTCGCGAATCAATTTTGATATGACATTTGATGCGCCGGCGGTAATCTCAGAGGCGCGGGAGCAAGCACAGTGGCGGGCTAGGACAGATGAAATAGTTATATTGGGTATGATACCTTGTAAAATCCCGAAGAGCCGAAGGCTTCTTCTTTCCGGCCATAGGTAGCGGTGCAAGCGCCAGGAGCGATGTATGGGCTGTTCAAGTCGCGAATCAATTTGATATGACATTTGATGCGCCGGCGGTAACCTCAGAGACGCGGCAGCGAGTGCAACGGCGGGCTAGGATAGATGAAATAATTCTATTGGTTTTCCTCTAAGGTACTTGTATGGCTGCGTGTATGTAGAGATCGAAAGGACCATGTGGGAGTTACAGAAGCCAAGGACACAGCAATATCCAGTGAAGGACAAAGATCGTGACATAAGGACATCCAAGGCGGGGTGAAGAGATAGAACGGGAGGGAAAGCGGCGGCAGCGTCTGGCAGCATTGCCACGTGCAATGAGCAGCGTGGGAACAACGACAACAAACATCGCACATGGCAGGAACGGTGCGGATGTGCCGCGATGATGGTATGATGGGCGTTGATGGCTCCAGGAAACATCCCAATTGGGCCACCGGGGACTGCCGACAAGGGTCTGAGAAATATAAGTCAGGAGGAAGCGATAGCAGCAGGTATTACCGGTGGGTAAGCCGCTAGAGTATTTCTGATACCAATCGCATACGTGGTAATGATGTGATCACTCCATCTACTTGGTTGCTATATATGGGTAGGTCAGGTGCAATTCAAGCAGCAAGACTTTGTAGGTCTAAACAGGAGCAAACAGCAGCAAACAATAAGCGGCTTGAGGCACACAAATAGAGTGTAAGAGAGTGGGTTAATCAATTCAATATAGTAAACTAAGGGGTTTATATATGATACAGAGTGGGTGAGTCATTTCTTTCTATGACTCTGATTTAGTCATTACGACTCTTTGTGAGTCAGAAGTAGTCATGTCCAATTTTTAGAACGTGAGTCAGAGTGTTGAGTGTTCTAGCAGCTTCTTTAAAATTCCTGGATAGTGGGAAACTCCTGGTGACACAGAAATGGGTGTCGATTCCAAGAGTTGGTAGTTCAACATTATTTTTCCAAGTTCATAATTGGAAGGACAAATCCATCCTGTCTCCAAACCAGTTGGAGACATGACACCGTTAGTGGATAATCTATGGCTATCTACAGATGCATCAGTAAATGGAATTCCAGATGGATCTATCATGGTCCCGGATCCATATATGCAGTATCTCGAAAGTTTACCACCGGGAGAGGCCCCGAAACAAGTATATGTGGCAATGGAGTCGACATCATTAAGGGCTATATTTCCATTAGTAAATGGCCAAATCAAAGTAGAGTCTATAGTGGACAGTGGCTCCCAAATACTCTCTATATCTTTAGAGGATGCAGAAAGATTACTGCTGACATGGGATCCTGATATAAATATTGTCATGCAGAGTGCGAATGCGCAGCTAGAGAGAACAGTGGGACTAGCTAAGAATGTGCCCTTCCTCTTTGGTGAGGTAACAGTGTACTTGCAATGTCATGTCATTAGAAAACCCGCATATCATATACTACTGGGTAGGCCGTTTGATGTTTTAACTGAAAGTACCGTACAGAATAAAAGAGACGGCTCTCAAGTAATTACAATTAAAGACCCGAATACGGGCAAGCGGTGCTCAATGCCCACTCATACACGTGGAAAAGTGTCTCAAAGAACAAGACCAAAGGCCACGGTAGAGGAAGTAGAAGATGAAGAGGATGATCACAGACAAGGCAGAAACGAGGAGGGTTTTCAGAAATCTTCGATGAATTGATACAGAGTGTTCAAAGAGTAGAGCTAGGGTTAAAGTTCGGCTTTAACGATAAAAAGGAAATCGAAATCCAAGGATATATAAAGCCCAAGAATGGGTCAGAATTTAAAGAAGATGAACTGGCTGCAGCATATATAACAGCTTCGGAAGATATTGAAGCATTTAAAACAGATGAGCCAGCGGCGCAACTATTTCATGAATACATGAGTCAAGCAGAAGGCTCTCATAGCATATTTAACTTCGAAGAAAGAGCTGCTCTACCTATAACAAATAGGAAAGCACGAAGAAGGTTTTGCAGAGGTCTCGGGAAGATTCATACTACTGAAAAAGGAAGGCGCTGTGTTTGCTGTGATTCAGCAGATTTCATGGTACCCAGATCCACGGAAGGTACAAGGCCGGGTATGGCGGCACCAATTAAAACCAGAAAAGAGATATTAGCAGAGGAAGAAGCTAAAGAAAAACAAGAACGCGAGGAGGTCAAAGCTGCTAAAGCAGCGTTCCTCGGTAAGAAGTATAAACCTGTGGCAGTAAAAGTAAGACCACTTTACCAAATGGCACCGGAAAAATTCAGGATTAAGCGACATATATCTGGAGATCCATTGAAAGATATGCCAGGGCTATCGCCAAACCCTTCGGATTATTGTCCTACGGGTAGATACACTCAAGAAAGGAAAGATTTCATACATAAAGTTCACGGAGGTGATTTCTTATGGCCAGAAGAGAGAAAATTATTACACCATTTCATGATGTTACTCCCAATTGGGCCACCGGGGACTGCCGACAAGGGTCTGAGAAATATAAGTCAGGAGGAAGCGATAGCAGCAGGTATTACCGGCGGGTAAGCTGCTAGAGTATTTCTGATACCAATCGCATACGTGGTAATGATGTGATCACTCCATCTACTTGGTTGCTATATATGGGTAGGTCAGGTGGTAAGGAACGTGGGGACAGTCATGAAAATAAGCAGGTGCACACAGTGACTGCAAAGTCGCTGGTGATGTGTACACAAAATTTGGATTTGGCCATACCCGCAAATGTCACATGTCACCGGGGGCTGATGTCGGCCATCTTCTGGAGGATGATCTGGGGCCCTGCCTTTAGGCAACTACGGCTGCCGTTATATATATATATAAACAACAAGTGCACCATGCCGATTGGGGGGGAGATATATTATACTTGCGTGGTCCACAGGCTGAACAACAATTTTATGGGAAGAAAACATGTAGCACTGTACGGTGGTTCTTCTTACATAATTCTACAAGATGTCGACCGATTAAAATCCTAGATATGCCACCGAGAGATCCAGGAGAACCCCGGTAATTTTTTTCTGCATTAACGGCCACCATCAATTGTCGGAGATTTATCTTTAGTCTTATAAGCGCCTTCTATTACGAGGCCTTGTCAACCGCCTATAATAAGCTCAGCAAGGCATAAGCGCCTTAAATCCACGCACCCAAAACTTGATTGCAAGCCTGTGTTGCGTCCAAGCCACACACCACTAATATCCCACATCCAGAATAGTGTCAGAGATAGAAACTTCAATTTTGCATACCAAAAAGTCCCAATAGCTACGATCGGAGGAAAAACATCTTATACGGATATCTTTATTCCGATAATCCTTTCATAAGGGGCACAGCTATTATGCCCTTATTGGGCATTACGGAACCTTATAAGCGAAATTACAAATATCCGACAATCCGAGCAAAGTAGGGTGTTTCAATCCACACACCAAGGGCCGCGGAATAAGTGCACTGGACCTGTGTGCTTTTCAAACTAACATTGTGATAATTAAGGATTCAGGCACCCACAGGAAGATGCCGAGAGACGCGCTAAATGTATAGTATAGACTTAAATCCGTGGACTTCAGTTCAGAATGCTTCAAAAATGTCTTTAAAAGATTGATGTTTTTTGGATTTTTTTTTGCTCGGTCCGCGAGGGTAAATTAATCTTGCAAATAGACCTGCATGTACTTCAAATAGATGCTCTCCAACCAGATTCTAGAGTTTCAGTTCATATGGTCTGAAGAAGAGACCAACCGGAATGGTGTATCTATTATTATCTGCTGTGCGAATGGCGCAGCAAGGGTATGCAGAAAGACACACAACAGTTTTTATGCTGTTTACAGTAGTACCAAACCTGCTAGTTCTAATGATTCTTTGCTCCCAGACTGCGGGAAAAGGCAGATAAAATACAGGAAGCCTGCCGGTATATGCCGAAAATCTCTTCTTTAGATGGTGATGACGAGTGGGAATCCCGCTTGATAGTATGGGCCGGGCACCCTTAACTCTTACTAGGGGCCTCCATCCACTTGAGTCATGCACGTTAATGACAGGTGTTTGTATTGGATGCCTGCCGAGGGCGAGCCGAATGACATGCTCCTGTTTACATCCAGAATGGTCCGAATTTCGGACAAGAACGGGGAATACCCCTCTTTTAACGACGGTTCTTAATTTGATCATTTCTACAGATATTCTAATTATTTTGGAAGGGGGAGCTAGCAAAAATGCACAGCAACATTTGTCTCTCAAGAGCTAGAAGGAAATAAGTGGCAGATTCTGAGATACTGCGACACTTTGCTCACCAAATTTGGCGGACGACGGGGAAGATACCCATTGTGTGGCCCTGTTTGCAACGGAGGGCAATAAAGGGTGAGCTACCACACGTGATCTCCCTCCTATAACTCTTTTGGGTCGCGCCACCAATAAGTAAATGGATTAGGCATCACTCAATGCATAAGCTACTACGTGACCATGAATACATAGACTAGGCCTATGCTACTAAAGGAACAAGTTCAACCCCTCAGAACAAATACATCCGAAAATCCTCGACATACGGAAGATTCCGCGAATTCCGAGGAGAAGCCCCTTTTGTAAGACCAGTCCAGACTCTGGTCAGTTCTTAATGTCTTGCAATATTGCTGGAACAGAAGGGGACCCATGTACTTCAGCTAAAGATTGATCCCATATTCTGAAATGTGATATGCGGCTGATGCTGAGATATCGGCACATCTTGTCCGCGAATTTTGGCAGATGTAACAGGAACAAAGAACAAAAAGTTTTTTTACTCGGTGAAAAATCCTGTTTTGATGGAAAATAACATCTGAAAACATTACAGCCACTAAAAACACTACAAAAATTTGAAACGAAATTAAGCACTGCCATCAATTTATCACAACACAGCCCCTAAAAAGTCCCTCAACGATCAGCGTCACTAGTCAAAAAAATCGATGAAATTGGTGATCTGAGATTTGAAAGGGACGATACTTATTACATAAGTACTCATAATCCCAGGGACAGGTGCGGCACCATATTGTTTGTGGCTGCACCAGTGCATCAGAAGAGTCGTTGCGTTCTCGAATCAGGCTTAGTGTAAGCCGTTTACGCCCCACACTGTGTCGTGCACGAGAGCGAAGACTAGAGCAGCGAATAACGACCGCGTACTCACGCACGCACGCTTCCTCCGCGTGCTCCACCCCAGACCTGGCGCGCGCTCCCAGACGCGGAGTTATCGCTCCTCCGGGACTTCCTACTCGCACCGCCCTCGTCTCGCACCTCGCCGTCTCCTGGAACATCTGGGCTACATTCCCGCGTGAATACGGCTCCTTACAACTGGAAAGCCTCTACCTCATCTGGGACGGCGCTTACGCGCGATCCTGCCCTGCACCTCCGCCGCGCTCACGCACTTCATGGTCCTCGCCATCTACGCGCTCGCGGACCTCGGGGGCCCCGCGCCGTACACCACGCGGGGCGCGCTACACCGGCGCACTGTCTACGCCTCGCGTGCGTGGGTATGTCGCAAACGGCATGCCGTGTGCGCGCGTACCGGGCGCGCACATCCTGCGCATACCCCCCGGGCACGCCCGGCCCCTGTTTATCAGCAGGACGGCGCAGAAGAGGGCGAGGTGCAGGAGATCTGGGAGAGCAAGGAACGATTCCGACTTATTACGAGGCCGTGTGTGGAGGACGTGGCGTGTGTGGCGAAGATGGAGGGAAAGGGGAGTCGCTTGGACCACGCGCGCAGCCGATAATGTGATGCATGGTGCGCTCTTTCTCGTTCTCTTACTTTCCGTCTCCACTTCCTCAATACGTCTGCGTTTTCCTCCTCCGCCGTCTCCTCCATCCTCCGCTTTTGCGCAGGCCTATCCTCCCCCCTCCCGTCATCATGTTTCCCCCTCCACCACCCCTTCCCCTACCTCCGCTTCCCTCCCCGCGTCTCATATGCACATATCCCGCCCACTTCTTATCGTTTATTAATAGGCAAAGCAGGCCGCGTCGGATATATAGCTCCCCCGCGCACACGTGCTATCATACGGCGAGGCGCGCGTGCTGCCTCGGCGCACGTGTTCTGCGACCTAGCAATCGCGCGCTCGTACTGCGACATGGCGCGCTCGTACTGCGACTCGGCGGGGCGCCCGACGCCCATCGTCTATGTACTTCGTGCGCAAGTCCTTTAATTTACTTCGTGCGGCGGTTCTTTTCGTGCCCCAATTTGTTTTTTTGGTCTGTCCGTCCCACGCCGCCCATACGCCCCCCTCCCGTCATCGTCCTTCTCCCCCCCACACACACTCCCCTTCATCCTCATTCCGCCCCTTCTTTCTATCCCCTTCCCTCCCCGCATCCCATGTCCACCCACTTATCATCAAAATAGACACGTACCGAATAACTAGCTTCTCCCGCCCTCACGTACAGCAGGGGTGAGGCATTAATTTGCGGTCTGCGTGCGCCAACATGGCACGGCCAGCGTGTGCGCGCGCTGGCTGCGACTCGACGTACGCTCGCGCTGCGACACCGCACGCGCCCCCGACGCACATCGTCTACTCACTTTGTGCGGCAGTTCCCTCCAGGCAGTTTTCAACTTATCTACTAAGTTCCCTCCCCTCTTTGTCGTGAGTTTGTCGAATCCGTATCTTGCGGAGTCGGCAACTGTGTTGTGTGTATATCAGCGCGTTTTTTCTACGTCTCGGCATGCTGCGGCATTCCTCCGCTGCATTTCGGGCGTTCTTGTTTGCTTCTTTGTATGCTATGTATGATCTTGCAACAATTCCTCGTTTTCTCCTCGTCTTCATTCCTCCTTGCCTCTTATTTTTTTTCTCTTCCCGTCTCATTCTTCCTTCCCATGGTTCATTATGGCGCGCGCGCTTTCCTTCTGTGCTCTTTTATGATATATTTTCAAACCTTCAAATTGCCACCCATACTAATCATTCACAGGATGCTCGAGTGGCCAAGAGAATGGTGGCTATAAGCATACAGACGGTTCGCATAAAACCCGCGGAGAGCACCAAACGGAGGCAGCTCTCATAGGACGAAACGGATGGCCCCGGAGGACCAAGACATTAATAAGAGGACGATTTTTAACTTCTTAAACAACACCGAACAAGTAGCCGAGTAGGCAATCATTTAACTACCTTCATTTAAATTTATACATGCCAATAAGTAGTCATTTTAATTTTGCTTGCGCTGAACTTGAAGTGCAATAGGCAACAAAACATGAGAATTAAATTGGCATTCACAAGGCAGAGTAATCTGCTCTGGACAAGCGTAAGTCAACCTGCGCGGTACACAGGCACTGCGTAGAAAACCTCAAGGATATGATGAACATATTTTGCAACTAGTACAATCGTTGAGCGCTCGTAGATAATGGCTTTTAGGAACTCAGTGCTAGTGAGTGTCGCCATTTTTCTCTGCAGGTTGGGCACAGTGTGGAAAAGTTTGGGAAAAAATATATTGCGCAAAAAAAAAGATGGATTATTGATACGAGTTGGATGAGTGTTTGATGGCGCCTTCACTTCACTACTACGGCAATTATGATTAGGCTGCGTAATGCACTCCATCTACTACCACCACCATCGAATATCGATGCCTTGACTTGCACTAGCAGGCACCTACAGCCTCGAGCAGCCTTCTTCTCCATGTAAATTAGCGCTGTGAAGAAAGGCTGTGGTAATAACAAGACCCCTCTCACACGAACATTATTTACGTTCTCATATCAGGGAGCCAGGAATGTTTTTGTGAGGAATACTTGTGTTTTTGGATAGTAAAGCCATTTTTCTACTAGAAACCGACGGAAAAATGGTTGTTACGTCATGTATAAAGCCTCGCCTTCCTCGTCAAATAACCATTGATTCTCACGTTCTTCACAACCGCCAAATTTACATCAGCGTTGTGTGTAAGAATCAAATTGCGATGTTTTCGCCATTGCCATGCTATTGTCATGTGGAAATGTATCTTTGCTAATTTCTCACTACCCGGAATCACAAAGAAGTTGTTGGTTCATTCAAGTTCTTGGTTCCGCAGACCCTTCTCACGCGGACATTATTTGCGTTTCTCATATCGGGGAGCCGGGGATGCTTTTGTGAGGAATATGTACTTTTGGATAATAAAGCTATTTTTCTACCAGAAACTGACGTACAAATGGTTGTTATGAGACAAGCCGGAATTCTTGTCCATTCGCTCCAAGATTTCGGATTTGAGACCAGAATGGTATGGTTATAGGTAAAGTTTTCATTTCAAAAAAAATGGAGGGGGTCTGACCGTGGGAAACAAAAGCGCGAAATTGGGCTGGGAATTCAAAAATATAAATTTAAACATCGGCCTCGCAGCGGCTAAACAAGATTAGGAGAAGCTAAAATATGCCTCTGATGCGCAATACACTTAAAGTCGCTGTTTTTGAGTCAACAAGGCCGCTGGAGTGTTAAATCGAGCGGTGAAACACAGCCACCGGATCACTCGGCAAACGTCGGCAAGCCTGGCCCGAATTCAAAAGCGCGAAATTTCGTCGAGGAAATAATATTTCAGAATTTCAAAGTTCTGTCCTGAGGGATCTCTTAAACACCTTCCAACTGTACCCTTTACGCACTCAGATATAAATTCAAGTAAAGCCGAGCGACAGGTAGAGGTTACCAAATCGGGACTGAAACTTGTCACGAAGTTCTGTCCGCTATCATACGTCATGTATAAAGCCTCGCCTCCACGGGTGGTGTACGGAACACCCAGCTGATACATAAAAGGTATCCCGCTTGTCAAGCTGATTCCAGGGTTCGACTCCCTGCTCATGCATGGTTCGAAACTATGGCTCAGAGCTTTTTGTCTTCTTTTTTTCCGTTTTCTTGTATAAAAAAAAGACCCGACGACGCAGTTACTGACTATATTCTGGATTTAAAACACTCTCCTTGTTATTAATCGTCCACCCACATTTTATGAGCGGCACAGATTGCTTTGGCATGACGTCTCTTCAGCTCGGCCTGAATCCCCCCCCGGAAAGGTAAAAGTGAGAAAATCTGTGTATTGGGCCCTTTAAAATAAGGGCGAGGGTTTTCAGAGTGAAGGGGGTTTAAAATATTCTAAAAAAAATGAGGTCTGGAGGCAGGTGTCCATGTGGGTATAGGATTTAGGTTTTGCATCCAAGGACAGCATATGCAAACAATTGATGCAACGAGGGGCTGATAGGTATAGGATCGCGCGTCGTCTGGATGACCTCCAATGCATCATCACGCACACTCGAACGAGGAAGCCACATTGCCGAACCCCACATCCGCGAGGTTTATGAAAATCTTCGCCACTTTAACTGAGCTCCCTGTGCATCCCACCGGATTCCCACGTCACTGAACCGCCGCCAATTAATCAGCCATGGTCAGATCCACAAACGATGTTATATTCATAATAGACGGCACGTGCGCGAACAAAGTGCAAGAAGAAGCGAAGGGCGACAGCTCGACGATCGACACGGTATTATCCTGACCCTTAGTAGAGAGATTGATGCAGGGTGTATCGATATCTGACGAATGTACAGGAAGCCGGTCCCACGCCGCCGTTCCCAGCCTCGTCAGTAACATAGTGATATAGCTAGCGCGGACGCTCACCGGATCCAACCCACAGATTTACTTAACTAGTTTTGAAGGAGTAACGGTGAAATCGTTGCTGGTCCAGGGAGCCTGCAGAGCACGCTCGTTGGATGACATCGCTTGCCGTATCAGACCGCTGGCACTCCGTTAACACAGCCATACTGTGGTGCTCGCATAGCTACATAGAGTTTGCATATCACTTCATATATCTGTTCAGCTTGAACAGCATATTGGATAAGGTGGGGTCCGAGTCGCCCCTGAAGCGGTTAATCCCTTTGAAAAAATGCCAGACATGAACTGGATGTCTTAGTCGACCAAAGGTTGTCGAGTTCAAACTACGCCGTGGTTTCAGGGGTTATCAAGTGCTCAGAATATCGGAAGTATATTTTCCGGAGTTCTAGTTTGCGAAAATGCACGTGAATTTGATGCGTTAGAGGAACATATTCCCGATGCGCGATCCAGTATTTCTGAGATAATTTTAGCTCATGAAGGGAAGAAGAATAAGGAAAAGATAGACTGTACCAAATATCTCCAAGGAAGGGGGAAGAAGGCTAGATCTGCTGGTAAATCCCAGATATTCGTGGTACAACAACTGTATAAATGTGGTGACCTGAGACATCAATCATCTTCCCCGCGTATTAGAGTCCATCAAGAGCCGTCCATATCAGTGCCTGACACTCAGGACGAAACGAGAAAGTAGTGAAGCGTGGAGCTTCTTTGGAATGAGGTAATCCATACTTTGAACTAATAAATCCACCGGAGAGCTTCAAGCAAACATCGTATCAATTATCAGAGGCTACTGTGGGGTAAATCTTGATTGGATCGATATCATGGATGCTCAGACCTGAACATGAAGTATGATGAGGTGGAATGGAGGGGATCATCATATTCTACTTAAGTAGAGTCCTGCTTATGTGCATCTATACTTATCACCTGGTGAATTTTCAGGTTAGATCAATTAAGGTAGCCACTGAATAAATTGCAATTATATAGTTCGCAGCTCCAAGAAGCTGTGCTTCTTGAGTGGTTCCCAATGGGTGGCTTCTAATCACAGTTGATTTATCGTAATAATAGGGTGGCCAGAAAGGCATTAGTGTAGATGAATATCCACGAAGCCGTCGCAAGTGCTTAGTATCTCCTTCTGGGGTGGTTGAAGCGGGGCGTGCGGTCCGCGGGAGGGGTTCCATCAGTCCGATTCCCCAATCGTCTCGAGTAAGGCTGCGAACCTTTGAGAGGTGAACACAGATGTTAGCCAAATCAACCTCTCTCCGGGGGAGAGCGGCCCAGTGCTAAAGTATGTATTAGGGACGGAAAATACATGTGAGACATGTATGACAATAAATATGTAGGGTGGGTACTGAAAAAATGGCTACGCTGTCTGGCAAGGCAGTAGAATAAGTAATAGTGAATAGTACAATATTCGGGGACGCTCACCTGGTAAGGCAGTGGATAAGTCGAATGATGGATAATCACTGCTTGCCAGGGAGATAACATGTGCATGGTGGCGCTGCCCAACGCATTACTACGGGACCGACGGGGCGCGTGAGGAAATGGGAGTGACTCACTGCTACGACTCTCGCTTTGACCGCAGGGGTGGAGAGGAGCGTGCTCTTTACAACCTTATAGGTAAGAGCATGAGAGGAGTGGAAAGGAATCGGAGTATATCTGGCTCACTCGATGATTAACCTAATCTCGTTCCCGACGTTATAGGGCAGTTTGCATCGCTGCGCTCGCAGGCGGTCCTCCGCACCGGTCGGAAAGATCCGAGGCAGAAGTTTTGATGAAATATGTCAAGTTAGCACTGCCCTATAAGTTAGTATAACGTCTGGTGCAACTCGTATACAAAACGGGCGATCGCGTCACACTTTTATTAATCCACTTCGTTTTCCAACGTTCCCCAATTTATGGTCCCAAACCACTTTCTATTATACTACGCTGTGTCTTCCACTAATTTTGGTACCCATATTTAGTGCACACGGCCCTCCAATGTACTCAGAATTGGAGGTAGATCAGGAGTGTACAATGATCGGTTTACAGTAGACTGTTGAGCCTGATAATTATTTTGATAGGCCTAGCATCAATGGTTCACCATTATACATGAAATAGAACCCTCTCAGGAGCTGTAGGGGCGAGGGAACCTATTCTTTGAGGATGTGGTCAAAATATTCACTTGTTGAAGCTGACTCATCTGTGGACTTTTCCGTGTGTTTCTTTCACTCAATGGCAGCCATATTTCATTCTCAGTGCATCTGAAGTATAATTTCTGATTCAATCTCTGCACATTGCGTATATTCTCCAAAATTGAGGGCAACAGGGGAGTGTGACATCTGTGACGAGATAAGCCCGGTTGCTACACGGGTTGCAACAGATGTTAGGGTATGGATTCCGGACCGGAACCCATACCCATGTATAATACATGTATTTAACGATGTATTTAACGTATTTAGTGTATTTAACCAATTCCTCGACCAATTCGCTACACCCCACTCGGCGTCATCATAAGTCCACTTCGTATGCACCCCAGTCCGTGTCGCTGTCTCAGGCGACGTCCGTCGAATCTCGATAGTATCCAGCGGTATCCGCTGAATTCTTTAAGCCCTTATCTCTCAGGGCATCCAATTAAGCCCAGGTAAGTTAGTGTTTGGCTTACAAGCATTAGATAAAAATACCCATAGCTTTGAGACCGGTTCCACCAACTGTGAGAGCGCTCAGCACAGTAAAAGGCGCTTCCTCAATCGACATCATGATAAAATCTTGATGAAATCAACATCCCAATTTGGGTGCGGCAGATCAGTGCGGCCTATTCAGCTCGCCGAATCTGTTTAAGTAATCAGTGATTGTGCCAACTTGTGCAAGGGCAAGATTTGGCAAGATCTGGGAATTTTGGCATAAAATACAGGTTAAATACATGGCTTCCAACAAGCTCCAGGTATGTAGTGTATTATACACTGTGTATGTACGGGGGTTTTCGACCCAGCACTAGAACTTCCGGTGTGTCTTTTCATCATTGATCTGCCCCAAATTTTAAACCCCGCCCATACCCGAACATCTGGAGCCGAGATTACGATTAGCCTTGTGTAAACTCCCTGTTTAAAATCGATGATACGGTAAGCGATGTTCATCAAATGAGCGTGGTGCTCTCGAGGACCGCTGAGGCATGAAGGCCTGATTAAAATCCTGACAAAATCGGGTGATTTTTGGCTTTAGGCCTGGTCAAAATCCTGACATGAGCCGGATTAGAGGGGGAAAGGCCTGTGCAAAATCCTGACCAAATTGCGCCAGCGGGAGAAAAAAATTACAAAATGTCCTTTGGGGCCAATTTGGGGCCGAAAAATCAACTCGTTCCGGGTTTTTGGGCCGAAAATGGGCTCTAGGCCTGTGCAAATCCTGACATTTTTTCAAAAATCGGTCCTGACATTTCGTGAGAAAAAAAAGGCTCTCGCTTTCCATACTATCTTCGGCCCACTTATGCAAGATTTTTTGATCGGCACTGTTCTCCACGGCCGTTTACCTAACGGCCACCGGAATTTACATGGAGCATCCTTAATATATGAAATTCAATTGTGTGAAGTGGCCTAATTTCTGAGCTTCAATCGCACTTGCAGGAACATCGCTGAGGCGACATGACTAAATACCGGCTTTTGCAAGATTTTTGATTGGGAATTTGGCAGGTGATTAACTCATCAAATTTCTGCAGAAAAACAGGACTTCATTTTCTGGTGGGTGCAAATCTCCTTTGAATGCTCTACAAACTTGGAAACAGTATTTCTACTATCAGGAGAGTAACCTTCTATTTTAATGGAAGCTTTGAGCTCATATTCCACCTGCCACATCGAAATCTTGCATAAGTGGGCCGGATTACATAGGTGGGCCAAAGATTCACAGACCAAAACTTGTTTTGAAAGCTTTGTGTCTTACCATGCTCAGCTTTGTCGCCAAAAGACGTTATGTAAGCTGCACGTGGACTTCGGCTACGCTCGGTAACCGGTTCCGGTCTCCCCCATTTTGCTTTCGTAAATTAAAATTAAAATGGCAGCGAGCGAGGGCCCGCGCGAAGCGCGCCCCGAGTGAGCTGCACGTATTGTTGAAAATAATTTTGGTTTGTGACTCGCTGCTTACGGCCATCCCACCAGTCATAGTAAGTAGTGCCTTACTGAAGGCGCCAAAGTAGGCGACGGATCAATCGGACCGCCCATTACCTCACCATTTGTTAATGGCCGTTTTAGTTGCCGTCTTTCCCCTCCTGCCACCACCCTTCGACCAATTCCCGGCGTGCGTCGTCGCCCGCTTCCCTGGGCGATACTGCATCGGCCCGGATCTCCCTTGTTTGCTGCTCACGCGTCACCCTGGGCCGCACGCGCTCCAGATCTTGCACCCACAGCGATGGAATACGACCGCCTCACCAAGAATACGGACGGCGCGCCGCGCGTGGTAAATGCGGGCGGATGACGGAGCACGGACAAAAAGGCGGTTGGTACGTCGCTCGTGTGCACGAGTTTGGGCGGGTGTTATACTTTTTTTTTTCGCGCCCTCCGAGTCCTTACCCCCGCTCAAGCAGTTATGGCGCGAAACGTTGTATGGCGTCAACTTGGGTGGATGCTTTGTCTTGGAGCTATGTGCGTGGCTGTTTTCTTACTCTGTTCTCTTCGTCGTGTTATCTTATTTCGTTTTTTCTTCCCTTTCGTTCGTTCCGTTTTTTTTGCTTTCTTTGTTTTTCATCCTCCCCTCTGAGACCAGCTGCATACGCGCCCACGCCCGCGAAATCGCACACGGGGCGAACGTGGGCGGCTCGGTCTCGAGTTCCGGGCTATCGAAGCGCCAGCGCACCCGCACAGACTCGCACGCGCGCGGCCTGCTGCTCTGCAAAGCTAGCTCGCGCTGGGATCCCTAGCTCGCGCTCTTGGCAAACCAGAAGCTTGCGCGCCGAGTGCAGAACTGCGGTGTAGCTTGCACGCGGCGTGCAGCTCGATCACAGGCGTTTCGGCGTCCAGCGCGCTTCGTGGAGCACGATCACGCAGGTGTGGTGCGTGGTGCGCCGTGTCGCCAAGATCCGTGTCGGTTGCGCCGTGGCCCATGGGCACTGGTCCCTTTCTACCACACACACTCCATCCGTGCGGCGCGCTCTACGAATTCCTCTCTCCCACGTCGATTACTGACTACGTAGTACTTGTTTCTAAACACATCTTGTCTGGTTTGTTTTGTTTTTGCATTCACTCCCTCTCTCCCTCCAAAATCGGACTGGCTCGACGGGCGCTGCGGCGATCTCGCGCGCGTACGCTGGGCCGTTGCGTCTCCGGTAGAGCGCCACATTCCCCACTCACCCAGCCACATCCGCGCACACGCCCGCGAAATCGCAGACGGGGCGAACGGGTACGGGTGAAATGATCCAAGCCCGGTGCGATCCCACATGGGGCTTCGCGCCTGCCTAGCACGGCGTGTTGCGCGACTTGGGGCTTCGCGGCTACTCCGTGCGATGGATGCCGCCGTCTTCGGAATGCGCTATGTGTAACGTGGCTTGCTGCGTTCGACGTCCAGCCGAGCCCTCCTGCGCTTGTAGCAATGTAGCCCCAACCGTATTTTATCTATTTTTATTTTATTGACGGCCGCTTTCCTACTGTCCTTGCACGTTTCCTCCCTCCCTTGCAACTTCTATTTTATCTTTTACTTTCCAACCCACACTTGCCTTCCACCCTACTTTCACTTTTCCTTTTCAACCTAACGTTCACTTTCCACCCAACTCTCTTCCACTTTCCTCTCAAATTTCGCATTTTGAATATCGCATCCTGACCTCGCCCCCAGCCATCTCCCCAGCGCTCTTTTGGCCTGCTCCGACGCGCAAAACGAACAGGCGCTCGCGGCCCTCATGCGCGCGGACGGCAGGCTCGAGAGGGTGATGGAAACAAGCATTCTGAGGAGTTTATTGTGCGTCGCGTTCCTCCATTTTTTCTCTCTTCCTACTACTTTCCTCTTCTTTTTCCTTTGTTCGAGCCAAGTTTTTCTTCTTCGTTATCGTCGAAGGGCTTTGTTGATACATCTTTCTTTTTTCTCATATTTGTTTTCTCCTTTTTTCCTTTCGCGCCCTCGCGTCCGAGGGCTTTCTCCACCAGTTTCTTCATTCCTCATTTCCCCTCTGCTTCTTCGACCGGGGGGGGGGGGGTTCCGCCCGCGCTGTTTCGCTCTTCCTACCCTTCATTTGGCTCTCCCATCCTGCATTTGGCTCTTCCACTCCTTGACGTCGCGGCCCTCTCCCCCGCGTGCATTATTCGCCGTCTCGTCTCCTCGCGAAGAGGGCGATCTCGCATCGCACCCATCAGGGCCGCTCTTTTGCGTCTTTCGCGTTGGCCCTGGCGTTGATATTAGTGTCTTTATATATCGCGTAGCGTTTGCAATACAAATCAAGTTGCTGTCTTAGAAGTCGGCAGCTTTTGACCTCTGCGTGTGCCTGCTCATTGACGAGGACGTACTTATCATACACTTGAAGGCAACCACCTCTCCATTTTGGGACTCGAAAGCGTCGCCATGACAGCTTTCCGACGCCACAGGCAGTGCTCACTCTGGCGCCGACTGGCTATGGTGCCGATTCTATATATATTTAGACCCGCCCGGAACGCTTCTCTTACACCGCCGCTGCTGGGCAGCCCTATCGCTTCCATATTGTTCATTTATGTGAACAATCAGGTACGGGACTGTCTTTCAGTTGAGAGTACAGTGATTTTGCATTTCTAAACCAAACCCGGACGTCGTGGCTCATGATCAAACATACCTGGATACCATGGGTAGGTAGCTAAGTAGTAGCATTAATCATGCCAGCAATGCATGATCTTTCCACGTTCTCGGTATTATTTAGGTGGGCGGCGGTGGGGAAGAATGTCCCCAAGCAGTATTTGGATAAATTGGATGAGCTCACGGCATGCGTCTATTTCCTCCGTTGACATGCGCCTCAGGTGTAAAACACTGTGACGTCAGCAGTTTTGGTAGGTGTAGTATTACACGGCACGGTCCGAATAATTTTTATGTTGATGGCGCATGCTCGCCGTGTCTAGGAATCGCTTCTGTTGTGCTCGCGGGGTCATAAAACAGGTGTTCTTTCAAAGGAGAGAAAGCAGTTTACCAACTACCGACGTCACCGGAGGCAGAGATGCTTGAATTATCATCGGTAAGTTTAACACTTCAATATCCATCTATGTACATAGTACTTAGGTATTTAAATACCTCGACGGACCCAATAAAATGGAATGCAAAAGAGGATCGTAATATCATGAGGATTGTCGTGAGCACCGAGACAGGAGGCACGCGGGTCATGGAGGGGCGAGATGACCATTATCCCGTTGTGCTCCTAGCCGCCATGGTGCGTTGGATGCACCCGCAAATTCGTTCCGCAAGTCTGATTGAGCTTTCAGATGCAATATGGGTCGACAGCTTACGACGTTTGATTAAGTGTATGGGCCAAATCAAGCCAATTTCGGCGCTCCCTTGTGGCCTAATTTGGGCATGACAACGAGGACGGTGTGCACTGAAACGCCGCCACCCATATAACAGCCTTCACCGTTGTGCCGACCTCTCCCCCTTCCACCGTCTGGCTAGCACTCTCGATACTGGCCCACATTTGAGCATTCGACTGTTACATATCGGCACAATTACAATCCATGGAGGATACTGCAACTTTGAGTCCAGCGGGTGAATGGGTGAAATTCTTCTGTGTAGGTTGTCAACACCACTGACAGAATCATAGGACAGTGACAGTGTGGCTGCGGACACTGAGGCAAAAAGTGGTTGGACATCTGCCAGTAATAAAGATGTGAGTTGCTGCTCTTTGTTAGCAGGCTCTGTTGAGGCAACGGACACAGGAGAATGAGGCTATCACCCAGCTGAGGGAGACACTCGAAAAGCATGCTGCCCCTCATCCTGATCGGGGCATGTCCCTCAACAATCTGGCCAATGCACTCAAAACACAATTTGAGCAACACAGTAATCTCAAGGACATTGATGAGGCAATCATTCTGCACAGAGAGGCACTTGGGATACATGCTGCAGCTCATCCTGACCGGGGCATGTCCCTTTACAATCTGGCCAATGCTCTCCAAACACGATATGAACAACACACTGATCTCAAGGATATTGATGAGGCAATCATGCTGCACAGAGAAGCACTGAAGATCCATGCTGCACCTCATCCCAGCCAGGGAAAGTCCCTCAATAATCTGGCCAATGCAGTGTACACACGGTTTGAGCAGCTCAGAGATCCCAAGGACATTGATGAGGCAATCATGCTGCACAGAGAGGCTCTGAAAATCTATGCTGCACCCCACCCTGACCAGGGCATGTCGCTCAACAATCTGGGAAATGCAGTCAAAATACGGTTTGAGCAGCAGGGAGATCCCAAGGACATTGACGAGGCAATTATGCTGCACAGGGAGGCACTGGAGCTCTGTGCTGCACCCCATCCTGACCGGGGCATGTCCCTCAACAATCTGGCCAATGCAGTGTACACACGGTTTGGGCAGCGTGGGGATCCCAAGGACATTGATGAGGCAATCATGCTGCACAGAGATGCACTGGAAATCCATGCTGCACCTCATCCCAGCCGGGTCAGCTCCCTCAACAATCTGGCCAGTGCAGTACAAAGACGGTTTGAGCAGCGCAGCGATCTCAAGGACATTGATGAGTCAATCACACTGCTTAGAGAGGCACTAATGGCCCATGCTGCACATCATCCCAGCCGGGGAAAGTCCCTCAATAATCTGGCCAATGCAGTGTACACACGGTTTGGGCAGGGTGGGGATCCCAAGGACATTGATGAGGCAATCATGCTGCACAGAGAGGCATTAGTGATCCATGCTGCACATCATCCCCTCCGGGCGGCCTCCCTAAGCAATCTGGCCAGTGCAGTCCAAACACGGTTTGAGCAGGGTGGTGATCCAAAGGACATTGATGAGGCAATCATGCGGCACAGAGAGGCACTGGAGATCTGTGCTGCAGCTCATCTCAGCCAGGGCACGTTCCTCAATAATCTGGCCAATGCAGTGTACACACGGTTTCAGCAGCAGGGGGATCCCAAAGACATTGATGAGGCAATCAGGCTGCACAAAAAGGCACTGGAGATTTATACTGTGCCCCATCCTAACTGGGGCATGTCCCTCAACAATCTGGCCAGTGCAGTCCAAACAAGGTTTAATCAATACGGCGATCCCAAGGACATTGATGACGCAATCATGCTGCACAGAGAGGCACTGCAACTCCATGCTGCACCTCATGCCAGCCGGGGTATGTCCCTCAACAATCTGGCCAATGGACTCCACACACGGTTTTGGCGGTGCGGAGATCCCAAGGACATTGATGAGGCAATCCTGCTGCACAGAGAGGCACTGGAGATCCGTGCTGCACCCCATCCATACCGGAGCATGTCCCTCAACGGTCTGGCAAATGCAGTCCGTACACGGTTTACGCAGCATGGGGATGCTACAGACATTGATGAGGCAATCAGGCTGTACAGAGAGGCACTGGAGCGCTGTGCTGCAGCTCATCCCGACCGGGGTGTGTCCCTCAATAATCTGGCAAATGCAATCAAAACACGTTTTGAGCAGCGTGGTGATCCCAAAGATATCGATGACACAATCAAGCTGTACAGAGAGGCACTAGTGACCCATGTTGCACATCATCCCCGCCGGAGCATATCCCTCAGCAATCTGGCCAATGCAGTTAACACACGGTTTGAGCAGCACGGGAATCCTAAGGACATCGATGAGGCGATCATGCTGCACAGAGAGGCACTGAAGCTCCGTGCTGCACCTCATCCCGACCGGGGCAGCTCCCTAACTAATTTAGCCAGTGCAGTGCAGGGACGGTTTAAGCAGCATGGAGATACCAAGGACATTGATGAGGCAATCAAACTACACAGGGAGGCATTAGAGATCCATGCTACACCTCATCCCAACCGGGGCATGTCCCTCAACAATCTGGCAAATGCAGTCCGAACAAGGTTTGAGCAGCACGGTGACCCCCAAGACCTTGATGAGGCAATCATGCTGCACAGAGATGCACTGGAGCTCCGTGCTGGACCTCATCCTGACCGGGGCAGCTCCCTCAATAATCTGGCCGGTGCAGTGCATAGACGGTTTGAGCAACATGGAGATCCCAAAGACATTGATGAGGCAATCAAACTGCTTAGAGAGACAGTAGTGATCCATGCTGCACCTCATCCCAGCCAGGGAAGCCCCCTCAACAATCTGGCTGCTGCAATCCACACACGGTTTGAGCAGCGTGGGGATCCCAAGGACATTGAGGAGGCAATCACACTGCATAGAGAGGCACTGGAGCTCCGTGCTGCAGCTCATCCCGACCGGGGTATGTCCCTCAATAATCTGGCGATTGCAATCAAAACACGTTTTCAGCAGACGGTGATCCTAAGGATATTGATGATTCAATCATGCTGCACAGAGAGGCACTGCAGCTCCATGCTGCACCTCATCCCGACCGGGGTATGTCCCTCAACAATCTGGCCAATGCAGTGTACACACGGTTTGAGCAGCTCAGAGATCCCAAGGATATTGATGAGGCAATCATGCTGCACAGAGAGGCACTAGGCATCTATGCTGCACATCATCCCCGCCGGGGAGGCTCTCTCAACAATCTGGCTGCTGCAATCCACACACGGTTTGGGCAGTACAGTGATCCCAAGGACATTAATGGGGCTATTCTGTTGCACAGACAAGCATCAACATACACCCATTCTCCTGCACTCATTTGCTTCTCTGCCTTACATAAATGGATCAGGACTGCCACCAATCTGGCCATTGCACTCCGAACATGGTTTAAACAGCGCGGGGCTCCGAAGGACATTGATGAGGCAATCATGCTGCACAGAGAGGCACTGGAAATCCGTACTGCACCCCATCCTGACCGAGGCATGTCCCTCAAAAATCTGGCCAATGCACTCCAAACACGATTTGAGCAGTGCGGCGATCCCAAGGACATCAATGAGGCTATTCTCTTGCACCAACAAGCATCAACATACATCCATTCTTCCGCACTCATCCGCTTCTCTGCTTCACATCAATGGATCAGGACTGCCATTAAACATGGGCATGAATCATCATTGGATGCCTATCATACTGCCATTAACCTCCTGCCACAGCTGGCTGCATTTTCCTTGGATCTCAAGTCTCGCCAACAAATGTTGGCCAGAAAAGACATTGTATCCCTTGCTTCTGCTGCTGCCACTTGTGCCATTGGCCTGAATCAGAACAATCTTGCTGTGGAACTTTTGGAAGCCAGCCGCTCAATTTTTTGGGCACAGGCACTACATCTTCGAACTCCAGTTGACAAGTTAGAGGATGTCCAACCCAAGCTTGCCAGTAAGCTCAGGCATTTATCACAGCAATTGGAGCAGGCATCTTTCCGAGACAATTCTCAGAACATCTCCAATGACACTCAACACCAAGTCATGTCAATTGAGGCAGAGGCAGCTCAGTGCCGTCAACTGAATGAAGCATGGGATGAGACTCTCAGTGCTGCTCAAAAGGTGCCAGGGTTCGAGGATTTCCTCCGGCCTAAAGGCATTGCCTCTCTCCAGCAGGCAGCAGTATCTGGGCCAATCATAATATTGCTTACCAGTGGCTCAGCTTGTTCAGCTCTGATCGTACAGTCCTCTGAATATGTTCAGCATGTGAAACTCCCTGCACTGAAGCATCAGATAGTGCAGCACTATGCCGATCTCCCTCGTGCACTATCAGACCGGACATTCAATGTCAAAGACTTTCTGGAAAACCATGAACGTAGAGACAATTCTCATAATCAATCTGATTTGAAGGCTCGTCTCAAAATGTACCAAGAGGGCCATGTCAACATGAGTCCAAATGATATTTTCCGCAAAGTTTTGGCAGACATCTGGGAAACAATTGTGAAACCAGTGTTTGAGGTCCTGAATTTGAAGGTAAGTTGCCACATTCTTTTCATTTTATGGGTGATTCAGGGTGCCTCTTTTTGCAGAAGTCAGACAATCCTTCCCGCTTATGGTGGTGTCTGACTGGGCCATTTGCTTTTGTTCCTATTCATGCAGCAGGGATTTATGCCACAGATGGAACAGACTGTGTTTCAGATTATGTTATCTCATCCAACACACCCACCTTAACGGCCTTGTTGGATCCTCCAGCTCACAATGCAGCCTTTTTCCAGATGACAGCTGTGATTGAACCCAATGCACCGAATTGCCACTCTCTCCCAGGTACAGAGATGGAGCTCGAAAAAATCAAGAGCAGGGTCCCCTCCCAATGGCTCACTTCCCTGGAGAGTACTACTCGAGATACAGTCATGCAGCATCTGCATAATTCTTCGGTCATTCACTTTGCATGCCATGGGACTCAAGATTTCAGAAACCCTCTTAATAGTGGCCTCATTCTCTCTGATGGCTGCCTTGACATCACCCAGATCATGCACATACCAGTGAATGAGCATACACACATGATGAAGCATAGGATGAAACTGGCTTTTCTCAGTGCCTGTGAAACAGCAAAGGGTGATACAAAGACACCGGATGAAGCCATGCACCTTGCTGCAAGCCTGCTTTTTGCAGGATTTGGTGGAGTGGTTGCCACCATGTGGTAGGTTTAGCCATTTGGAGTATTTTCCTTCGCAAAGTCTGATCTGTGATATAGGATGATGAATGACGATGATGGTCCTAAGATTGCAGATACATTCTATGAATATCTGTTCAGAGATTGCAGTCCAGACTCAGTCTCTCCGAGAATCCCCGATCTTACTAAAGCAGCCAAAGCGCTCCATCTCGCTGTTAAAGCACTCTACAGGGAACCGGGCATGACTTTTGAGCGCTGGGTTCCATTTGTTCACCATGGACTGTAGTCATTAGGGACAGTCAGAGTGGGGTTTCTCAACAAATTTCTTCTGAAGTGTTTCTCAAATCATTTCTGAAGCGCCTCTGGAGGCGCTTCGACGTTTCAGATACGCTTCTGATTTATGTGCTTCTCCCACGCTACAGAAATAAATTATTTGTCGAGAAACCCTTCTGAAACCCTTACTCTGACTGTCCCTATTTACGAAATGTACATTTGTCAGATATTTTGTTTCTTGTAAATGTAATCAATTGTTCACCGTTCACAGTTTTTTCTGGCCATTTCAATACAGAATAATTGGAGCGTTCTGGTACAGCCTCCATGTCATTTAGAATACTTTGAAATTCTGCAGTCTTATGGGTGCAAATAAATTACAATTCATGCACGACATAAGAATGCATACTAGGAGCAAAATCTCTGGACAGCAGGTCTCACTTTTGACCGTTCATGAATTTGCCAGCACATCCTGAAAATAATGATACTGGCCCTTTTTTTCGTGTGTTTTTCAAATTAGTAAGGGCAGTCATGGGTTTGACCCCTGTTTATTTCTAAAAAATGCATGCGGCTGAAAGGTCTTTGCCATGCATTAGAATTCAATTTACGTATCTAGATTTCTAATATGGTACTAATGCCTACACTACCGATTGCGATCTGATGTTGATTGGTCAAAGAAAAGCCGATGCTAAATGAAGCCTAATTTCAGAGAATTTTGAAGCCAATTTGGGGTGAGATATGTGTAGCACTGAAAACCCAGGACTAACACAGAATCAGCCTTGATTCACGGAGTCTGTTTTGTCGTGGGAACGGTAACATATCGGTACGGGAATCAGCCAGGATTGTCATGGGATTGGCCAAAAATCTCCAACCTGGGATCGACCTTGGACGCGACATTATCCCAATGTGGGGATTGGACTTAGAGATTTTTTTCTCCAATTCAGTTATTTAGTTATAGCACATTAAGTCACTTCAGTCCGGATTGGGTACCAAATTTGGTGCACATTTTGTCTATCTTAATCCTTATTCATATTCATCGCTCAGCAGACTGTGGCTGCATTCTGGTACCCGTTCAAAATATAATGGAGCGGAGAACACAACCGGCACTGAAATTTATGTCCTTTGCTTTCTCTCCCACACTATAGTCTGGGAACACCTCTCAAGACAGAGCGCACATATATACCCAAAGTAGTGAATATTTTGAGACCCGGTAGGGGTGCATATTTGAATGCTCTCATGTTCAAATTGTGAACCTTGGAGTGGTGAATATTGTGAACTTATCAAGGTGGTAACATTTTGAGAGTGAAAAGAGAGCTGCATTTTTTCTAGTGCCTTTACAGAGGGGCTCACCCAGATGCGACACCCTCACTCTCAGACTAGTGGGCCCCGCCGGTTTGAGTTACGACACTGTCACGACTTGCGACACTCTGATGGGAGATCATTGCAGATCAAATGTCAATATTATCTCTATATTGATGTAAAAATACCATTTTCGAGCAGCTAGGGCAAGGTGTAACTTAACTATTTGTTGCACTGCTTGGCTGTTTTTCACGTAAAATGCACTCCTTTAGCAGATTCAAATTTTTCACACCACTTGGAAATGTTCTTAATTACTGGACTCCAAAAAAAAAGTACCACTCTGATCACAGGTATATACACCGCTGTCAATTGGTCAATAAAACACACAAGTCCCGGATTGCAAAAATATGCATTATCTGTAAAGGGGGATGTGTTAAATACGACGCTGTCACTCTCAGACTCGTCTGCCGGTGCGTCCTGAGTTACGACACTCTCGCCAGTTGCGACACTCTGATGGCAACATGATGCAGCCAAATCAGGACATTTAACACCCTTTTTTCTTTATTTGCAGAAGGGAACCAACCATTCGATTCCCCTCCCCTCCCCTCCCTTGCTTCGCTCGGGGGGGTCCCCCAAGCCGGGGAATCTCAGGTTGGCACTCTAAAGCCTCGTTCTGCTTAAAATATGTCCTTTAACCCTAACACCCCAACCCAAACCTTTAACCCCTAACCCAAACACTAACCAATGCTGATACCCGCAGTTAGGGTGCGCTGCGCTTTCCCCAACTGCTTGAAAATGGTATTTTTATGCTAATGCAGAGATAATATTGACATTTGATCTGCAATGATCTCCCATCACAGTGTCGCAAGTTGCGACAGTGTCTAAACTCAAACTGGCATGGCCCACGAGTCTGAGAGTGAGGGTGTCGCACCCCTATTTATCTTGGGCTCAGTTCTGTGGGCAAGCTGGTGGCTGTACACTCTGGACTCAAAAGTGTACAGCCACCCAGCTTTCTCCACTGCGTACAGCCACCAGCTTGCCCACAGAACTGAGCCCAAGATAAATAGGCCGCATCCATACTCATCAAGAGTGATGTCACATCTTAAATATTCAGTCCTCGAGCACCTGGATGTAATTAGATAGAATTTGCTGTCAAACTATTCTAAAATTTCTCTTCCATGTGCCAAATATTCCTGTGCAATACAGGCAAGAGCTATAGAACTAGATAGCTTTTTGCTAAATTTGATGGGAAGTTCAGAACATTTATGACACCACGGAAAAGCTATCTCGTCTCTCAGTTTCTTCTCAATTTTTTTTTTTTTTTTTTTTCATTTTCAGGCAACTGATTCCTAGCGAGTTTTACAGTAGATTGACGGGTGATTTTATTTTATTTCACCCGGGTGCTCGAGGAATTGATTATTTACTGACGTCATGCTTGATGAGTATGGATGCGGCCTATCTATTGAGAACGGATAATCCAGCTGATCCCAGTTTTGTGACATAATTGCGAGCGTGAAAGCCGGTCACACGGCCACAATATGTCTGTCTGCAAGTGTTGCCACTGTGCAGCTGGACACACATACGACCTTTAGGTGACTGCCATGAAATAGGCATGGTGTGGCGCAGTGGGACCCAATTTCAATTTCCCTCATGATCCATTGGGTTGAATACTTAATGTATTGCAGAGTGCACCACCCCTAGCACAAAATAAAAACGAGAGTACTAAGATGCGCAAGCCAAGTTTTCCCGTTCACTCATCTGACCACGTGGAGTGTTGACCTTTAATACAGAAGCAAGGGTACTTCGATCAGGACTCCGAATTGACTGAGCTGTGCTGCAAGTCATGACCGTGACGGACCATACTTTCGTAAGGCAACGTAAAGAGTCCTATGACAGAATCCTGTGTGACCAAAAATTCTGGCCGTCACAAGAACAATCTCGCGGTCGGCCTCCTTGTTGGACTGTATGAGTGGGGAGTGAGGAGTGCCACAAGCTATGGGGTATGCCCAGCCCAAAAATATGTATGGTTTATGCCAAGATTATTGCCAAGATGATAAGTGACATAATGACTGTCACGTGATCCGGAAATAAATCGACCAACTGACGCACTGAACTGCTGCAGGTCATGGACAAACCACTGCCACGCAATACCAAGTCAACCTCACCTCTGTGCCAGGCTGGCACAGAGGTGGACACATATTATGATATGACGTAGTGATGGTGAGAAGACCATAGGCGCCCAGAAAACCAAGTCCATCACCAAGAGTTTACATACAGTCAGATGTCCATTAAACGATCCGTCAGGAAAGGTCGCTGCACAAAACCAAGTGGTCATAAGATAAAACCAGAAGATCAGTACTCCCACATTTAGTCAAAATCTAAAAGTCTGAAATTTGTACAGAAAAGTAGGTAGAAAACGCTGATAAAGAACGATTACCTAAATAAATTTAGGACTCGTAACATTTACAACTACATTCACTCCTGAGTGTCACTGCTACTGTCAGGTCAAATATTGGCTCGAGTTCTCAGATGCATACATGTGCAACGGGGATCCGTCAATACGGGAAATTTTCTAAAAACAAATAACCCCAGTAGACCCCTGTTTTTCTCTTTGAACAATGACTGGATTCTATCGTTCAAATTAATTTATTGAACCACGGGAGAACTTTTGTAGTTGACACAGGGGGCATTAGTCAGTGCACTAAGATTCTTAGTGCCTCAAATGCATGTACAACATGTGCCTGCATGTGCTCTGATCTTAACCAACTTGAGCATGGGGTAAAATCCCACTGGTCGGATGGATAGTCACCGGTCATTCTGGGGATCATCTGGATGTTGTCTGGATGCCTCGTAATGGCCAACATCCATATTTCTTGTTATGTAGTGGTTTGAGCTGCCTCCATGTGGACAGTATTAAGGCCCTGGAATGTTGTGTGTTCAATTCCCGTTGCTTGTTCTTTTTTTCTTCGTCCCCAAAATTTGCCATTCCCCAAATTTATTAAGTGAGGAAAAAGGGATGAGATTTGCTGGCATGGAGACATTCTACTTATTCATATTTCTAATTCATTTGCCTTTGTCTCAGTGGAATTAATCTCCCTTTGAGTGCAACGCGCGCTTTCCTCAAGGCATCAAAACTCCCACACATGTTGATTCTCGCGTGGCCACCCTCTCCTCCGATTTTTCCTTGTAAAGTTAGCGAACAAGAAACTGGGAAAATCTGTCACCCCTCCGGCCTAGCTTAAGCTGGGAACGTCTCAACAGAAAAATCTTAAGCTAAAATCTAAGCTGAGCTGGGCTTAAGCCATATTAAATACTATACATGCAGTAGATATACACTGTAATATACACAAAAGTAGTCTCGCTTAAGCCCGCTTAAAATGAGCCAAAAAACCGCCGTCTCCAGCTACCTAACTGGCAGCATCCAGCTTAAGCCGGCCTTAGGTCCGTTACTGATACCCACAGATTCGGATGGCGGCGGCAATACACTCTTGGGCGCAGAATGCACAGGCAAAAAGCCGGCTGGCAAGTGGCAGCATGTAAATGAGACCGCGGAGTCAACAACCACATGAAGACAGCAATCCGGAGATGGTTGGTTAGTTCATGATGGCACAGCGCAAGCAAAGCGAAGCGTACCGTGTAACCACCCAATCTACAGCGTAAATTTCAAGTGGCATCCGTGCCGAAGTGGTGCGCAGTGTGAGCGCCGAGTACCACGGTCCACACCAGCTTGTAACAGCAAAGAAGCTTGAAGGAGGGACAACAGTAGGAGGCATCGATGGATGGACGGGTTTCCTTCGAGAATATGTTCACTGTGTAGTCGAAGAGGAGGAAGACAAAGACCGGCGTGTTTGGCTGCCATCAATCAATCGATAACAAAGGCTTGATTGTCGATCACAAGTGACAAACAAGGTCCAAACAAAGGCCTCTTTGCTTCTCAACTGCCATCTCGTCCCCCAACTCTGCAGCCTGCATCACTGGATCGTCAACAGTGTCTATAATGCACGAGCCCTCTATTTCTCAATGAGCCCGAAGTGTTGTTCCACTGCCAACTCCGTCGCCGCCGCACCGTGCCACCGATGCCACTTGTTCGAATTTCGGCGGCATCGGAACAGAGCTGATTTCGGGGTATTTATGTTGCAAAATTGCACTCTGTCGCCTTTCAGGTTTGGTTGATACATTACTTATATTGTATAGATATGTGTTTTTTTGCTTAAGTGCCCTCGCTTGAGCTGGCTTGAGCTTGGTGCTTTAAGTCGGCTTAAGCTGGATGCTGGGGTGCAAGCGAGGTCGCTCTTTTGAGCTAGAATTGGACCTTGAACTGATCTTAAGCTGGCTTAAGCAGGGCCAAGGTTGTCTATATTGTAGTGTAAATATATCTACTGTAAGTAAATATTATTTCACACAGCTTAAGCCAGCTCAGCTCAGATTCCAGCTTAAGATTTCTACGTTGAGACGCTCCCAGCTTAAGCTAAGACGGAGGGGATTCATGGAAAATGAATATTTTAAGGAAGCAAACGTGGAAGCGCACCCATAAACCCCAACTCCTTCAACACGCCAGTGATAATCTTGCTGTTCTGTCACACCTGCGTCTGGTTGATCTTGTTATATGCGCACATGACAGAAACGACGCCAAGGTGCACGGCTTCGGCGAGGGGCCAGAGGTAGAGCTGGGCGAACGAGAGCGAGAGTCAGGATTTTTTTACCAACGACGAAAGGGCAGGAACGAGGAACGAAGATATCAAGCGGGGGATGAGGGAGCGAACGTGGGAGGCGAGAGGGGTAAAACACACTTCATGGAACGTCTTATCGTCGATATTCGATGAATAGATATGCGACGTCTCGGAGCCACCGCGGAGGTGTTCTTGTCCGTGGGTGATGCTGTAATGTAAATTTTAGTGGTGAGAAGACACCCAGAAGAAGGGACAGAGTGCAGCAATAAAGAATAAATGGCGGAAGGTCATGGGGAAGACAAGAGGCAACGTAAAGAACAGGAGTTGGCACGATACCAGGAAGGCTGATACTCGTCTCGAGACCAGGCCGGTCAGGCGGTTTGTGAACGCATATACCTCTTCCAAGGAAATACGCGGAGAAACCAATGCAAAGGAGAAACGTGGGACGAATGAATAATTAAAATCGACGCACAAGTGTTTAACGGTGGCAGTCACACCAGATACCGTTGATAGTTGCGGGAGTGGCGACAGGGAAGAACGGGTTGGCGCCGAATCCTTCACAGTTACGCCCAGCAGCGGCTTGGCGGCCTTCAGCGCTCATCAGAATAATTGTGGAATAAAATTGCAGCCCAGCGGACGCACCCATATTCGTTGTGAGCCCCAAATAAGCGTTTACGCCTATTGGCTTCCCACAAGGGCGTTGTCCCACGTCGCGGCGGCGTTGCCCCCAGGGAACGCGCTGACGTACTGCGCCAAACGAAAGCCGAGTGGGGGGGGGGGGGTCTTGGAGGCAGAGGCCATTCCAGTGTAGACGGGGGGATAGATCAATACAGCATGAATTTGGGGAAGAGGGAGCGAACGCACCCCAGAGTTACCGACATACGGGGCCCGATATCTATACCGAAGGAGATCTCTTCGCAGATCTGCGTTCAGCCATGGGCGTTGGAAAAGAAAACAGCGAGTTGACGTAAGTTACTGACCAATCACTCCGTGGCTCACGGATCACGGCGCGAAACGTTCTTCCTACCACTCGCTGCTTCACCCGAGTATCCCATGTGTCTCGAATTTGGATTGACTTGGGAGTACATCGCTGACCACACAGAGTCTGCCACGGACGCGCTACACGCCATGGTTACCCCATTTGCCACCAGTGGCACGCTCATGACCTCCTCAGCCTCTCTCGCAACCGGTACTTCAAGTCTCTCTCTCAGGGTAATACTTAGCGTGAATGTTTCATTGTTCATCTGCCTCGCTCCTTTATAGTCTTGCGAACGGTAGAATGACTTCGTGCAATTTTTTGCCTAACGTTAACCTGTCCCTCTGAACTCTGGAGTCTGGGTGTGGCCCTGGATCGACCCTGCGCTGGCTAGAAACCGCTGGATCCTTCACGCCACGTGAATCCAATTCTCACCTGCCTCAATGATTCGCCGCAATACGCATTGATGTACGTCTGTTCTTCATGTTCGCTGCCATCGAATTTTGGCGGAGACTTGGGCTTTCCGTCCCCTTTTTCTTGTGCTAACTTCCGTAGAGATTTCTTGTCTTACCTTGCTGTTTAACGGTCAGGATTTGGGTGAAAAGCATCGCATAATTTTAACTAGTCATCTGGTCTATCTCGTCCTGCATCTGCCCTTCTCAAAATGGAAAGGAGCAGTTTCGGTATAGCGTCTGAATTGCACTCAAGCTATATGGATTTTTTAGCGTGTTATCCGTTGCGCGGTCGTTTTCCGTCCATATACTTGATTTTATCGAGCCCATTATAGTAACCACATTTCAATATTATGCGTGAATGGATTGACAGCTAGATTCCGGTCATCGCGCTTCAATACTTCAGCGCCGGGTGAATGAGAACGTTTTAGATCTTCTTGCGCTCAAGTCTTTCTTTGCTATTCTTTGCTAACTTGTTTCTCTATCCACGGGTTCACGCTCGGGAGTTCACCGCGGAATAGTCGTTCGGTATATCCCCCCCTTTCCTTCTGATTGAGTCTCACACCTTGAAGCGTTTTCATAGGCGGACTGACTGGGATGCAGCGTGTGTTGTCTTACTCTCCAATACGTGAATACGGACTCAGTAAGTGACAATCCACTCAAATTCAACTCGCTGCTTCGCATCCATGCTCATGGACGCAGAGACTTTGATGCATTCCTTTCGTTGAGCCTTTTATCAGTTCAATGATGCAGGTATCGCAGAGCCCAGCAGTGGTGGAACGATACTGTGGGACTCAAACTCGCTCGAAATATCACTCGACACACAAAACAGGCGGCTTAGCGGTGTGGTTCCTTACGCTATGCTTAAATCACGGAGTCCAACCCGCGAATTATGCCTCGTCCACCGTCCACTGTCCACCGTCCGCTTCTATGGCCGCGCACAGAGCGGTAAGCACGTTTTGAGGGCGTTTTCGCGTTTTACGGCCCGTTTGTGCCCGAATACTGTATTTTGTCGACACGACTAACCAGTTGGTATCATGCGAAAAGATCAGTCTCATTGGTTCAATTTTATGTGCGGATTCAAAATGAAATACCAAGTTCTGTGTACTCGTTGCATATACCGGCATATTGCGAGAGTTCCATCGCTAACGTACCTCGGTGCTTTCTGCCCAGTTGACACCGGGCAAGTAATTTCTTTCCTCCCTACTTTTGCTTTCCCAGTTGGTCTGATTTCTTTGCGGCGTTCAAGGTCCACACTCAGCAGCGCTCCCAGTCTGCTTGCACCGTTTCCGGGAGTTGCGGTCGTAAGTTTGCCGGTTGACTAGCAAACCCACATAATATTTTTCGTTTCAGAAATCCGATTACTTGCAAGTGGATCTGGAGGCACGAATCTCGGTACGTTCACTCTTAATTTCATATATTGTCTATCACTTCGTCGACCCTGTGGTGATCATTCTCAATTCCATCCTCGAGACGCTAGGATCAGCTTCAGTATTCGGCGATATGACCGTTTTGCTCTCGAAACATACACATTTTTCGAGTGGGTCCTTTGCATGTATGAGTGATCATCCTACAGGCTCTGAAATCGGAATCTTCGGGTCGCAGCGAAGAATCAGCCAGGTTAGTATCGTACCACGAAATGGTGGCTGGGTCACGGCCCCAGCCACCATTTCGTAGTACGAAACGGCTGGGCAACATAGTAGGAATTGTTGAAGCATTGATCTATAATTGTAACATGATCTGTCAACGGAAAGGAAGACCCATTCCACTCGGCTAATTTGGGATGGGGAACTCACCGATGCCTTGAGCAAAAACAAAATTGTTGCATCACTTAAGGGGCAAGAAAACGTTGAGGCATTGATCTATAATTGTAGCATAATCTTCCAACAGAAAAGGAGACGCATTCCACTCGGCAAATTGGGAACTCAGCGGGGTCTTGAATGAAAACAAATTTGTTGCATCAGTGTGGGAGCCCTAAGCAACAAAACACTTTATTGCTTCACTTAAGCGACAAAGGACCCACAATTTTAACATGACCCATCTCCGGAAAGGAAAAACAGTTTGCAAAAAGGCACTTCACCCACTTATTACAAGCGCGGCCTTTTTTATCTCGGCTGGGTTAGATAATCACAAGAATGGCATCAATGAATGTCAGCATGGGGAATGCTGGTCCAATCGATATGGTGCAAGTGAGGAAGATGGTTCAAATCGTGGTGGGCAGATTAACCCTCAAAGATCAAGAAGAGCCCCCTCCGGAAAAGGCTGCAGCCGCGAAATCAGACAAAAATGCCGTCAACGACGCTCGGAGTTGGCCATCGATGACGCCACCCAAGTGGAATGTTCTTGGGAGGAGGGTAGGCAAAAGTGCTAGAAAACGGGGAGCTTTTCCCCAAAGTGAGTCCCTGGTGGGGGGCGGGGCATGCCTAAATTATGTAGTAACTTTAAAGACTGTATTTAGAGGGCCCGATATAATTATTCAATCTAGGTTTCTTCAAGCTAATGTAGAAGCAACTGCACCGGGCTGGCCGTGATCGGCACGTCAAAATGAAGTTGGCGCGTAACGGCCACCATATACCTCATATTATGATTACCTTCAATGCTCACTTCGCAGTGGACTGGAAGCCAGCCGGGGCTGTCCGAGGGATTAATATTCTAATCGTTTCACTTCGAAGGCCAACTTCAACTTCAACCCGACCCTCGTCCTCAGTTCATATTACATATCTAATTGCTCATCTCCTTCAGAACCTTGTAGTGTTCACGAACTTCTTCCGCTGAGACATCACGCACACAACCCTTCCGGGGTTTTCGCATGTCGATAACACGCCCGTCTATTACCAGGTGTTTTTGTGTATTGAAGCACCATGAATACTATCCCTACACTATATCATTCTGAATGAGTTTCTACCATGTTTCCCTGTGACTGTTTCCTGGTGTGGAAGCAGACATCGGCAGCGATCCTATGGATGCTCGATGATCCCGGTCCGGTCCGGATTTCTTACATCGCCTCCTTGCGAAAGAGACGTGTAGAATCGCAGCAACCACAGGAAAGACCGGAATTGCTGCGAGTAGCTTCGAAAGCGAGACAAGGTGTAACGGCAATAGATAATTTTAGATTTTTAAATGACAGTACTAGTAGGCATGGCCATCCATCGTGAAGTTGAAGGATTGGGAAGATTACTGCTGGGTTACAAGCATGACAGTCAATTTTGCACAAAAAGCAACGACCCGAGAAGAGGGACAAACAAATTCACGGAGTGAACGTCGCCTGGCTCCTAAAGCGATGGTACATGAGGAAACAGTGGTAAGTCAGGTAGCGGCCGGGCGTAGGGAGGTAGAGGCGTGTCAGGCCAAGTCGATGAGGCAAAGGTCGATGTCCGGAACAAAGGAGGACCATTGCTAGACGATGCTAGAAGTATATTGTTGGACCTAAAGAACCTATTATCAGAAATGGCCAGCAATCTTTTAGAACGAGACTGACCGAGAATTTGCGGCATTCTGGCTCTGTGTATCCTTCTCGCAGACCGCATCCGACAACGTCGATGTCTCGGATGTCGAGTTCTGTGGTGGTGGATTCGGTGTACGGTCCTTCCCCAACCCATAGAACACCCAGGTCGAGCGCCGTCTTTGGCGACAGCGTCGGTGAATGAGGATTGCAATGACCAGCGTGACACTCAGGAGAGGTACCAGAATTCCTATTATCACGGAGGTGTGTGTTGATTTTGTCGAGGATTTCGAGGAAGATGTTCCTAGTGTGTTCTCGGGATTGGCAGTCGCAG